>VWZZ01006294.1:579940-605979 GCA_013399095.1 Psophia crepitans | reverse complement strand
CCTGGCAGCCTGGGCACACTGCTGGCTCATGGTCACCTTGCTGTTGACCAGGACCCCCCAGTCCCTCCCAGCACGGCTGCTCTCCAGCGTCTCCCCCCCCAGGCTGTCTGTACAGCCAGGGCTGCCCCTGCCCAGGGCAGGATCTGGCCCTTGCCCCTGTTAAACTTCCTGTGGCTGGTGATTGCCCAGGGCTCTGAAATCCCAGCAGCTTCATTTGCACAGCTCTGATTGATGGCCGATCCTTCCCTTCACACCTGCAGGCTGTGAGTTCCCTTCCCCTTTGCTTTGCCCCGTGCGGTTGGCACTGCGGTGCCACGCAGGAACCTGCAGCGCCGGGCCCTGAGCTCCGCAGGGCTTCGTGGCCTTGGCACAAGCCGAAACGTCCCACCTGGGGCTGCACAGTGTCTCCACCGCTGGGGGATGGCAGAGAGCTGCGAGCTGGCGTGGACCCGCACCCCCAGGGACCCCGCTGCGCGTGCTCTGTGTGTGAACAAACGTGTGGCAGGAGACCTGCTGGGGAATGCGTCGGGGGGCAGGTTGTCGTTGCAGGGTTGATGCTGACCCTGGGTCCGTCCTTCAGCGCTCTGACTTCTGCAGCGTGTTTCTTGCAGGTAACCCCCTGGTGGGTAACAGCCCGTGTTGTCTTTAAAATATAAACTCCCGAAGTGAGTGTGATTGTGGGATGTCAGGGGCTGGAGCCCCAGTCTGGGGCGGTGGCTGAGGGACCTGGGGGGGGGTCAGTCTGCAGCAGAGGAGGCTGAGGGCAGACCTGATGGCTCTCTGCAGNGGGAGTCCCCGTCCCTGGGGGGTTCAACCAGCGTGTGGCCGTGGCACTGCAGGACGGGGGGCAGTGGCCATGGGGGCGTGGGCTGGCGGTTGGACTCCATGATCTTTGAGGTCTTTTTCCACCTTAAAGATTCTGTGATTCTCTGTCAGCGCAGCCGGTGAATCCGCCTGCCGACAGGGAATGGCCACAGCTGAGCCGAGCCAGGAATATCTGCTGTTGGGGGAGTGATGGCCCTCATCTTCCCTGGGGAAGGAAGCTCCCTGTGTCCTTACATGGCCCGATGCCATTAGATGTTCATTTTTTTTGGGTGTGTTTCCCAACTCGTGCTTTTTGTTTCCCGACACCGTCTTTCGGAGGGCTGAAGAAGCCTTTGGGGGCAGCAGGGCAGAGCCGGGGACCGACCCGTGCCCTGGCTGCTGAGGGAGGCCGGCAGCCTGCTCCTGCAGCTCTTTGGTGAGACCCTGTCACCGGGAAGGGTTTCTGAGCCGTGCTGATGGTCCCCCTGCTAACCGTCACAGTCCCTGCTCGCCTCCTGTCAGGAGTCATTTCCTCCGTAACGTCCCAGGTAAATATTAGTATTTCGGGGTGAGCACTGGAGAGGTTCCTACGGTCTTCAGCCAGAGCGTGTTTTGCTGCGGTTGTAGCGGCCTAGTTAACGGACCGATCCGTTAATTAAAGCGGTCAGAGTGAAGGAGGTGCCCAGACCTTCCTGCCAGGAGCCCCTCGGTGAGCACCTGCAGGAAGCTCTTTGCACTCGTGATTGTACCGGGTCGGTGATGAGCAGGTTCCCTCCCGTAGCAGTGGAGGCAGATACTCCTGTCACAGGATCTTTAAGGCTGGAGAAGCCCTCTGAGATCATGGAGTCCAACTGTCAACTCCACCCCCCCTGGCTGCTACCCCCTGTCCCGCAGTGTCACGGCCACGTGCTGTCTGAACCCCCCCAGGGACGGGGACTCCCCCCTCCCTGGGCAGCCTGTCCCCAGCCCTGACCTGATGTCCCTAGGCTTTTCAGGAGCACGTTGGGAATGGGTGGGATGGATGTTCCTGAAGCCTGTGGCCTCCACCCCTCCCCGGCTTCTCTGCCACGTCTGTGGTGATCAGGGTTTTTCTGGAGCTGTTTTATAACTGCACAGAGCAAAGATGTGGATGGGCTGCTTGGAGAAGGGGTGGAGGAGAGAGCAGTGCGGTGGGGGTCCCTCGGCCGTGCCAGGACCCGGCACGGTTCCTGTGTGTCCTGGTTACCCGTGGAACCCTTGCAGCCCCAAGGAGCCTGATCCCCGCCGGAGCAGCCCAGCTCAGTAGTGGTGTTGTGCTGGACCCACATCTTCTGCGCTGCCGGTCTTTGGAGAGAAGGAAGAACATCCCTTGGGTGTGGAGGAAAGCCTGTGTCCGCCCTTCTGCCGGGACTGTACGAGCCTCGCGTTGCCGGGGATGCTGAGCAGCTGGTGGGTTTTGCCCTTGTTATTACATTTGTCGCTCCAACTAAAAATTCAGCTTTAAGGAGTTTTGCCCATTTCAGACTGATCTCTTGAGGGAGAAGCTCTCTGCCCAGCAGTAACCCTTCACTGGAAACCTAAATAATCATTTACGGCTAAAGCTGGAGAAGTTGTTAGGGGAGGACGGGGAGGAATGGGAGCATGGCAGGACAATAAAAAGCTCATTTCCGATTCTCCCCTGAATGTACTGATAGGAGCTTAAATTAACGATGGAGCCTTGTCGAGGGACGTGGCTGGTGTTACACTGAGCGCGGTGGTGACCTGGCACACCGGGCATCCGTCATCACCCGGCTTCTGACCCGAGGGGGGATGGAAGGGCGGCGCAGAGAGCCCTTGGACACCAGCAGAGGCGCAAGCAGCAGCGGGGCAGAGCAGAGACGTTCCTGATGGCGTAAGACGCTGACTTTGGAGAGGATGGAGGGGATAGGAAAGCCGTTAAGACCTTCTAAACAGGCTCCTCAGTGCTGCAGGAGGAGGTGCCCGGGCCAGGGGGTAGGTTTCTCGTCCTCCTTTGCGCAGGGCGCTGGAGGTTGGCCGTTCGCTCGGGCGCAGTGGGTGGTGCTGCCGCCTGCAGCCAGCCCGTGCCCGCAGCCCGCAGCGGCGGTTGCTTCTTCCCAGGAACGCTGCAGGTTGTGCTTTCTGTCTGGCAGATGCAGGCAGGATTTTTCCTTGCCCCCAAGGAGCACGGGTTACTCCCGCAGAGGGAGAGCTGGAGCAAGCGGTGCTGCCGGTCCCAGGGCCACGCCTGCCACGGGGCCCCCGGGGTTCTGGCGAGGGTAGCAGAGGGCTCCTGCCTGAATCTAGTCCTTGCGGCCGGCAGGAGCGGTGCCCTCCGCCGAGAGCAGGGGGGGGTTATCTCTGTTTATCTACCTGTGACTGGGCGCTGTTGCTTGTAACTTTTGCGACTCCGCAGATCCAGGGCGTTCCGTTTTCAGTGGTGCTGTGTCTGCCTGAGCCGGTTCCCCCCCAGCCACCTCCCTTCTCCTGCTCCCCGTTGCAGCTCCCTCCTTTTAAGTCAGCTCAGCAAGCGGGTTCTTCCTTCCCTGCCTGCGCTGCGGGAACGTGGGGAGCCCTGACCTGGAGAAGCATTTTCCTGCTCCGTTTCACTGCTCGGCATCTTCATAGCAAGCAGCGCAAACAAAAGACGCTGGAGGATCAATGTCTGGCTTTAGAAAAGGAAGGGGGTAAAAAGGCGCTGTGGGGGGGTGCAGGAGGCTCCCGGCTTCCGCGCCGGCTGGGCCAGCACCTTGGCTCCTACGTTACCGTCCCTGGGGAGAGCGGGGCATTGCCAGAGGGGATGGAAGGGCAGAGGCGGTTGAGAAACCCGCACAATGGCTATGTCAAGGAAGTGATTGAAATAAATGAATCAAACTGGAAGAGGAAGAATGGGTGTGCACCCTTTTGTTTCACCTCATGTTGAGAAAGTCCCTTTTGGTTTGAAAAAGGTCTTTTTCCCCCCCACTGCTACGAATTCGGGTCCCTTCGAAGGTCTTGGGTTGGAAGTGGAGTGGAATAACGGCGTCAGCCCCGAGGCTGTCGGTCAGAAGTGCTCGCAGGAGACTGAGATGGCAATTGGTGTGGCTGAGAGGGTTTTCCAGCCAGCCTTGGCCACCGACCAAAGCTGGGGCTGATGTTCACCGTGTTATTTTTATCCGGCGTATTTATTTATACACCCCAGCTCCCCCTGCGCCTGATATGTGTCAGTGCAGAGATGCTCATCTGAGTGTGCCTTACTCCCTCTGCTGTTAATAACTCTCTGAAGGAAGGGGAATAATCGAGACCAAATCTCTGCACGAGCTGAAGGGCAGCGTTTGCGTGAGTGGCTTTGAGAAGGTCACGTCCAGCACCGTGCAAAATCTGCCTGGGGACTGTCTCACCTGGCAGGGACCAGAGGCTCCCACGTTGTCCACCCCGAGCTGCTGTTCGCACGTCTTTTAGGACACGGGAGCGAGAAGTTTACCCTCTTGAGAGCACATCAGAGAGGGGTTATTTAAATGGGTTCATTTACTGTGGTTTTCCCGACTTCCTAGTGTCACCCAAGCCGTTGCAAATGTTCCAGCCCTGTTTGTGACATACATACATCGTGTGTTTGCTCTTTCTTGGTGGCTAGTGCTGGAAAAAAGGAGCTGCAGCAGTGGACCCTGGCTTTGAGCTCCTGCCTCAGCCTCATAACTCCCCTTCAGGCTTTCCAGATCCTGAAGTGCCCAAGTGGTTGGGTACGTTGTGTTGGGTGCTGGCGTGAGCAGTGGGGGTGAACCAGTCTGAAAAATGGGGGAAATGAGAAGTTTTGGGCATTTCTAAAGCTTGATAATGCCTTGTTCCTGCTTAACAAGTCATGCCGAGCCTGGCGGTGGGCTGTGTGACAGAGGAGAGTGATCCGAGAGCGAAGGCACGGCTCTGCTGAGCGAGCTACGAGGCGTGATGTGGTAGTGGGACCTTGCTACGGCATGGTGGGGGGGTCTTGGCACCGTGGGACATTGGCGTGGTGTGGCAGTGGGACCTTGGCACAGTGGGATCTTGGCACAGTGTGGTGGTGGGGTCTTGGCATAGTGGGACCTCGACACGGTGTTGCGGTGAGGTCTTGGCGTAGTGGGACCTTGGCACGGTGTGACGGTGGGACCTTGGCATGGCGCGGTGGTTTGGTCTTGGCATGGTGGGACCTCGGTGTGCTGTGGGACTGCCCTGTGGTGTGTCATGCTGGTGCTGCTCCTGACCACCGTGGTGGGGCTCCAGAAAGCATCTCTGTGTTGTAATTTCAAGTGTGACGAACTGTGTGGCGGCTGTGAGACAGTTTTATTTTGTTCTCGCTCGTACCACTGCTTGGTGAAGCAGCTCATCCTGGGGCGGGAGGGTGTGCAGAACCAAGGTGCTGGGCACCCGCTTTCAGAGCTTCGGTGGTTTTGCCTTTGCTTTTCCAGGTTCTCACCTTCCCTTCGGCATCGCTCCCCCCCGCTCTCCCACTTTGCAGACCTGCAGCGATGCAGCGCACAGAAACGTGCCTAGCTGCTGGAGGTGTGTACGGAGTCCTGCAGTAACAACGTCAGGCTGACTTCAACCGGCGGTTGAAAGCGATTGTCGAACGCTGTGGTTGGCTGGGGGTCACCCCAGATCCTCCACAAGTCGTGTTGTCCCCCGGGGAACGCTGAAGTCCCGCTTGCGCCTGTCCTGCTCCTCGGTTTCCAGCTTAGGGAGCTCGAGGGTTGCTGCGCTGCAGACGGTGGAAACAAATGCAACGGGGGTTGATGGTAGCACTGCCGAGCCCCGTGTCGTTCCTGGCACGTGAGTGTGTTCATTTGGATTTCCGCTGGCACACGAGCAGCGCAGCGGGGAATCGATTCAGTGGAAATCTTGAACAAAAAAAAAACACCCCAGAATTTTACCTGAAGCAGCCCCAAACCAGAAGGGTCAGAGGGGCTGATCCACTGCGTGTGTCCCTTCCCTGCCTGTGACCCCAGGGTGCCAAGGGGACGGCAGGGATTCACAGATTCACAAATTGATAGGGGTTGGCAGGGTCCTCAGGAGATCCCCCAGCCCACCCCCTGCCAGAGCAGGGTCACCCCCAGCAGGGTGCACAGGGTGGCACCAGGCGGGGCTGGGATCTCTCCAGAGAAGGAGACCCCACACCCTCTCTGGGCAGCCTGGCCCAGGGCTCCGGCACCCGCAGAGGGAAGAAGTTTCTCCTCATGGTCAGATGGAACTTCCCGTGTCCCAGTTTGTGCCCAGTGGCCCTTGGCCTGTCCCTGAGCACCACTGAGCCCAGCTCTCTCAGCCTTTCCTCATCTCCAGGTCCCTCATCATCCTCACAGCCCTCTGCTGGACTCTCTCCAGCAGTTCCCAGTCTGTCTGGAACTGGGGAGCCCAGAACTGGACACAGGACTCCAGCTGTGGCCTCAGCAGGGCAGAGCAGAGGGGGAGGAGAACCTCCCTCGACCTGCTGGCCACGCTCTTCTCAATGCCCCCCCGGGACACCACTGGCCTTCTTNAAAGCTGGAGAGGGGCTGGTTGCAGGGCAGGGGGGGCCAGGCCAAGGGGAAGGGCCTGAAGCTGCAGGAGGGGAGCTGGAGCTGAGCTGGGAGGCAGCAATCCTTCCCTGGGAGGGTGCTGAGGCCCTGGCCCAGGGTGCCCCGAGAAGCTGTGGCTGCCCCTGGCTCCCTGGCAGTGCCCAAGGCCAGGTTGGATGGGGCTTTGGGCAGCCTGGGCTGGTGGGGGGTGTCCCTGCCCATGGCAGGGGGTGGCACTGGGGGGGCTGGGAGGTCCCTTCCCACCCAAATCAGTCCTGGGATTCTGGGATTAAAAAACCATGGGACGTGTAGGTAGGTCTGTGTCGATGAGGGGCCGGATTTCTGGGGAGAAAAAGGAGAAGTTGGTTATAAGGGGGTTGTTCTGTGCTGTGTCTGGCTGCTGGCGCGGGGTGTTCTCCTCCTGCTGAGGCTGAAGAGCAGTACAGGTTTGATCAGAGTTCTGCTGAACCGGGGTTTCTGTGGGTGCCCTGTCGCGCGTGGGGCCGTTTCTTCAAAAGCCGAGCTGGATTTGAAGGCCAGTTCTGAATTATTGTTTTGTTTCGTTTGTTTCTTGGCGGGTGGGTGGTAGTTTGATGCCGTAGTGACGGGTTTTCACGTTACCGAGGGCCGACGGCAACTTAACAGCTCATATTTGGGTCCTTTTGGGTCATTTCTCTGGGTTTTTGGGTGGGTGGTGCAGGTTGAAGTCCCTCTGCGCTCTCCTGGGCGAACCGTGCCCGTCCCGTGGTGGGAGCAAGGCAAGGAGCAGAGTCTGCCTAAACAAACAGAAATACAAGCTGAGTTAAAAATGCATTTTTTTAGAAGGAATTTACGTATAAAATGGATTTTTTGAAGCAGTGTCCGGTGCCTGACGGGACGCTGTGACCCGCAGGGACTGACGCACCGGAGAGCAGCCTCGGTTGAGCCCTCGGCGAGCAGGACCATCCGTGAGTTAACGAAAGAGCCACGTGCAGCTCTTTGAACTGTTTACACCAGGAAAAGCCTGTCTCCAGAGCAGAGGGCCTCCAGCCCTGGGATCATCTCCAGGGCCCCCTCTGCCCTTGCTCCAACAGGCCCACATCTTTCTTGCCCTGGGGCCCCCGAGCTGGACGCAGCACTGCAGGGGGGTCTCATGAGGACAGAGCAGAGGGGGACAATCCCCTCCCTCGCCCTGCTGCTCATGCCTGTTGTGATGCAGCCCAGGACACCGCTGCCCTCCCGGGCTGCCAGCGCACGCTGCCGGCTCGTGTGGAGCCTTTCGTCCCCCAGACCCCCCCAGCCTGTCCCCGCAGGGCTGCTCTCGGTGTGTTCTTCTCCCAGGCTGTGCTCGTGTCTGGGGTTGCCCCGACCCTGGTGCAGCATCCTGCACTTGGACTTGTTGACCCTCATGGGGTTCACATGGGCCCCCTTCTGCAGCCTGCCCACGTTAAATGACTTAAATGCTCCTTTGCTTTTCTAGAACCCAATTATTACAAAACCAGCCTTTCCTGCGACAGTTGCGATGCTGAGCGTGAGCTGCATGGGTGATGCCCCCACCCTGCGGGGCTCGGCTGTGCGGGGCACCCTGCCCCGTTCCGACCCGGGGGAACGATGGCAGCGGCAGAGCCGGCGGGGATGGGGAGAGAAGCAGAAAGTCGCGGCACCTGGAGATATTGCAGCCGTATCCCGTCGCCCCCTGCTCCTGGGATGTCAAGGCAGGATGGGCCGTAGGAAAGGGAGCAGCAGCGGGAAGTGATGGGTGACACCTCCCTGGGGCAGGGAGAGGGGAGCGAGGGGTGACCCCCGGCCGGGGGGGCTGCGGCAGGAGCCGGGCGCTGCTGCAGTGTTCCCTGGGTTGGTCCGGTCGTGGGCTGGTGCAGAATTTCCCTGTGCGTGTCCTGCCTCCGTGCGGGTACGGGCCGGGTGACCTCAAAACCAGGTCGCAGCGGTGCCAGACTGCTTGTCTTGAAGGGTTTTTACGAATAAGTTTGTAGCAAAATATTTTCTGGCGGAGAGAAAAGGAATGAGAAAGTCTAAAGAACCAGAGAAGCAAAGGTACCGTTATGTTTTACATATTTTTTCTTTACTTTAAATTATTTACCCTTTAAATAATTCCTTCCTTTGTTGGCGTTTTAGTCGGCAGGAGGAGGTTTGAAATGCTAACTGTGCTTTCCTTGGGAAACCCGTGAGAGCGCTCTTGCTGCGTAGGCACGGGGCGGATGGCTTTTCCCAGAAGGGCGGAGAGGAGCAGGAGGGCGTTGGGAATTGGGGAGCGGTCCGATCCCAGCAGGATGCAGTTCAGCAAAGCTGGGTGCCAGGTACGGCGGAAAAACGAAAAGCGTGTTGCTTTGGGCTGTTTGAAGGCCGGTGGCGTGCGCGGGGCAGCGGGGGCACTGCACGCTTGTGCGGACGGCCGCCGGGCTTTGGTGTTTTGGGGGCATCGTACTGACGTGCGGCAAACAGCCCCCCCAGTCTGTAAGGCTGCACAGTCGGTGTGTTTATTCAGCGCCGGGCAGCACGGGCGCACAGTCCCACCAAGGCCGTGCGCGCCCCAACGTGGCAACTTGCTCCAAACGTACACGGTGAAGTGTTGCATAGACACAATGTGCCTGTACACATGCACAACCTGTTCCCGCTTCATACTGAAATGAGCTTCAAGAATCATTTCCACAGCCTCCTCCCAGCTGCGCTTGCGCAGTGGCTCCTTGCGGTGGTTGTCGGGGGTCGTGGGGATGACGGCTGGTGGCTCCTCTTCATCACCGCTAGTGACCTCTCGTCTTTCCGCAGGCCCAGTTGCTCGCTGGCTTCTGTTCACACTGCAGGGTCGGTTCCAGCTGGTTCTTAGGACGGGTCTCTGACTGCCACCAGGAATGGTCCATTGGGAGGAGTCGCAAGACTTTCTGCTCCAGTTCGTTAGCAAATCATTAAGCAACATCTACTAATTCAGTTCTTTGGGGTATACCACAACCTAGACAATCATTAAACAATATTTCATCTACTAAGATTCTCTTAGCTTTCGCTCTCAATCGTCTGGATAATTATTAAGCAACATCTCTTCTAAAAATCTAAGACCCCCTTAACTCCTTCTCTCAGTACCGAAAAAAGGGCGGAGAGTTGTGGGGAACGCCCAGACATCCAGGCACCGTGAAAGAATCCAATCTTAGTGCCTTTATTTTTGGAAAAGGAAGCGGATTGTGAAGAGGCGACGAGCGTTTTCCCCGGGCGCCGAAGGTTTTTGCGTAGCGGAAGAGCGGCCGCTTCTCCCGGTGCCCGCAGGGGGCAGAGGCAATCCCCGCAGCGCCCGGCCAGCGGGGGCCTTGCCCGCTGGGGATGACCCCCCGCTTACAAAACTCGGAGTCCCGGAGCACCGGCAGCTGGAAGCGGCGGTTGCCACGCCGGGCCGAGGTGGTCCCCGGCTCTTGCCTCGGTCTCTCTCCGCGTCCCTTCCAGTGAAGTGCTTTTCTTCCTTGGATTCCCCAGTTCCTTGTAGCTGTATTAAATTTCACCTCTTTATCTGTTTCTTTAGGTCCTGGCTGTATTTGTGTGGCTGGGGTTTTTTTTTTCCCCCTTCTATTTTCTTTTCTGCTTTGTTTTGGAATATTTGGGCATTTCTGGAGAGGGTAGTTGGATGCATATTATATTACACCGTCTATTACTATAGTTGTTATAATTCTTATATCACAGTTAGTATATTACACGGTGTTGCAATGCAGGCAGGAGCCCCCCAAATTTATTTAAGGCGGATTTACCGTGCTGCCTCCCGTACGGTCGTCGCTCTCGAAATGCGGAGCGGGGAGGCCTGCGGAAAGGGGCCGGTTTGTGCTTTTCCATCAAAAACTTTTAAGCACTGAACAGCTGAAATTTCCAGGGTTCCTGTTTTCTCCCAGCCCGTTTTGTTCCTCCCCTGTGCCGGGGGCAGTGCGGGCAGGGCAGGCAGCTGCCTGTGCGTGGTGGGTGCGGGGAGAGGAGGAGGAGGAAGGAGAAGAGGAGGAGGAGGAGGAGGGAGAAGAGGAGGAGGAAGAAGAAGAGGAGGAGGCATCCCCTGGCCTGAGTGTGGGAGGATGAGAGCTGCGGAGAGGAGAAGGGAAGGAACGGAGCGAGGCTATGGAGCCTGCAGAGAGCGTCCCGGGGCAGAGATCGCCGTGGGTCGGAGCCTCCCGGCTGTGACCTCCCACCTCAGGTCCCCGCTTCACGGAGCCGAGCCCCCCCGCGCGCTGGATGAGGAAGAGGTGCTGTGGAAAACGCAGTACGTCATCTTATACATCGGGACTGTCGCGACGCGGGAGGCGGGCTGAGTTCGCACGCGTCAGCCACCCGCCGTTCGGTGCTTCCCCAGTGCTGGGTTTCGCAGCTTGCGGGGCCGTGCTCCTTGCGGGGGGTGTGAGGGGCGTGAAAGCGTTTGAGAGAGACCTTCAGGTTGGTTTGGTGCTTAAATTCATGTGTGAGCTCAGAGAGCGATGAGTCTCCCCATGTGCGAGCGGTCCTCGGCGCCGCGGAGACGCCGCGGGTCCTTGCGTGGGGTGGCCCTTCCTCCCAGCCCTCCGCAGCGCTGCTTTCTGCAGCCGAACTGGGGAGAAGTTATTTCAGTTGCTACAGATGAAACATTTCTGATTGATTTGGAGAATGGCTGGAGAGCAGCCCCCAGGAGAAGGACTGGGGGTGCTGGGGGATGAGAAGCTCACCATGAGCCGGCAGTGGGCACTGGCAGCCCAGAAAGCCCCCCGTGTCCTGGGCTGCACCAAACCCAGCGTGGGCAGCAGGGCCAGGGAGGGGATTCTGCCCCTCTGCCCCGCTCTGCTGAGACCCCCCTGCAGTGCTGCCTCCAGCTCGGGGGGCCCCAGGACAGGAAGGACACGGAGCTGCTGGAGCGAGGCCAGAGGAGGCCCCGGAGATGCTGCGAGGGCTGGAGCCCCTCTGCTCTGGAGCCAGGCTGAGGGAGCTGGGCTTGTCCAGCCTGGAGCAGAGAAGGCTGCGGGGAGCCCTTGGAGCCCCTGCCAGTGCCTGCAGGGGCTGCAGGAAAGCTGGAGAGGGGCTGGTTGCAGGGCAGGGGGGGCCAGGCCAAGGGGAAGGGCCTGAAGCTGCAGGAGGGGAGCTGGAGCTGAGCTGGGAGGCAGCAATCCTTCCCTGGGAGGGTGCTGAGGCCCTGGCACAGGGTGCCCCGAGAAGCTGTGGCTGCCCCTGGCTCCCTGGCAGTGCCCAAGGCCAGGCTGGATGGGGCTTTGGGCAGCCTGGGCTGGTGGGGGGTGTCCCTGCCCATGGCAGGGGGTGGGAACTAGATGATCCTTGTGGTCCCTTCCCACCCAGACCGTTCTGTGATTCTAGGATTTTTAACGCATGAACTGGAGTTTGAGTTGGTTTAGTCCCACTAATCCTATTAGAGCTCCAGATTTTTGAAATTCAGGTAATGTTTTTATGGCTTGGTGCTGGAGGTGGATGTGGCACAGCTGTAAAGATGCTCGGGGATGAAGGACCACAGATGTGTTCAAGATGAGTTGAATAATAACGATGGGAAAAGGAAATGTCAGGCTGAGGTGAATGAAGAGCCCTTGGAGTTGTGGTGGGTAGGTGTGGTGGGGCTCACACCGCGGAATGGGACAACAGAAGAGACTTGAAGCATCTCCACTTTGTGTTTGAATTTCATCAGACTTGGACAAAGAAGTCCAACTAGAACCAGACTACAGTCATCACCCCAACCTTCCTCCCAGTTTCCTTCCACACGGAGTAGAGCCGGCGGTTTGGAGGCCACGCGCGTCCGTGGGGATGCCGGTGGGCCACAGCGAGGGGAATTTATCTTTCTGGCTCCCCTCAGTCATCATTTTTCTCCTGGCCTTTTCCTGGCCCCCCAGGTGACCCAGACCCCCCGCACCCTCCCACCTCTGCCTCACCTACTGATTTTCAACAAGTAACGTTACGCTTTGAGTATTTCTCACAGAAAACACGAAGGAGTTTCCCCCTGATGCAGAGTGACGTGGCCGGGAGCGTTTCCCAGGTCCCTCCCCTGATCTTGGGACCGAGGTGACTCTTGGCTTTGAGTGGGGTGAGTTAAGCTCAGAGCTAAACCTGCCTGTAAACGGGGAGCTTTGGGGCTCATTCTGCAGTGTGAATATGGGCAGGGGGAGGTTCGGGGCGGCTGGCGGAAGAGACGCGGAGCTGGTGAACGTTGGGCTGATGGAGGGATCCCAGCTCTGCTTGCTGTGAGCCTTCCTGCGGTGTGTGCGCGAGGAGGACAGCCACACTGTGTGGGCTGGCGCTGCAGTAAGGAAGTTGCTTAGAAGAGCAAATTCGAGAGTATCTTGGTGGAAAAAGCTTTTCCCCAGCGATTCAGGCAGTCATCCCGTGCATTTTCCCGTGGTAAACTGGGGGCGATTCACGGAATTACGTGCCGTGGAGACCTCACCAGGGATGATGCAGGGAGCTGAGCTCCGGGATCCTTATGGATCCCTTCCAGTTCTCTGATGCTTTATTTCACCAGGACCCCGTATCGACGTGGTTGTCCTTCCAAGTTGAGCTTTGCACCCTTCGCTCCCTACCAGAGTGAACTTCTGCGAGGTTCAGGTGGTTGTCTCCATGCCCGACTCCTCTTGCTGCCCAACCTTCCAACGCCAAGTGGAAGTGCAGATCCCCACTAAACCCCTCCTTGCTGCCTGTCCTTAGCAGCTCTGCTGGAATGTGGGGTGCGAAGCTGGGCTGAAAGGAGGAAAAGGGCTTGGTGGGGTCTGTCTGGGGTCAGCGCCGGGGGCCTGAACTCGGTGTAAACGCTCTGGTTTGCAGGGGAGCGGAGCGGTGGTAGGGCATTCCAGCTCGGCGTACGCACGAGGTTTGGGACAGGTGAGTATATGATAAATACATGTATATGTATGCGTGTGCGTGTATGTGTGTCTCTCTCTTTGGGTGTGTGTATGTACACGTAGTGACGTACGGACGTGTGTGCGGATTGGCTCTGACCTTGGTGCCCAAACCCAGGTCCTGGCTCCATCTGGTTCCTGGGTTCGGTAACAGAAATGTGCTCGCTTTGAGCTAAACCCCATCAGGGCCTTCCCCTCCATCCCCCGCCCGGTGTGCTTCGGGGGGGGGTTCCCCCTTGAAAAACTGCTGGTTCTTACCCAAAGTGGGAATATCTCCGCAAACCAGTGAATAACATTTGTGTGTGTGCCTGCGCATCGCCAGCGTCAGCTTCCCCTGCCTGGAACGCGCTGACAGCTTCATGTCCAGACTTCATCCTTTTCCCACCCCCAATGCTTGCAAAATCCCTGCCTATTTTTTTATTTTTTATTTTAAATCTGCATACACAGCGAGTGATTGTGGTTTCAAAGGTGGACTGCTATAAAAGCCCCCCAAAAAAAAAGAAATATAATATAAATACTTGAGAGCAGCCTCATCTCCCGCTCCCCGGCTGTATGTTTAGCTGCACGGCACGCAGCGGCACCTCGGCTGCGGCTGCTCCGCCTGCGCGGAATTGTGATTTATGCTGCATTTTTCCTCTGGACTTGCTCGTTCCCCTGAGACCGGTAAAATATTAAAGGCTGGGAAAATCCAACCGTCCCACAGCGGAGGGGCGAGAAAAGAGCCGTCCGGGGGGGCGTGTGGTCGGGAGGGCTCAGAGGTTTTGTTACCGAGCTGTTGGGGGGACGCGAAACGTAGCCGCGCGAGTAAAACGCATCATGATAAAAATAAAGAAATTCTGATATGTATTTTAAGCAAGTGTCCTAAAAATAACCTCCAGCAGCATTTAAAGGGACAAGCTTCCACGTATCACCCCCCCAGACAGCATCCCTTTGGTTTTCGGGCTGGATATCCCGTTCAGCATCGCTCCGAGACAGCCCCAGCGAACCCTCCCCTCGGTGGGACCCGCTCTTGTCTTTTTGCTCCCCCCTCCCCTTTTTTTTTTTTTGGGCAGGATGGTGCCTGTTTCTGGCAGAGATGGAGTTAAGGGCTGCTCCGTGGTGCATGCCGGTAAGAGGGTGGTTGGGTGGTTGCTGCGAGCTGGGTGCCGTAGCGCTCTGCTAACGGCACGTGGTGAGGATTTATTACGTGCGGTGTGGAGCTGTAAGTGCAGCGATGCAGCCGGCGGGCTGACAGCTGCATAAGGACACTTTCTTTTTTCTTTATTTCTTTATTATTTCGTGGGGGTTTTTTTATTATTTGGAGGGGGGGAATTTCATCCTAAAACTACCAGCCATGTAGCGCGTAACCTCTGCGAGAGCGGTCCCGCTGTGGGGATGAAGGGTAGGGGCTGCTGGGAGCCGGGATCCATCCGTTCCTTCTGCAACGCCGGCTGTCTGAATAAATTTCACAAGGGTTAGTGGCCTTCCCGGCGTCCTCCAGTCCCCGCCGGCGCACGGATCCGGCCCAGCCTGCGCTCCCTCGGCATCCTGCGCGGTGCCTTCCCCCGGGGAGCGATGGAGGGGCTGGCGAGGTGTCTTCCCGGGAGGGGGAGGGGGTTTAAGCCCCACGCAGGAATACAGAAATACGGGAAGCACTCCGTGCGGGTCCGTCGGCGGCGTTTGCGTGGCAGCGCGGCGTCTTACCCGCAGCGGGGCTCTGGGGCATCACGTGCCACGTCCTTTCTCGGGTTGCTGTGAGATTTATACAGCGTGGGGCGTTCGCTCTTTCCGCTTTATCAGGTGTTTAAAAAATGCAGTAAATCACGCACGGTTCGGGTTTGCGAAGTTCTGCGGCTGAGAAGGTTAAGTTTTATGAGAGTTTGTTCTTTTTGTGCCCTTTTAATATCAAAAAGAGGAGCTGGCTGGTTGGTGATGGGTAAGTTAGTTCTGCTACAGTCCATTCGGACCCGTTACTTGGTTGCGGTGAATTGAACCTATTTCTTTTAGTTATAAGCCAAATTACTTTGCAGTTGAGACAAACTGAGAGCGCTTCTGTGCTTGTACTGTCACCTGCCCTGCCCATGGCGAGAGGCAGAGATGTTCTGCAGGAAACGTTCCTTGGTGAGTAACCGGGACCCCGAGCGGGTTGGAGCTCGAATTGAAGGCTGCGCACGATGAAATCCTGGCTGTTATTGCTCCCTGGGTTATTCCAGGCGTTTCCCACGGCCATCCCAGTATAGCTCAGCGCTGGGCAGGCAGGAGCACTGTCCTTCACCGGGTAATCGATGCTCTGCCCGAATCCGTGTTGGTTTGGGGCAGAAATCCCCATTTGCGAGCCCTACCGAACAGTTTGAGTGTGTTTTTCCTGCGTCGGATCCTGCGAGGAGCGGGTCTGCGAGGGGGGATGTCACACCCTGCAGTTCTGATGCCTTTTGTGTTGCTTCGTCAGTGGAGGCACCAAGCAGAACCAGGCTTCTCACAGCAAAGAAAAAGGGGGGAGATGGTGAGAAGGCAGGATCCTCACAGGAGAGGGGCTGTTTACCAGGGAGTGCAGCGACAGGCCAAGGGGAAGGGCCTGAAGCTGCAGGAGGGGAGCTGGAGCTGAGCTGGGAGGCAGCAATCCTTCCCTGGGAGGGTGCTGAGGCCCTGGCCCAGGGTGCCCCGAGAAGCTGTGGCTGCCCCTGGCTCCCTGGCAGTGCCCAAGGCCAGGTTGGATGGGGCTTTGGGCAGCCTGGGCTGGTGGGGGGTGTCCCTGCCCATGGCAGGGGGTGGGACTAGATGATCCTTGTGGTCCCTTCCCACCCAAACCAGTCTGGGGTTCTGGGATTCTGTGATTTCTAGGGTGCTCATGACCATCCTTCCTGTGCACCGAGGGTTCCCCTGAGCCTGGGCACTGACATCTCCTCTCTTACCGTGCTTCATTTACATCACTGCAGTGCCCGGAGAGTCTGGTGGTGGCTGGGAACTGGTGGCACTGGGGGATGCACATCTGGACTTCCTTGGTGGTCAAATCCAATTGTTGCTCCTTTGATGCAGTTTGGGATAATTAGTATGCTTAAGGAAGGAAAAGGGGCAAATCCTACAAAAATTCATTAGGAATCGTGCCCCTGTCTCCTGAGTGGGGTTCATCTCCCCCCACTCTTGGTGAGATCATCTTATATGCAGTTTAAAAGCTGAAGCATGGTCGCTTGTCCCAGAGCTGCCTTTGTCGTCGGTAGGGAACCGGGCACCTCCGAGAGCTGTTTGCTCCTTCCCAAACTAGGTCGCTGCGACCCCAGGGGAAGCCTGGAGGATCTGCTCAGGTTTGGACATTGCCTTCCTGGCTGCCCGAAGGTAGGTGAGATGGGTCATCCCATTTTCTGTAGACAGAAGGGTTTAAAGTCACCACTTCCAAACGCTGATCTCGTTTATTTTCATTAGTGCATGGGGTGAAGGTGCTTCTGCAGAGCTGGGCGCGAGCATCGGCCTCCGCTTGGTCTGGTCCCCGCACGGCTCCGTCCTGCTCTCGAGCGTGGCTTCACCACAAGCTGCTGCATCTAAATGTCATTGCCTTTCCCCAGCAAAAGGCACGGGAAAGGGAGATCCAAATAGGTCAAATCAAAATTCAAGCCATTGAGGATTTGCAGCAGGCCTCAGATGGCAACCCCTGCCTTCGTTATCAAACCCAGATTGTCCTCTTCGCTTTGGTTTCCTTCTGGAGCTGTTTTTCAGGCCGGGGGGATGTAAGGACACGCGTGTAACAGGAGGTCTGCACACGCGTGCGCCGCGGTTTATGTAACCAGGCTTCAGGGCAGAATAAAACGCCCCAAACCAGAATTCTTCTCACAAAAAGCCGAACCCGGCCTGATTCCTGTAGCGTGAAAATTGAGGGGAAGGTGGTGAGCGGTGAGCACAGGAGAGACGGCGACACCATGAGGCAAGAACCTGGGGAGGTGCCTTCAAGGGTGGCCGAGGTCAGGTTATTTGTTGTGGGAAGGCGTTAGGTGGCCTTGGTGTCTTTGCAGCGGGGGGTGATAGAGAGCACAAAGCACTTTGTGTTGGTTTTTTAACTCCTTCAAATATCCTCAGGGTTTTCCGTAGCTCTGCCTGTGCTTTTCCCCGTAGCCTTGCCCAGCCGTTGGAGCATCCACCCCTCGTCCTCCCTGCTGCCAGCAAAGGGATGGCGGCTGCTGGCAGCCACCTTGCCTGGGCACCTCGAGCGCATGCGTCGTGGGGCCGCACGCGTAAAATGTCGACCGCATCGTCGCCTATCTGCAAAACACAGGCGTGACTTTAGCCCGTTCTGATGCCCTTCGTTAGCCTTTCCTGCCAACGAAGATGCCCAACCTGATGGCCGCAGCCCTGGGCAGAGGAAGAGGCTGGTGGCAGGGGCTGAAGGCAGCGCGCAGCCCTCTCGGAGCGGACACCCCAACCCACAGCCTGATTTTCCCTCTGTTTCAGTGAATATTGGGTTGCTCAGGCTCCCTCTCCGGCAGTGCAGGAGCTTCCGGGGGCTCTGCGGTGGTGGTGGCAGGGACCTGCCATCTGCTGCTGGCGGGATGACGTGGGGGTTGTTTTTCTGCCCCAAAACCATCCTGCCTGCGTTTTCTGGCGGGAAAATGATGCTTTTGGGGAAGATTTTGTCAAACTTTCCCTGTACGGCGGGGCGCTGTCCGTGTGCCACGTGGGTGTTTAGCAACCCCAGGGGCGCCTGGGCCCTGGGACGTGACAAGCAAATATTTGTCACATTTTTAGCAATGAACCGAACCCCAAAGCTGGGGAAATGTCAGCTTTGCAAATGAATTTACTGTCCAAGATGCGATGTGCGAACCGGGCAGGACAGTCCCTCCGGTACGCGCCTCCCCCGCTGAAGACGCAACGCGTTTTGTGGGAGGAAAATGTTTCCCAGGGATGCTTCGCTTTTCGTTTAGAAATCCTCATGCTGTAATAGTTGTTTTCTACCCCAAAAAATGGCCTTAAATCCACTTCTGTCACCAAAAAGGAGCTGTTTGAGGTAGGTTTAAAACGTTTGATGACTTTTATTGAGCAGCCCAGGGAGAAGCTGGCCCGGGCTTTTTGCTCAGCAGGAGAGTCCCTGCAAACAAAAGCGCTCGGCCGGAGGCTTTGCGTTGCTTTTCAGGGGTTCTTTTGTGCTGGTAAAGCTGAAACCAGACCTTGTGCTTAGACAGTGACACCGAAAAAGGTGGAAATGCAATCAAGGGGCTTTTTTTTTTAATTATCTGTGGTTTTATGTTAAAGGCCTGATGCGGTTTGGTTAGAGCTGGTGGGTCTGATTGTTGGGTTCGTTGGCATCAGCCAAATGAAGGAAGAAGGACCGAGGTGTTGAAATCTTTCTGTAAAGATCGAAGTGTTTTATTCTGTGTTATGGTAACAGGGTTTATTCTGCGTTACGCTGACAGGTTGCAGCCGCTCGCCTTACGCCGTGGGAGTACAGGCTAGCAGCCACAAAGGCCACGCTTACTGTGCAGAAAAAGCTCGACAGATAATTAGCTCATCTGGAGTTAATTCTGAGGGTCTCAAAGCTCTTTGCAGCAGCAGTTACTACATAGGATGCTCCTGCTTGCAGAGGAAAAGGCACAGGAGCATCCCTGCCAGGTCCACTCGATGCGCTCGGTGCCGGAGTCTGTGGTACCGTGGGGAGTAATCATGTACCGAGAGGCAGATCCCGGGCTGGCACCCAGCAGGGCTCCCTGCGCCAGGCTTGGGGGTGATGAGCACCTACAGCAAGGTGCACGCGTGTGGGGATAGTTTCTGCCCAGGCCATGAAATAAATAATGAAGAAATAAATGTCTGTAGCTGCATACAGTGTGTATTTATTTCATGGCCAGGGCAGGATCCATTTAAAGGAGCGTTTGAAGGTGATGTGCAGACTGAGCCTGCTCTGTGATGAATGTTATTCCGGATAGTGAATATTATGAAACAGGAATATTATGAAATATATAATGAAAAGACGAATATAGTGCAGTTTTGAGGGGGGCCTGGGCACACGTGGCGCTCCGCTGGCGATGGACGGTGCTGCCGCCCGCTTCCTAGCGCAGGAGTGTTCCTTCAGCCTTTGCCCAGAGTTGTTTAGAAATCTCCCAGGTGGGGGGTTCTTCCCCGAGAATTTTGACCCCTCCTTCCTCGCCATGGCCTTCCACGAGCGGAGGATGCCCAAACCAGAAAGTAATATCCAGTACCTGCCCCGTGAGACCCACAGGCGCGTCCCGTAGCGTTCCTCCCAGGCGATGTGGTTGCTCTGGGAAGCGTGGCTGCTAGAAAGGCATCTCGCTGCGATGTAGAGCAGGAGATGTAGAAGCAGGAGGAGATGGAAACGCACAAAGAGACGCTAAATCCACTGGCTCCTTGGTCGTTGTGTTCCCGGGTCAGCCGCTGCTGCGGGGGGCTGTGGTTCGCACCGGGGTTCTGCCTGGCTTGAGCTGCCCAAGAGCTGCGCCTGTGTTGTCAGGACGTAGCGGCTGAGCACCCCTTTGTGGGTGCTGTTTCCCGCTGGTGAAGGCGCTCGGTGCCTGTGACTGGGGCCGTGTCCCGTCCCACTCGGGGCGGGGGGTGAGGGGGAGGTGGCTTTTTAGTTCCCTGTGCGGTAATCAGGAGTAACGACGTTTACTGTAGAGGTTCAGACACATCACGGATGTACTTAGGGCTCATCGGAGCTACAGAAGGCAGAGGCTTGGCAGAGGTTATACGACAGGTCAAACTCGGTGGAGTCACGAGAGACAGCGGCCGAGCAAACCTTGTGACGAGATTACCTTAGGGTGCTGAAAATGAAGTTAGAGACAACGAGAGAGGAAAAGAAAGAGAGGGAAAGAAAGGGAAGATGAGATATCACCATCCTGGGTCCCGCGGTGGTCTCTGCTCGTAGCGGTGGTCCTCAGGTGGCGGGGGTGCACCGAAAACTCGTGTTTCCCCTTTTTACAACCCAAAGTGCCCGGCCCATAGGTGGGGGTTTGTTGCAGTACACGCTCAGGAATGTTCCAGAAATGAGTCAGTGGGTGATGGGGGTCTCAGGGGGTCTCGCTGCCCCCCCACTTTGGGGCTGAGTGAGTTGTGGCCCCTCACCCGCCCGCACAGGAGGCAGACGGGCTGTCGGCACGTTCCAGGGAGAGGGGAAGGGGCTCCCGAGGTGGGATCCTGCCTCCGCGGGCTCTGCCCGTGGTCGGGACAGACGTTTGCCACGTTCCCTCGTTGTCAGTTCACCCCCGCTCGTCTCCAGACGGATGTTTGGGACACTCACGTGTTGTTGGAGCCTGACAGGCTGTCGGATGCAGCTTTTTCACCACGCAGACTGAATGCCCTCCATCCATCAGCTGTGCTGCGCAGGGTGCGTTTGCCTCGTGCCCTGCCGGGGTTCCCTCACCCCACATGGTGGGGTAGCGGTGTGGGGTATCCGTGCTCAGAGGTGTTTCAGGAGGAGGATGGAAATCCTCTCCTATTTTAGCCAGCGTAAGCGAAGGGAGGAGCCATGGGCACGTTTGCTTGCAGAGGCGGGGAAGGAGCCACCCCACCATCTGCCTGCGTCCCCCGGCACCAGTGGAGGTGGACGTGCAGGTCCCTGCGTGCGTGTGAGGCACCGCAGCGGTTCAGGCGGCCTCCGCCGCCCCGTGGGGCTCGCTGGGACGAGCTTCTAGGGCAGCGAGCATCCGATGGGAGTTCTGCTTCACAAAGAGGGGTGTTGCGTTGCCTCCTGAGCTGGCCAGGCCCCCCCTTCGCTGCAGGGAACCCTCCACGTTCAGCGAGGCGGCCGCAGCGTGCGCCGAGGGCAGGGAGCACTCATTTTCTTTCAGGTGGGTTCCCGTCCACGCACGCATGTGGCTGGGCTGGAGGAGCACCCCAAGGTGCCAGCGGAATGGGTGAGCTGGCCCGGGCACCCGCGGGGCAGATTGGTGCCAGCATGGCTCAGGGTGCTGCTCGTCTCCTCCGAGCTAATCGGCAGCAGTCACCAACCGCGTGGGCTCGTTAGCGGTGTCTTCAGTACAAAGCAGAGTAATTAGGGAGGAAGTGGCCATCTTGGCAGCCTGATGGTGTAATTAGAGACCAGAAATGTGTTAATAGGACTGAAAAGGAGATGAACTTCCAGCTCCATCCCAACGGGTCTGCAAATAGAGACCCTGTGTGCAGCAGAAATGGATTTTTTTTCCCTTTTTTTTACTGACTAGGCGGCACCGGCAGCCAGCGCAGTACTTCTTTAAACTGAGGGAGGGGAGCTGGAGCTGAGCTGGGAGGCAGCAATCCTTCCCTGGGAGGGTGCTGAGGCCCTGGCCCAGGGTGCCCCGAGAAGCTGTGGCTGCCCCTGGCTCCCTGGCAGTGCCCAAGGCCAGGTTGGATGGGGCTTTGGGCACCCTGGGCTGGTGGGGGGTGTCCCTGCCCATGGCAGGGGGTGGCACTGGGTGGGCTGGGAGGTCCCTTCCCACCCAAACCAGTCTGGGGTTCTGTGATTCGAGGGGAGAAGGTGCTGTGTTGGGGTGGCTGCCCCCCTGCCCATCCGTAGTGTTCCCTGGCCAAACCTGGGTTGGGAGCTGCTGATGGGGACACGATTCCTGGGATAAACTGCTGGGTTAGAGGGTCCTTTTGCAGTAAATCTGGACAGTAACTGCTGCGTAGGGGGCAGAGCGTGACCCAGCCCCAGGGAGCTCCTGCCCGTCCTGCTCTGGGGTCCCGCAGAGCTGCTGTCGAGGCCCATCTCTGCAGTCATCGCTGCTGTGCTCGTAGCTCCTGGGGGGGTTGAAACTGGCTTTACCTTTGCTAATCCAGCAGGAAACTATCCTGGCCATGGGGGGAATGGTGCGTGTGGTTTGGTGAGTTGTCCTGGGTCGTTGCAGGGTGGGTGAAACACCAAGGAGCCTCAAAGTGCTCTTTGAGGTTCCCTGATCGCCCCTGTCCTGGCATGGACTTGGGCAGCTTAGGGGTGGCTTTAACTTGGTGTGTTATTTAGGGTGAAGGAATAGCAGAGCTCCGTTCTTGAAACCTCTTCCCTGGCCCAGGGCAGTCATCTGCATCATCTCCAGCAAACAAAGCCGCCAAACAAGCACGGTGTTCCCTGAATCTGCACATTCTAGCAGAAGCACGGCACTGTCCCCAGGAAGGAGCCACCCTGTTTGAGAACATAAAGATGCCCCAGATCTCCCAGGGAGCGAGTGGCTCTTCTAAATAAAACCAGGAGAAGGCGCTGGGGCGCGGGACTGGGAGGGTCCCTCCAGCACGAAGAGCGATGTGAACGTGTTCTTGTTCTTGCCTGCTCTTGTTCATGCCGTGTGCAAGCTGGAAGGGGACGTGGCAGGTCGGGTGCTGGCAGGTTAATGCCCCTGTAGGCAGCGCTGGGGGGACTGCGGGTGCAGGCCTGGCACAGGGAAGTGGAACGGAGCTGGCAGCAGATACACACGTGGGTTGGGTGGTTTTGTTCTGTTTTGTTGGTTTGGTTTGGTTTTTGAAGGGCGGGAGCAAAAAGTGTGTCCTTTTCTGCACACCTCCTCCCATCGCTGTGCCGTCTCCTGGCTCTTTCTTCCACCTCTCCATCTCCTCTAGCTTTTCCCTCTCGTTAAACACCGAGCTTCTCCCAGGCAGACTGGAGATTTCCAGTAACTTGATGAAACTGGATTAACTTGAGTTTACGTTGTCCCTGCTCCTCTCTCTCCCTCCCTAGTCCTGCAGGTCACCCCAGCGGCTCCTGGCTCTTATTGACCCAAGAGATGTTGAAGTTCCACCATCACTGGCCCCATGTCTGGACTCGCATTGTGGGGTGAGAGAGGGGAACAAAAAGAGCAAAATTGTCCTGTCTGGGGCCAGGCTGCTGTCACACGGGGTGCGGTACACTGTGGGAGCCCAGCTTTGGCACAAGGACGTGCGAGAGGCATGTTGGGAGCTGCCACGTGTCCTGGGGTCTCCTCATTCAAAGAGCTTGGCTCTCGTCGGCTGGAGCAGCACCTAAGGAGAGGTGATCCCACCGACCTGCGTGGGATCGTAGAATCACAGAATCTTTAAGGTTGGAGAAGACCTCGAAGATCATCAAGTCCAACTGCCAACCCACCCCCCCGCCATGGCTCCTGCCCCCCGTCCTGCAGTGCCACGGCCACACGCTGGTTGACCCCCCCAGGGACGGGGACTCCCCCCTCCCTGGGCAGCCTGTCCCCAGCCCTGACCCCTCTGTCGGGGAAGGGATTTTCCCCAAGCTCCACCCTAAACCTCCCCGGGAGCCATTTGGGGCCGTTCCCTCTTGTCCCATCCCTTGGTGCTGGGGAGCAGAGACCAACCCCCCCTGCCCACCCCTCCTGTCAGGGAGCTGCAGAGAGCCATCAGGGCTGCCCTCAGCCTCCTCTTCTCCAGACTGAACCCCCCAGGTCCCTCAGACTGGGGCTCCAGATTGAGTGGAATCCAAAGAATAGGTGGTGATGATGATGATGATGATGACGACTGTTGTAATACCTTTGTAGGCTTTTGGAGCATGAACTTGCTGTTACTGAAGGGGTCCATGGGGACGTGAAGGTGGCAGGCGCTGGGTGTGGAGCGGACGTGTGACGGTCCATCACTCAGCTGGGCTGCCAGGGTTCCGCTGCCAGCGCTGACCAGCCATGCTGGGAGAGCTGCTGAATGCTTCAACTTCATCTGAACGTCTGACGGAGCCCTGGGCCCATCTGTCACTGAGCGGGACTTCATTAGATTTCCTTTCCGTTTGGAGGAAGCGGGTTGGCGGGCTGGTGGCCCGTTACCGAGCTCTCTTCTGCCCTGCCGAGGAGACCAGCGCTCTGTGGCCTGTCTGCCCTGGCGTGGTGGGACAGTCTCGCTGCCCAGCAAGCGGAAGGAGGGAGGGAAAAGGAGAAGGGAAAGGTTTCCCCTTCGCCAGCGGTGACCGGTGCCACGGTGCCAGCCCGCTCTTGGTGCGAGCACCGGCGGACCCCGGTGCTGTGCCGTGCCGTAGCGTCCTCCGACACGCAGCGTTTAACCTTCTCAGCCGTATTTTTGCAGACGCGAGGAAAACAGGCGCCTCCTCCTTGCGCTGCTGCTCTCGGGCCTCTCACGCTGAGCCGATGGCGGGGCAGGGCCGGCGGCGGCAGCGCGCGGGGTGCGATGCTGGGCCGCCCGCTGATGAGTGTCTGCGGCTTTGCTCTTCGCTGGGAGTCACGGCGGCTTCGACGGTGCTGATAAACCGCGGCGTTTATCAGCGGACACGTAGTCAAGGCGAATAGACGTTTCGTTGTGCAGGCGTTCATCCTGCCCTGCCCCGGGGAGGATCCCCGGGAATTCCTGAAGCCTTGTTAGCAGTCACTGGTTTGTAAAGGCGTGCATCCAGTTAGCTGGGGTTTGGATCTCTCACCGCGTGTGCCTGAGCCCTCCGGCCCCCGCGAAGTCCCCGGCGCTGCTCCCTCGCCGCCTTCGCGTGTCGTGGCGCAGGTTGGCTGTGCGCCTCGCTCAGCGTCTCTCGCTTGCAGGTGGAATTCTGTGTTCTGCTGGAGCTTCACCCTCGCTCTCTGTTGGAAAAATATCTTCCCTCCAGTGTAAAGATCTTCCCTGCAAAGGGACTGGCCGACGCTGTGGCTTTCCTTCCAGCTCAAGCCCTTACCAAGCCCGTGCCAGCGCCCCGCAGACCGGTGCTCAGGGTGGGGGTCTGTGAGTGCCGCAGGAGCAGGATTTAACCCCAAGGGCAGAAGCGGTGGGAGGGGGGGGGGTGTAAGTCAGACGCCTTTTTGGGGCAGCTGGTGACCTGCTTTCACCTTCCCCGTGCCCGGGGCTCCCAGTTACATGCTGGGCAGCAGAGCAGGGGGGCTGGGAGACTTCCAGGTCCTGCAGCATCCCTCCGTGTCCGCTGGCATGTCCTGACCCGTGGGGAATTGGAGGAGGGTAGGTAACCGACACCCGCCCCGGTCCTCTTCCACACCAGTGAGCTGAGCACGGGCGGCTCGGGCGCATTTCGTTGCGCATAAGGACACGCGTTCACGGGACGGGGTCCACGCGGCGCTGCGCTGGCAGCTCAGCCTGGCCGGCCGCTTCTCCGAACCCTGGGGAGGAGCTGAGCTTAGGAGCCTGCGGGGACGTCGCTGTGCGTAACCCCCGGCACTGACGCGTTTTGCCGTTGTGCGCGTGATCCTGCGGCGGCTGGCGGTGGGACGGGGCCGGTGCTGTCGCGGCCCTGCAGTCTTGTCCCTGCCTCCGTTTGTGTCGCTGCTCCCCCTCCCCGGGAACTGGGTCCCTTGTCATCTCGTTCTGGTTACCAAGAGTTGGCGAGGAAGGAGAGAGCTGACAGGAATGTAGGAGCGTCCTTTGGACGTCTCGCCTTGGTTTCCGCGAGGATGAAGAAGACCCCGGGGCAGGTTGTGTGTTCCCTGATCACGGGAGGCTTCCAGAAAAAAAAAAAAAAAGATGACGCTATGGGTAAAAAAAATAAAATCAAAAAATCATGGGTGAACGTCTGTGGTGACCCCCGTGGGAGTGCTCCCCGTTAACCAAGGATGGTGTTGTCCTCTGGAGGATGGGAGCCCCCGTAGCTGGTGTGCCTCTGGAGTGCCGCCCGGTTCCACCGGCACCATCGCTGCCCTTTGCCGGTGGATGTCGGGAGGAGAGGCCAGCCCGGGTGTGAGCCCCCCTCCGCGCGCTGCTGAAATCGGGGATAGACCTGAGGCTGGAAAATGTTTAAGCATCATTAAAAATGCATGTTCGGTGACGCACTTAGGAAGGCATCCAAGATCTTTGATGGTTTTCACTGGCTGTGTGCCAGGGTGCTGTTACCGTTGTCTGCGGAACAGGAGGACATCACCCCGCATCCTTGATGGTGCTCGCTTCAGCAAGTTTCTGCTCTGAAGAAATCTTATTTCCCCCCAACAATACCATAGAATTATCGAATCCCCCGAGCTGGCAGGGCCCCCCCAGGCCCCCCAGCCCAACCCCTGGCCCCACACAGGCCCAGCCCCATCACAGCAGATGACTGAGAGCGTTGGCCAGACGCTGCTTGAACTCAGCCCAG
>VWZZ01006294.1:526784-550218 GCA_013399095.1 Psophia crepitans | reverse complement strand
GGTCCGTCTGGGAGCTGCCTGGGGCTGGCTCTGTCGGACACAGGGGCAGCTTCTGCCCCCCCGGTGGCCCCCCACTACCAAAGCCCTGCCATGCAAACCCACAACACTCCCAGAGCATCAGGCACTTCCCTGGTGGGTTTTTACCTCCCCAAGGGTTAGATTCGCAGGGCTGTTCCTCTGCGGTGCTCGGGGCAGGTGGGACTGCGGGTTTGAGCGTGTCCCCTCGGTATCCTTCAGCTCGGCGTTGGAGGTGGCGAAACGCTCAGCCTCGCTGGGACGTCCCTGAGGGGTTGTCACCCCCTGTGGTTCAGAGCTGGGGGCAGAAATCCGGCACAGCCTGATGCCATCGTTCATACTTCTGAGCTAATGAACTGCCTCAGGGTGTTCTTTGTGCTTGACGTCGTTCGCTCCCAGTGAGGGACAAGGCGCTGCCGGCGGGTGGGTGACACCATCGCCTTGGTGGGACGCAGCTGACCTCGGGTGAACGTTTTCAGCTGCATAAATAATCCGTTAACGATGTTCCTATTAGCCTGCAACAAGCTGTGAAATCTGGTGTATTTGCCGTGACAAATGTGTGAAAGGTGCTAAATTTGCCCTTCGTGGCAGCGGCTGCTGGGCACGGGGAGCTGGTGGCACGGTTTCTCACCCCCTGCTCCCCGGCAGGGTCTTGGTGGCACCTTGTCTCCTCTCCCATGGGAGTTTGCAGGAGTCCCAGCTGTGCTTTCCCATGGAAACCTTCTCTTTCGGCTACGTTGGCTGTGTCTCCTTGTCCTGACAGGGATTTCCAGCCCCACCGTCCGGTGTGGCATTGGGACCTGCTGCACCACCTTGTCCCGGCCATGGGGAGGAGGGGACCAGTTACCTGCAGTCACTGGTGACCTGCCAGAATTGCAAGACCGATAACTGCGAGAAGCTAAGCCCCGGCTGGGACGTTTGGGGGTGACTAGGCAGCCCTGCCTCTTCGCCTCGCCGCCACCTTCATTAGTTTCAGACCTGCTTGTGGAGCGGGAGTCAGTCGTGGCTGCTGCTCTCCAACCCGGACTCTGTCCAGCTCCGGCTCCTTGGCCGGGGCATGTTGTGCCCCGTCTGCCGTCCCCTCTGCACGCGGGGAGGTGGCAGGCGGGTGCCGGAGGGTGAAAACCAACCTGCTGGTGGGTGGGATGCTGCGGGGGGGATGGACGCAACATCCTCTGCTGGTCCCTCTCCTGCTGCTTTGCTGGAGGGTTGGTCATGGGGAGACCTGTGAGGAGGGCAGCAGATAAAGTTCATGCAGGCAGGCAAGGGTGGGAGGGAGAAGTCGCCTTTTTTCACCAGGAGGCACCGAAAGCAGCCCCCGCCCTCGTGATGGACCCTGCTGTGGGATCCCGCGTACCCTGGGGACCCTGGCGGGGCTGTGGGGGCAGGAGCAGCCCCGCCGTGCGGGAGCAGAGCAAACGCCAGTGCTGCCTGAGCCCCACGGGCATCCCGGCGCTGCTGTGGCACAGCAGTGGTGGCTCGGGGGGACGTGGGGGTGTGGGGTGTGACGTGGCCTCACCCCGTGCTGCAGGGAAGCTGTGGGGCGGGTAAGCTCTTCCGCTGATGAAGGGGGTATCGGTACGAAGGCTGGACTCTTGGATGCCCTTAGCCTCCACACCCTGGCCACCGAGCTCGCTGGGGAGTCCTTCGCAGCGCGTTCGTCGAGGAGCCTCTTGCCCGCTGACCCCTGTGGGGATGGCCTGTGTCCCTGCGCCAGCGTCACGTGGATTTGTGGCTCTGTCTTGCTTACAGCCCGGATCGGCTTCAGCCGTAACTAAATTTAGCCGCCGCTCCGTGAGGGCTTTATAAGCTGGATTTCGAGGCGTCGCTCCTGTCCGGCAGCTGCAATCGTTTGTGCCTTTGAAGGTGGGGGGGGGGATGAAGGAAATGAATGAGCAGTGACCCTGATGCTGGAGTTGCGGCCGGGTTTGTGTCCCCTGCCCTCACCTTAATCCGCACCAGGACCGGTGCGAGGCAGCGGGTTGCGTCCCTCCGGTGTCGCTGGCGGGGGCTGTCCCTCTGCCCCTCGGTGCCTGCGGAGGGGGGATTGCTGCCGCCGCAAGCAGCTGCCTGCCTTCACCCTGGGCGCTTCGCAGCCTCTCTCGCTGCTGGGAGCAAGGTNTGCGAGGCAGCGGGTTGCGTCCCTCCGGTGTCGCTGGCGGGGGCTGTCCCTCTGCCCCTCGGTGCCTGCGGAGGGGGGATTGCTGCCGCCGCAAGCAGCTGCCTGCCTTCACCCTGGGCGCTTCGCAGCCTCTCTCGCTGCTGGGACCAAGGTGATGCAGCCCAGCGGTGGAGGTGGGAAGCGGTGAGGCACGTGAGCGGTGAGGCAGAAGGTCCGGGCTCCCCCCGGGCGCTCCCAGCCCCTGTTTGAGGTAAGGTGGGAGCTCAGGGGCAGGTGGGTGGCTCCCCGGCCCCTGGCCTCTTCCGAAACAGAAGGCAGGGGACGACGAGGCTGAGCAGCTTGGGGGTGCTTTCAGGCCAAATCCTGAGCACCGGCTGAGCCCTTGCGGCAGGGTCAGTGGCCCAGGAGGGGAGCGGAGCCTGGATGCATCCCAGCGCGTTGCAGAGTGGTGACAAATGGATTTATCTCCTTCCCTGGGTCAGAGCTTGTCCTGGGACCTTGTCACGCCATCTGCTGCTGCAGCCAGTCCTCCCCGGCTGCCCCAGCGGGTTGAGGTGCTGCGGCATCACTTCTAGCCGGAGCACGGCCGGGGGTCCCAGGGCAGGGACAGCAGGGAGAGCAGCTCCCCCCCTTCATCTCCTGTGAGGAAGGGGCACATCGAGCTGCCCCTCCGCCTCTTCTCTCTGGCCCTGAGAAGAGACAAACCCTCAGGGCTGGGGTCCCCTGGGAGTCTCCCGGCTCTCGGTGCCCTCCCTGGGGTCCCCTTCAGCGAGGACGGACCCCCCCACAGCCCCGATGCCGTGTCCGGGCTTTCCGGCAGCTGCGTTTCAAAGAGCTTTTGCGTTCGCAGCAGCTGAAATTCAGGATAGCGCGTGGAGAGCTCCCCGTTTTGCTCGCACCCTACACTGGCATCTCCCCGCAGCGAAGCAGCACGGTGCCTGGCCGGAATCTGGTGGCCGCTGGGTCCCTGCAGCAAGGGGGGTGCCTGAGCCTCCGGTGCCGCTCTGCAGGGAGCNCTCTGCCGGGGTGCCCGGGGTGCTGAGCGGACGCCTGCTAACGGTATGTGCCGGCTGACACCGCAGAGCCCGAGGGTTAAATCCTGCCCTGGGCTTCGCACCGGTGCCTGCCAGCTCTCCCCTGCATTCCTGGGAGCTTTGCGGAGCGCCCTGCGATCCCCAGGCACCCACTAGCCTGTAGCTGGTGCAAGTTGGGTGCTGCCCTTTGGGGTGCAAGCAGCAACGGGTGACGGCCTGACTTGTTTCACCCGTTCGCTGAGGAGTGATCAGAAATCGGGGTGCTGGGCGCTGTGCCTGCAAAAGGCCCGCCCCAGGGACCGCGGAGCCTGGCCAGTTTGGAAGACCCTGGAGCGGGTATTCCATGTGCCTCTGGTGCTGCCGGTCACCTGCGGGCCTGATCCTGCGCAGCCGTCTGGGGGGGGGGTTGCAAATCCTGCGCTGGGGTTGCTGGTGGGAGGATCTGGGCTTGGAGGCAGCGGCTCTGGGGCTTCTCCTGCCGCTCATCCCGGCTTCTGCTGCGGCTCTGCGTGGGGGAAGGCATGGGGAGAGCATCCATCCCGCTGCCGTGTGCCTACTGCTCTGGTGAACGCTGCGTGCTCTTCCTCCCTCCCTGCACAGCCCCTCGCTGCTCAGGATCTCCGCAGCACCTCCCAAACCCGCGCACCTCGCAGCACGTCCCCCTTTCCACCCCTGTCTCCCACCTCCCTTCGCTCCCCTCTCCTCCAGGACCATTTTCCCGGCCACGGTGTCTTGCTCCGCAGCGGCACCAAGCAGCCCCGGGAGCTGGCGATGCTCAGCCGGCTGGGAAAAGCATCTCGGTGATGGATGTCACTGGGAGCAGTGGTGAAGCCATCCCAGCCTGGAGCAGGGGACCCTGCTCCTCCTCAGCAGTGCCCTTCCCAGTTCATTTCCCTGGCCTCGCTGGCGCGTTGCCCCGTGCCGTCCCGCTGTGCCGGCTCCGGGGGCGGTGTGTCTGGGGACGCCATCCTGCAGCTCGAGGGGGACGGGGACAGCGTGTCGCGAGGGGTTTCCCTGGAAGAGGAGGGTACAGCTCTCTGTGACCAGAAGTGCGTCGCATCGTGTCGCGTCCTTCAGTGGAAGGCGGCAGCCAGTGGCGCTTTAATTCCTGCTGCTGCCGGCTGGGGAGGGGGCGGCAGCCCAGGAGGGTGCCAGGCTGCGGCCGCCTTCCGTGCGCCGGCTTCCGTGTCCTGGGGAAGGGTCGTTGCGGCTCCTTGCTTGAGCTGGTGCCGTGTGAGCGGCCGCCGTAACGCAGCGGCTGCCCGTCTTGGTTTGTGGTTGGCACAGGTCGGGGTGGCCAAAACGGCCTTGGCCAAGGGGGGGTTGGTTTGAGCTGCCAGAGGGGCTGGGGTTCACTGCCGGGCGGCGAGCCGGGATGGAGCTGAGATGTTGCGGAGATGTCTCAGGCTGAGACCTGGCTCCTCGTGGACCACACAAGCGGCCGTGGAGGTTGAGGAGAAGCAGACAGCCGAGCCCGAGGTAGGGGCTGGGGTTTGTTTCCCTTTGACATGGACCTCCCCAGGAGACATGCCCGTGTCCCTGCGTCCCCGGGGAGCTGGGGGGCTGGCGCTGCCGTGCTGCCTGCTCTGCGCTGGGGGTTTTGGCTCGGGAACGAGCTCTGCCGAGAGAGACGGTGGTGGAAGAAACCACCCTGAGCCCGGTTCAGTGCCGCTCCCCGCTCTGGCGAGCATCCCTTTGAACCGCTGCGCTGCCTGGCTGCAGGAGGGATAAACCCCAATTAATTAATTTGCCTGGCAGCTGGGGCGCTGGGCTTGCGGGATCTTTCCTGCCGGACGTTCTCCCGTTACCCACCCACGGCATCGCTTCTCTTCCAGCGCCCGAATGTGCCGCTTGCCCGGGCTGGCCCGGGGGCTGCGCGGGTGCGGTGGTTTGGATCAGGCCGCGGGCAGGGCGCTCCTGGATCACAGAGGAAGGGGATGCAGAAAGGTGGCCCAGAAGCCTTTCGGAAACAGGGAATAAACCCTGTACGTTCCCGAGCCGGCCCCTAAATCCGCACGGACACAAGCTGTGGGATGCTGGCAGGGACAAGCGTCGTCCCGAGCGGCTGCGGGGAGGTAGCGCTGCCTGCGGCGGGGCCTGGGGCAGCGCGCAGACCGTCCCGGTCGCCTTCCCAAAACCTCCCCACGCTCAGTGGAGAAAATCTGCAACACTCTTGGCCACTTCTTCATCACGTGGATTTATTTTATTTGTTATATACGGCTCTAAACGAAGCCTGTCGGTGCGGATTTCCCTTCGGGATACAGCACGGATCCTCCCCGGCGGTCGGCAGCCGTGGGACGGGAGGACCCGCGGTTCTGTCTGCTGCGATTTCTGTTGAGGACGTTGATGTCCGCTGGCTGATGGAGCGGTTTCTCCTCCGCGTTCCGTGGCTCCCAGCTCCCCGGTGATGCGCTGGAGGGCTGCCTTCGCCTGGCTCCTCTGTAATTACCTCCTTTTCCCCTAATTCGCCGTTATACCTTACAAATCATGTTTAATTGCAGCAGGATAATTACAGGTGATCTCCTAGCGCATCGTTTTAAAACGCTCAACCCCCTGAGCCGGGGACAGCCAGCAATTTGCACCCTCGGTGCCAGCGAGCTGTGCCAAAATGGGTATTTCTGTGCGGAGAGGGACCTTCGGAGCAGGTAATGAGCTTTGCCGGGCTGGGAAGGTCGCGGCCGCTATCTCATTACTTGCCCTTGTGGGTTCATCCTCTTATCCCAGTGCATCAGTGTAATAAAAGAAGCCGTCGTGCCAGCTTGGGGCATGGGGGAGGTGTCACTGGCAGGAGGGTTCAGCTTGGAGCTGGGTACGAAGGCATCAGGGCAGGGTCCGCCCGTGGGCTTTGTGGCCGTGGGGGGCTGCCAGCAGGATTTTGTGGGGTGGGGAGAGGAGCTGAGCTGTTTCCAGAGAACGAGGTGAAATCACGCTGCAAAGCGCCCTGAAAATCTGCAGATGGGTCTCGCATCACCCCGTGCCCGTCCACGCAGCCCCACGGGGTCCGTGACTCGCGCGAGGAGGAGCCGGGTGGTCCCCGTCGGGCTGGGGGGGATGCAGGATGAGAGCTCAGCTAGGAATTTGGGGGGCGGACGGGACCTCCTTGCCTCAAACATCAAAGCAGGGGGACGTGCTGCGTTGCTCCAAGCTTGCAGGAGCTGCGTCGCCCATCGTGGCGCCGAGGAGGTGCAGAGGGCTCTGCCCCTCGCCTTTCCTGGGGGGGTTCCCACCCGGTGCTGCCTTCATGCCATTGCAGCACGGCGCTCGCAGGGGAATATTTCTTGAGCTCGGGCAGGTGGGCACCTCCATCGGTGTGACGGCACCGCCGAGTCGCTTCCTGGAGTCACTGATGGCCACAGATGGGAATCCAGAGGCTGAAAAGCTGATGCTGGAGGACAGAGCCGCGCTCAGAGCTGGCAAACGCTTTTGGGCTGAGTTATTTCTGCCCAGCAATCAGTTTCTGTGATTGCATCTCATCAGAGAGCCCTGGTGATGCTGAAGACCTGGTGCTGACGATGTTGGAGCTCAGGCTTGGAACCCTTGCGTATACCCGTTGGCACTGGGGAAAACAGCCGCTTTGCAGCAGCGTGGCCTGTGGGTTTAAATTCACCCCGACCAGTTTGATACTGGGGTTGGTCCTGCAGAAAGCCGCTGGGGGGGCCGGGCTCTGCGCAGTGCGAGGGGGCAGGAGCAGGCAGGGGCGGAGGTGATGCAGACGCAGAGGGGAGCCCAAAGCAAAACCTCTTCAGTACGCTGGGTTACGCTGAGTGATGCTTTTTCCAGAGGACAGACCCAAAGTCACGGTGTTTGTCCTTTGTCTGATCCGAGTTTGGTTCCTGCCTCTTCCCGCCCCTCAGGGCGAGGCTGGGGATGCCGGTGAGGCTCAGGGTGTCACCGCCTGCCCGCGCCCTGCGGTTTTCTTCCTTATCATGGGATGTTCGTTCCCTCTGCTTTGGGCTTCTTCACCTAAACCAGGAAACCCCCATCGCTTTTTTCCTGGCGAAGCGTTTCCGAGGCTGTTAAAGGAAAAGCGTTCCCTGGATGAGACTCAAATCCTGCTCCTCTCCAAATTCCTTTTGACGGAGAACTGATGAGTCGGAGCTTTTCTTGGACAGATCCTGGTAAAGCCAGGCCAGGTGCTGGGGGCCGAAGCCCTGAGGCTGTTGCCTGACCAGGACATACCTCGATATTCAGGTGCCACCCGCAGCCCACATTTAGCGTGACCTGCCCAGAGCTGAATAAATCACATGTGAAATCCAAGTAGGTGGAAACGTAGAACACAGCTGGGTCCTGGGGATGGTTAGAAGTCTGTCAGACATTCAAAACTCTCTGGTTTTAGTCCTTTTCAATAGTTTTGAGTTTTTCAGGCCAGCGTTTCTCTAAAGAGGCCCTCCCTTGGTGTGACGAGGAGTTGGAGCTAGCCGAGGCACAAGCACAGTTAACTTGCCTGCAGGTTGCCAGCCTGCCTCCAGACTCCCGAAGGATGTCCGTCAGAATCATGTTTTCCTACTTCTAAACCTAAGAAGCTGTTTATTGCAGCCCACCTTGCCGAGATTTAGGGGAGGGAGGAGGAGGTGCAGCCCTGCCTCTGCTCAGCTCCACGTGGGGTTGATTGCAAAGGACGCGGCGACGCCGAGGAGACTCCGTGTTTCAGCCTAATATGAAAAATAACCTAAAAATAGACCCCTGAGAGCTGGCTGTCTCTCTCGTCAGACGGTAAAAAGGCATCTCACGGGAGCATCCTGTCCCCAAGCGGACATCCTGCGCCTGGAAATCTCCACTGGGCATCCAACGCGCCCGGGGATGGGATGGGCGATGCTGAGCCCAGGTCATGGCGTCCCTGCTCCACACGGCGTCACACTCTGCCCTGCGCTGGGGCGGCCTCACCTCCAGTGCTGGGGGCAGGGTTGGGCGCCACAGCACAAAAAGGGCATAAAACTGTTGGGGAGTGTCCAGAGGAGGGAACAAAGGTGGGGAAGGGTCTGGAGGGGCAGGCGTGTGAGGAGAGGCTGAAGGCCCTGGGCTGGTTCAGCCTGGAGAAGAGGAGGCTGAGGGCAGAGCTCATGGGGCCTCCAGCTTCCTCCCGAGGGGGAGCCAAGGGGCGGGCGCTGATCTCCTCCCTCTGGGGCCCAGCGACAGAACCCCAGGGAACGGCCTGGAGCTGCCCCAGGGGAGGGTTAGGGTGGGGATCAGGAGAAGGTTCTTCCCCCAGAGGGTGGTGGGGCCCTGGCACAGGCTCCCCAGGGCAGTGGTCACCGCCCCGAGCTGGGCTGGGTTCAAGCAGCGTCTGGCCAACGCTCTCAGCCATCTGCTGTGATGGGGCTGGTCCTGTGTGGGGCCAGGGGTTGGGCTGGGGGGCCTGGGGGGGCCCTGCCAGCTCGGGGGATTTGATGGTTCGATGGTTCTATGGTTCTGTGATCCTGCAAGGCATCGCTCAGCACATCCCATGAGCCCTCCTTCCCTTGGGCCAAGCCCATCTGCCTGTGTCCCTGTGGCTGGCGGGTCCTGTTCCCTGGAGAAGGTCCCAGCATGGACAGGAGAGGCCGTGGTGTGGGGACCAGGCCAGGCCCTTTGCTGTCTGCTGGGCTGTGTGGCTCTGGAGAGGAGCTGGGTGTCGTCCCTCTGTGCCTCCTTGGAGCAAAGGGCTTCTGGCTTGAGCATCCTCTCCTGTCTGCCTGTCCCCACGGGGACCGTCACCCTGGGACCGTTGTCCCGTCCAGCTTCTCCCCGTTGGCAGGGTTGGGGCTGAAGGTGGCCGCAGGGGATCTCGGGGCGTCAGCAAAGGGCTGGGCTGAGGTTTGTGCGAGCCCAGCCTGGGCTCCTGGGCTCGGCTCCTTGGGCCATCGGAACTGAACTGGGTTTAGCCCCTGGGTGCGGGGGATCCCGCAAAGCTCTGGGATTGCGTTTGCCCAAACCAGGGTCCTGGCACAGGAGGAGGGGGAGTGCCGGGGGTCAGCTCTGGCGTCACCGCGTGCCAGCGCTGCCTTGACGAGCTCCCGCGCTGTGAGGGCCGTGCTGGGTGCTGACGTGTCCCTTCCTCCCCTCCAGGCTTGCCGCGATTTCCTGGACTTGGCCGAAACTCACAGCCGCAAATGGCAGCGGGCGCTGCAGTATGAGCGGGAGCAGAGGATCCGGCTGGAGGAGACCATCGAGCAGTTAGCCAAGCAGCACAACAGCTTGGAGCGAGCCTGCCGCGGGGCCCCCGGCCTGGCCTCCAGCAGCACCGGCATCACCAGCACCGCCAAGGGTGAGAGCCGGCGTGGCTGGTGCTGGCGCAGGGGCAGAGCCCTGCGGGAAGCCCCGGGATGGACAGGGGCTTTCTGCTCCTTGCGGGTCGGCAGGGGTGGGGTGGCAGCACAAGGCACTGCCCTGGATGCCTGTGATTTATTTAACAGGTCTCATTATAGAATAGAATAGAATAGAATCATTAAGGTTGGAAGTGACCTCAAGGATCATCCAGTCCAACCATCCCCCCACCACCTGTTAACCACTAAACCATGTCCCTAAGTACCACATCCAACCTGTCCTTAAACACCCGCAGGGACGGTGACTCCACCACCTCCCTGGGCAACCCGTTCCAATGCCCGACCACCCTTTCCCAGAAGAAATTTCTCCTCATCTCCAACCTGAACCTCCCCTGGCGCAACTTGCAGCCGTTCCCCCTTGTCCTGTCACTGGTTATCTGCGGGAAGAGGCCGACCCCCAGCTCACCACAACTCCCTTTCAGGTAGTTGTAGAGGGCAACAAGGTCTGCCCTGAGCCCCCTCTTCTCCAGACTAAACAAGCCCAGAATGCTTGTATTATGCTGTAATCGTCCCTAATTGTCCTGCTGCTCCTTGCCTGGGGACTTGGGTGTCCCCAGGGTATGGATACAGGACTGGGATGTGTCCCCAGCTTGCTCACACTGCTCCGGTAGCCTTACCCCCCACCGGCGGGCACATCTCCGGCTGCTGGAGGGCAGCCAGGGTGCTCGAGCAAACGCAGGGTCCCCTGGCGCTGCCGGGTTCCTGGCTGCGAGGGTGGTGGTGCCATGGCCCAGGCTCGTTGCTAATCTAATCTTACAGCTTTGCTTGTGTGTGCCAGGGCTCCTTTCCTGCGGGAGGCATTAGTTACAGCCTGGTAGCCAAAAACTGCAGACAGTGCCTTGTCTCATTTTTAAAGGATTTGTAGGCTCAAGGGACAGAACAGCGGCTGTCACGGGGGTGATGGCAGTGCCAGGCGCTGCCCTCCTTCTTGTATGGCCTCAGGGAAACGGGCTCAGGTTGTGCCAGGGGAGGTTTGGGTGGGAGATGAGGAAACATTCCTTCCTGAAAGGGCTGTCAGTGCCTGAACAGGCTGCCAGGGAGTGGTGGAGTCACCGTCCCTGGGGGGATTTAAAAGCCCTGTAGAGCTGGTGCCTGGGGACATGGGGGCGCGGTGGGGTGGGCAGTGCGGGGTAACGGCTGGGCTGGGTGATCTTCAGGGTCTTTTTCACCCAAAACAGTTCTGTGGTGTCGCTGGGGAGGGCAGGGGGAAATCGCTGTAGGGACAGGCACAAATCCGGCCTGACCCCCTCGCAAGGGGTGACCCTGCTCCTGTGGGGGGGTGGGAACGATGCAGGGCAGGAGGTAGCCGAACCAGAAGCCAAGTGAATTGCTGAGCCTAACGGGCTGCTGGGGCGAGGTGGCTGGAGCCGGAGTGGCTGTCCTGGTCCCTCCACGTGCCCTCGGCGTGCCGGTCCTTGTGGCATCCCCTTGCCGGAGCAGCCACGCCGCCCACAGACCCCGAGCGAGGTTCTGCCGTGTGCCCTGCGCTGCCTGGGCCGCTCGCAAGCTCGAGCAGCGTGTGTGTGGCTGCGCTCGGGGGGCAGGGCAGCACGGGCAGGAGCAGGGGGTCTCAAAAGTCACCCCAATTAACGTCCGCTCCCAGCTTCCTAGCGATCTCTCCCACTGCAGCAGGGGAGAGAAATGTTTGTAAGCGTGGGGCTGGAGAACCCGACCGCCAGGAAATCTCTCTGAGCATCACCTGAACCACGTGATGGCTTTTTTCTGCTTTAATCCAGCCCGGATTTCCCGGCAGACGGGGCGGTGCTGGAGCGGGAGCCGCGTTAGACGCGGTTGGATGTGCAAGTGTCTGGCTCAGGAAATCTGGTGGCATTTTTGGAGCTGCTTCCCAGCACGGCAGGGAAGCCCTGTGTGCCCTGACTGGGGAGCTGCCAGGGCACATCCTTGCTTTTAGGAGCTGGAAATCGATACGGCGTCCTCTTGTCCTGGCGTGGGATGGAGAGGAGGGGGACGAGCGGTGAAGGGAGCCAGCGCTGGAGGGGACACAGCGGGAGGAGGGTGGGCTTTGGGGACAGGCTCATGCTGGCTGGGTTCTGAAGGGGACCAGCAGCACCTGAGCATCTCAGCCCTTTTGCCCCAACAGGGAGCGTGCAGTCTGCCAAAGGAGAGGCCAGTGATGAAGATGAAGAGACGGAGTATTTTGATGCCATGGAGGATGCACCAGCTTTTATCACTGTAACTGCAGACCCCAAGCACCACAGGTACCAGCCCCCGTCCCAGGGCAGCACATTGCACGACGCAACCTGGTGAAACCTGCTGCGAGTGCGGGGAGAGGAGGGGAGAGATGGTTTGTCTGGCGCTGTGCTTGAGGGCAGGATCCTCTCCCGCGGGCTCCAGGGCTCCGCACTGCCCCCGTCTGCTCTTGCATCCCTGGAGCGAGCGAGGCTGAGGGTGGCCTCAGCTATAGCGAAGCAGGAGAGGGGGGGCAGCCGTCGAGCCCGTGCAGTGGTGAAGCCGAGTCCTCTGCCCCAGCAGCTGGTGTGGGCTCGAGGGGAGGCTGGGCAGGAGCCTGGAGGGGGATCTGAACCATGGTCACACCGCTGGCAGACACGGAGGCTCTCGTGCCCGGGCTGGGGCACACCGTGCTGAGCATCCCCTCCCAACGCCCGCGCACAGCCTCCATCACCCCATCGCCTTCCTGGCAGCACCCCGGGGTGCTGCGGGGAGATGCTCCGCATGATGTTGGCTCTGCTGCACCAGCCTTGGCTCTTCCCTCCCCTTCTCTGCCCTTTCCTGTGCTTACCAGCCGGTACTTTCCTCCCTGCAGGCGTTCGGGCAGTAACCTGAGCGGGGCCAGCGAGGGCCACCCTGAGGACTGGAACCTGGAGGACAGCGTGAGTTGGCCGGGCCGAGCGGGAGGGACAGTCCCAGCGGGAGGAGACCAGGGGAGAGGAGGAGGTTGTTGGAGGGACTCTCCATCCAGGTCCCTCCCATGCTTCCAGGATGGAGCAGAGTTACTTCCTCTGTGAGCAAAGATGTCAGCAGTCTTACAGCAGCACCCCAAACCCTCCTAAGGGCAGCAGGACAGTGTTGGGGGGCAGTTGCACCCACCGTTATTTCCCCCTTGCCGTGGAGAACGGATTCCTAGTGCTGCTCCCCAGCATGGGCGCACACGATGTCTTCTGAGCTGTGGTTGCTGCCGGGTCTGGTCGGGTCGTGCTGGGTGAGGCCGGGTTAGACCTACGTTTCTTCTGTTGCTTCCACAGGTCTTTGAAAGCTCAAATCAAAGCAGCTACAATGAGTCCACTTGCAAAGATCTCCTGCCGAAGAAAAGGAGGCGGACTCGCATCCCGGACAAACCCAACTACAGCCTTAACCTCTGGAGCATCATGAAGAACTGCATCGGCAAAGAGCTCTCCAAGATCCCCATGCCCGTAAGTGAGCCCAGCGGAGGCTGCTGCCACGATGCCGGCGTTGGGGGTTTAGTTTGGGCACAGCTCTGGGCTCTGCGAAGGGTTGGGATTACGGCTCTGGGTGGTCCTGCCAGGAGCTGCGGCAGCCCCAAGCGGGACAGGAGCACGTCAGGAGCTGCCAACCCCCTCCTGGGGAACTGGCTTTTGCACTGGCAGAGCCCTCCAAAACCGCCTCACCCTTCTCCCCAGCCCTGCCCCGCGGCCCCGGCGTCTCCTCGCTGCTCAGCTCTGCTGACTCTAAGCCCTGCGCTTTTCCCTGCAATTTATTTGCTCCGTGAGATCATCCACGTGCTGCCAAAGCGCCAGCCCAGCCAGGAACCCGACCCAGCCGGGCTGAGGAGGCTGTCCTGGGCAGCACGGAGCTGCAGCGCTCACTGCTCGGTGGTGAACAACTCCGATGTCGTGGAGCTGGTGCATTAGGGACTGTTAGCATCGGGTCGGCTCTCTGGGACCGATCCGTGCTCCAGGGCCAGCGGTGGAGAGCCCCGGCAGTTCGCTCACATGAGTCCCAGGGCGAGCTGGAGCAGAGGGACATTGCCCAAGCGCCCTCTGCGGATCCAGCTGGTGCTGGGGGAGGGAGCCAGGACACCTCGAGCCCCCGAGGGTTCAGGGCTTTCACCCAGGGGATGGAAGAAGAGGAGACCTTGGTGCTGATCACACTTTCCCCGGCCTGCGTCCCGGGGAACTGACAGCACGGCAGGGCCGTGCGTGACCCCAGAGGACCTTTGCTTTCCTTGTAAAGAGCGGCCTTTCCCGTGGAGGGTGCGCCGCGAGAGCGATTAGCGGCACTGCTGGGTGCTGCCGGGCTCGCTCCTCGGGGTGCAGGCTTCCTGTGGGTGGGCAGAGGAGAGGCTTTGCTGGCAGGGGTCTGTCTGGAGGAACCGAAGTGGGATGTGTGTCTCATTCTTGCAGATGAATAACCCTGTGCCTCACGTACCCGGACAAAATGCTGCCCATGCCACAGCTCCCCAGAGCCGCAGCTTTTCAGAGTAACCTTCCCAGGCTGGCGGCTCTCTCGCAGGTCTGGGCCAGCCCAGTGAGCGGCATGGATGGGACTGGGTGCTATCATGAGGAATCCATTTCCCCCCAAACTGTGGAGCTCTGGCAAGCTTGGGAGAGCTGTGAAACGACTGGGGGGGACTGGGGCTTACTGCGGCGCTGGCTGGAGTGGCCGTAGCCCAGCCAAGTGTGATCGGTGGCCCTGGAGCTGTATTCAGGGTCCTTCCTTGGCTGGCTAAAGGGGAAGGAGCGTGTTACTGGGGGTGAACTGGTTGTATTTCATCTCTTAAAGCAGTGCCTGACACTCTCTGAGTGAGAGTGATGAGTTTGTCTCTTCCCTGTGCTATTTCTAGCTGAGGTACACAGCCCAGGGCCGTCTGTCAGCGTTTCTGCAGCAGCATCGCTATCAGGTACAGGCGTGATGGGTACAGGAATGAGCTCAGGACGTGACATACCAGCAGCTGCCGGTGCCTGGAGAGAGGAAACTGATACCTTCCCTATCAGTCAAATCATTCCGGGCACTGCTAAAGCCGAGTCCAAAGCCGAGAGCAATACATTCCGCTCACGCAGCAGCCCTGGGAGTCGGCTGGGGGGATGTAATTCCTCCATCCCTCCATGGGGCGAGCGGATCTGTTTTCCCGGCGTTGCTGTCGCTGTAAACTGTTCAACAGAGCTCTGGGTTGTAAAGAGGGGGCTCGGCCGGGCGTCAGCCGCTCGCTGTCAGCTCCTCTCTCTGCTCCCTGTACAGACACAGCGGCAGGGAGATGCTTTGCACCCTGTAAGCGCCACCGCAGGTGACATTTCTTTGGGAGACTGACCCCCAGGACAAGAGCCCGTGGTAAGGCACCAAGGGGCAATTCAATCTCCTTTCGACAGCCCTGTAAACCCTCTCTCCGTAGCGCAGGTGCTTGGGGCCAGGGGAAGCCGACAGCTCTGTGAATCCAGACGGAGCTGCCGGCCGAGACGTTGCAGTAAACGGAGTGGAGGAGGAGGAGGAGGAGAAGGAAGCGGAGCAGCCGGCTCGGGGAGGGCGGTTTGGAAATGTGGTTGATGATGCTGGGAGCTGTCGGTGTGCCTGCTGCACGCACCATTGATGGGAGTTTCTCCTTCCATGCGCTTCACCCGGTTCTTGGCAAATTAGGAGCATTGCCGAGACCTCATCCCCTTCCTGGGGGACGTGATGGACTGCAAACCCACTCCTTAATTTTGCCTCTCACCGAACCAACCTGCAGCATTGAAAAGAAAGGGAACAGCTTCAGGGATTTTGCGTTTCGGGTGGCTTCATCTTCCTTCCGCCACGGGAGGGTGTCGCTTTGCTGTCGCCCGAGCGGTGCCGGTGAAGGGGGTGCAGCTGCCGGCTTTGTTCTCGTGCCGCCTGCGTCTCTCCCGAGAGTTGTCTCAAGCCGGCTCGGATTTGCTTTTTTATGTGGATGTGATGCTGCCCCTCAGACACAGCTCCTCCCTTCTTGGATGCTGTAAGAGCCTCGATACTTAAATCCCTGAGGGGAAGGATCCGGAGTTTGTTTTCCTTAGTGTGAAATATGTGACTTGGCTTGTAGAAGTGGTTCTCCCATCTGCTCCTTCTGAAAGATATTTCTTTGTTCTGGACTGAAAGTAAAACGTGAATCTCACGTGGTTTTGAGGCAGAAGATCACCTGAGACAAAGTATAGAGTCGCAGAATCCCAGACTGGTTTGGGTGGGAAGGGATCTGCTAGAGGCAGCGGCAGCGATGCCCCGCGGGGCAGAGAGCCGGGGGAAGCTCTGTCCTGGGAGAGCCGAACGGGACATAATTCCATCCCTGGGTCATCGCTTTGTCAGCTAGAAAACTTCCCCGTACGTTGTCTGGTTGGACAGGTGGCAAACATCTCTGCAAAAACCCCCCACAGTTGATTGTAGCAATGTTTCGTGTTCTGAAAACAACTGAAATTAAAAAATTGAAATGAAGACGGAGATACAAGGGCATGTAATGACAGGCCAAGGGGAAGGGCCTGAAGCTGCAGGAGGGGAGCTGGAGCTGAGCTGGGAGGCAGCAATCCTTCCCTGGGAGGGTGCTGAGGCCCTGGCACAGGGTGCCCCGAGAAGCTGTGGCTGCCCCTGGCTCCCTGGCAGTGCCCAAGGCCAGGTTGGATGGGGCTTTGGGCAGCCTGGGCTGGTGGGGGTGTCCCTGCCCATGGCAGGGGGTGGCACTGGGTGGGCTGGGAGCTCCCTTCCCACCCAAACCAGTCTGGGATTCTGTGCTCTGGTGGTACAGGTCAGGGAGCAGAGCACGTGTTTCTTGCCTTTATTTAACATCTGCGTGATGCTGCAGAGGCAGCGTGCAGGCAGCGTGCAGGCAGCGTGCAGGCAGCGTGCCTTGGCACACCCAGCCCCGTGCCGTGAGCCGCCCGGCGGGGCCGCTGCGTCGCTTCGGCACTTCCCATCCGCCCTGGAGCCCTGAGTGCCGGAGCTCGGAGGGCCAGACGTGGGGTGCTGGTGGGTAGCAGGGCCCAGCGCCGGGGAAAAAGGCAAAGCGTGAAGCGCCCGGCTTGGCATCGCTCCGGCTTGGCTAACCCTTACCTCTTCCCCTCCAGGTGAACTTCAACGAGCCACTCTCCATGCTGCAGAGGCTGACGGAGGACCTGGAGTACCACGAGCTGCTGGACAAAGCCGTCAAGTGCGAGAGCTCCACGGAGCAGATGTGCTTCGTCGCTGCGTTTTCCGTGTCTTCCTACTCGACGACTGTCCACCGCACCGCCAAGCCGTTCAACCCGCTCCTGGGGGAGACCTATGAGCTCGACCGGCTCGAGGAGTTCGGTTTCCGTTCCCTGTGCGAGCAGGTGAGCCGGGGGCTGCGGAGGGGCTCTGGGGTCTGCCCTGCTGCCCGTGTCCGGCCGAAACCGCCCTTCCCTGAAGGCGACCCGGCGTCCCCTCGCGCTGAGCCGTCCTCCCGGCCCCGACAGCCGGCGGTTGCTGGTGGTGTTGGCGGCAGCAGCAGCAGGCACAGCCCAAGCTGTTCTTCAGAAGCAGGAGGACAGTGTGTGCGTGGCAGAGCAGGGGTGGGGGAGGAGGAAGGTGTCCATCACCCTGCCTCTCCTCTCTCCAGCGCCTGAGCAGAGAGAAGCTCTCCTCACCCGAGCTCCCTCCGAGCCGTGCCAGCAATGCCTGTGAGCTCTGCCCTGCTTCCTCCCTCTTTCAGGGTGTCTGTGGGTGGAGGGTCTCAGGGTCTCCTTCCTTTCTTGGTGGATTGAAAATTTTTAGTTGCAGAGCCTAGGGACAGCCTGAGAACCTCTGACAGCCCCACGCTGTAACCGCAGGGCGCGTCTGGCACGCGTCGGTCACACAGCAGGTCTTAATTAAAAACCTGGAGCGCTTAATGAGTTGCAGCCTGGGAAGAAAATCGACTGGTTGATATCGAGCACACTTGGCTGCTCCGTCCTGGATTCCTGAGGACGGACGGGACCGTTTATCACCTCTTGCAGGCAGGACGTCACGCTGCTGAGGGCTCTCTGTGCTCCAGCTCTGTCTCAGGGGCAGAGCGACTGTCACTGCTTTCAGTCTTTAGAAGCATCCAACAAATTCACACACTTCTGTCGCTCTGCAGAGGCTGCTGCAGGTCCAAGATCTGCAGAGCCCTTCAGCAGACCTTGCCCCGAGACTTCTGGGCTTTCTGGGGGAGCATTGCATGGGAAGAGGGTCTTGCAGCCGGCCTGGGCGTGCCGTGCCGTGCTGTGTGGTGCGCACAGCGGATGGCGGGTGTGCGAACGGGGCGCGCTGAGGATACGCAGTGAGGAGGCTCAGGCTCGCGCTGGCGTCCCCGTGTCCCCCTGAGGTGTCTCTGTCCCTCGTTTGTCATCATCTTCTCCAAGTCATGGCCCTTCCTACCCAGGTTTGGGGCAGCCGCTGTAGCCCGTGCCGTGCTCTGCCGCCAGCTCCCTGCAGGACGTGTGAGTGTGGACAAAACCCCTCCATGGTGCCCAAGACAGGATGGCACCTCCTGTCCTCTCATGCTGCGCTGCTCCGGGCTGTGATGGTGAACAGGCTCTGGGGGGTCTCCTGGAATCGTGACCCCTTTCTCATGACAAACAGAACGATCCTTCAGTCAATAATCTCCAAGGTTTGTGATCCAAAGCTGCACGCGCTGTGTCAGCTAGCTTTGGATGTCCCCACTGAGGCCCATATGATCTGTCCTCACCTTGGGAGCTTGTGTGCAGCGAGCCAGGACGTTGCTGGCCAGAGTGTAATGAGCTACAGCCACGAACAGCTCCAGGTTGGGCGGGGAATGGCTGGAGAGCAGCCCTGAAGAGAAGGACATAGGGGTGTTGGGGGATGAGAAGCTCACCATGAGCCGGCAGTGTGTGCTGGCAGCCCAGAAAGCCCCCCGTGTCCTGGGCTGCACCAAACCCAGTGTGGGCAGCAGGGCCAGGGAGGGGATTCTGCCCCTCTGCCCCGCTCTGCTGAGACCCCCCTGCAGTGCTGCCTCCAGCTCTGGGGCCCCAGGGCAGGAAGGACACGGAGCTGCTGGAGCGAGGCCAGAGGAGGCCCCGGAGATGCTGCGAGGGCTGGAGCCCCTCTGCTCTGGAGCCAGGCTGAGGGAGCTGGGCTTGTCCAGCCTGGAGCAGAGAAGGCTGCGGGGAGCCCTTGGAGCCCCTGGCAGTGCCTGCAGGGGCTGCAGGAAAGCTGGAGAGGGGCTGGTTATCAGTGACAGGACCAGGGGTAATAGGTTTAAACTCAGAGAAGGCAGGCTGAAATGAGATCACCTTTGGTCCATGAGCGAAGCCTCCAAATCTCCGTCCTGGAGCCATCCCAACGGGTGGCAGCGGCGTAGCGTTGGCAGTGCCTCTTGCCCTGGTGCTGCGGTTGGTGCGGGCAGCACAGGATGGACAGACGGACGCTGTTCCCACTGCGCTGACCTTCCCTGGGGCGCTGCGCGTGCCGCTCAGCCCGCCAACGCGCCGAGCAAAGCGTTGATAATCCGGTGCCTGAAATCCAGTTATCCAAATAGGATTTTCTCCTGCCGGTGATGGTGGGATTTAATGGAGAGGTTTCTTCTCTGCTCACGTTTGTAATCCGGTAGCTCGGGGCGCTCAGCCTGTAATTACATCGGTGCCAGTAATCTCTGCACTCTGTGGCGTGGCCTTCGGGGCCCGGTGGTTAGCTGGGGCCCGGTGATGGGGATATGAGCACTGTCCTTCTACAGGTCATCCCGGGATAGAGGATGTGGTATGTTCTGCAGGAACATCTGCTGGGAATGGTAACGAGTTCCTTTGGAGCCTAATTGCTTTGTCCAGGTCAAGGCAGCGGATGCAGCTTCCAACCAGTTTGGTGAAATTGGGTGGTTTCTTTACGGTGGAATACATGATTATGCAAAGTCCCAAGCCTTCCAGACTGACCCATGTTCTGGTCAGATCTGTGTGTCTCAAGACATTGACAGAGAAGGAGGTCCAACCACCTCTTAGTGAAAGCTACTGATGGGGGTGGGCTGAGTGCCCAAGCTTTTTGAATATTTTATGATTATTTTTTTTTAGGACAAGAGGGAACGGCCCCAAATGGCTCCCGGGGAGGGTCAGGTTGGAGCTTGGGGAAAATCTCCTCCCCGACAGAGGGGTCAGGGCTGGGGACAGGCTGCCCAGGGAGGAAGGAGTCCCCATCCCTGGGGGGTTCAACCAGCATGTGGCCGTGGCACATTAGTAGCCATGGTGGTGTTGGGTTGGTGGTTGGACTTGATGATCTGATAGAAATAGATCTTCGAGGTCTTTGCCAACCTTGAAGATTCTATGATTCTATGATGTGCTTTTCCAGCCCAGTGGGTCTCTAGGGGCAAAGCCAAAGTCATGGCTTGGCAGGTCCATGTGTCTCGGATGACCTGGGGACCTCTGTCCCCCACGGCTTCCCAGCCAGGGCAGTGGGAGCTGCTGCTGGGAGGAGAGGCAGTGCTGCACTGGGATTACTGGGGATCTAGGTTGGGTTTTGGCACATCCCTGTTTCTCAGCCTGGGGTCACAGGACAGCGTCACCTCACAGCGGTAGTTGCTCAAGTTCAGGTTTTTACAGCTTTGCCAGTGAGCCCTAGAAGATCCTGGCAGGAGCTCAGTGCTCCATCTGCTCCCGGGGTACCTCACGGGAGGCCACCCCCATGCCCAGGAGAAGATTGAGTGGTTCAGGTCAGCGCAGTGGAGCATCCTCAAGGCCAAAGCTGGTGTGGAGCCATCACCACTCCTGGGAGACACACTGTGATGGCCGAGTGCTCGCTGGGGCTGTGACCTTATGGGCTGTTTCTCCTCTCCCCCAGGTGAGCCACCACCCCCCGGCAGCCGCCCACCACGTCTACTCCAGGCGAGGGTGGACGTTGTGGCAGGAAATCACGATCGCCAGCAAGTTCAGGGGCAAATACCTCTCCATCATGCCACTGGGTAGGTGACTTGCGCCGAGAGGGCTTGGGGTTTTTTGCTGCGCTGCTGCTGCGGTACTCAAGAGGTTAAAGCGACGTGCCGGTCCCTCGGGCTCATGCAGGGCTCAGTGAATCCCACCCCGAGCACCCTAGGGGTGTCACAGACAATCCAGCGAGAACTTGTCTGCCCTGGAAATGGAAGTGGTGCCAGCTGCCAAGGGAAACTGCTTTGGAAACATCCCGCTTGCCCACGGGTTGAGTTCTCCTTGAATGATGTTGCAGGGTTGGCTCGCTGCCTGGCTTAACCCTCTCCCTGGCAGCCAGATGCAATAAGCTGCCTCCTTCCAAGGCTTTAGGTGTCTTCTGCCTGTCCCTGGGCTGGGTGCACACGCGGGGCTGGTCCCAGAGCTGGTGCCAGGGTGGTGGGGTGCCGTGCCATGCCCAGCCGTCTGCCCTCGCCGAGCTCGGGGCACCCCTCTCTCTGCAGGCGCCATCCACCTCGAGTTTCACTCCAGCGGGAATCACTACGTCTGGAGGAAAGTCACCTCCACCGTTCACAACATCATCGTGGGCAAGCTCTGGATTGACCAGGTCGGTGGCTTCGGGCCCGGGGTGATGGGTCCTGCCTGGCCTCGTGTGGCGCCGGGGAAGGGCGGGGGGACTGGAAGGGCCTATCCCGCTGTGATGGGAAGGCGTGCTTCCCCGGTGGGGATGGGGGGTGGCTTCTTGGAGCTTCCAATGGCTCTTCCCAAGGCCAGCGGCTCCGTGGGGCAGGGTGATCACACGCCTGGTGGGTTTTACCCTGCTGCTGGCCAGCCGTGGGGTTGGCGGGGGTGGCCGGTGCGGCAGCTACAGGCAGAAGCGACGCTGCGGCCGGTGGTGATTTGTACCGACACTACAACTAACGCCTGATTTGTCTCCTTGCAACGTCTCTCACTCGCTGTGGTTCTGTGTCTCTCATCTAGTCTGGTGAAATAGAGATTGTTAACCATAAGTCAAAAGATAAATGCCAGCTGAAATTTACCCCCTACAGCTACTTCTCCAGAGACGTCCCCCGAAAGGTACGTGTCCCGGTGTCTCCTCACTCCTGGCAGCCTTGCGCGGGGTCAGACCTGCCTCGTCCCTCCGAGCCGGGCTCACGGGGGTCCTGGTACTGCAGCTGGGATGAGCCCAGCTCGGGGCCAAGGAGCTGCGCTGGCGTGGGTCACCGGGGAGGGCTGGGGGACACCGCCAGGCGTAGCCCCTGGGTCAGCTCGGCACGTGCTGGAGCTGCAGCACTGAGACCTGGGAAGGGTTTGGTGGGCTGGGCACGGTCAGGATGGACCCGTGCCCCCCCCGCGCTGGGCACAGCTGCTGTGCGGGGACACGCAGCACCAGGTCCAACTTGGGGCACCTGGGGGGTGTTCTGCCTCCCCGCACCTCTCCCCGTCCTCTGGGCGCTTCCGAACGCCACCAGAGCCTTCTCCTTCTGCCAGGTGACAGGAGTGGTGAGCGACGCCGATGGTAAAGCCCACTACGTCATGTCCGGCACGTGGGATGAGAAGATGGAGTGCTCCAAGATCGTGCAGAGCAGCCACGGCAGCACCAGCACGGAGGGCAAACAGAAAACGGTCTACCAGACGCTGTCTCCAAAGGTCCTGTGGAAGAAGTACCCCCTCCCGTGAGTCCCCTCCTCACACAGGGTGCTGCAACAGCCTCACGGGGATTGACGGTGTCACCAGGAGCCCCGCGGGATGGGGGGGCTGGTGTGCCCCGTCCCGAGGACGCAAGAAGGGGACCGAGACTTGGGTGGCTGGGTGGCTTTCTCCAGGGTGTGAGCACACATCGGGGGGGAGAGCAGGTCCCTGCAAGGGGAGGGTGGCTGTGGGGAACCCTTGCAGGTAGGTTTTGGGCAGCCAGGGACACTGGTTAGGGTTTGTGGGCTTCTGGCCGTGGCAGGGAGACGTGTTGGCTGCTTTACCTCACCGGGGAGTCCCTGGCCGTTCTGTCCCACCAGTCACTTTAGCTCTCCAGGGACCAGCCCTCTCTCAACACTCTGACCCACAGCGGGCCTGCTCTCGGGCTCCAAACCAGTCCCCAACCTGTGGTAGCACCAACTGGTCCCTGTGTTGGAGATGCTCTGTTGGAACGGTCCCCGGTGGAAAGCATCCTCCACTTGGGGGGGATCTGGCAGCTCTTGGGTGAAGCTGTTTCGTGTCTCAACAGTGTGAGACAGCACTTGGAGTTTGTAGGCTTGGCTTTCAGCTTCCCCGCGTGGAGCCGATGGAGGAGGGGTCTTCTCCTCTCCACGACACCCACTGAGGCAACATCAGCATCTCCACTTAGAGGGTGGGAGGCCGGGCTCCCCAAGGGATCTCTGCATGTCTGGTTTGGGGTAGCAGGAGCAGCATCAGTGGGGCTGGAGTGAGATGCAAGGACGTGAAAGGCTGAGGAGCTCTGCTTGAGGTAAACACCACCTCCACCCTCCTGACCGGGGCTCTCCGGCCGCAGGGAGAACACCGAGAACATGTATTTCTTCTCCAACCTGGCCCTCACCCTGAACGAGCCCGAGGAGCGAGTGGCCCCCACGGACAGCCGGCTGAGACCTGACCAGCGGCTGATGGAGAGCGGCCGCTGGGACGAGGCCAACGTGGAGAAGCAGCGGCTGGAGGAGAAGCAGCGAGCCGTGCGCCGGAGGAGGGAGGCTGAGGCCGTGGAAGCCCTGGAGGAAGGTAAAAAACTGGCTGGAAGGCCGAGCCCAGAGTTGTGAGCAGAGCTAAAGCTGGTTGGCGGCGGGTCATAGGTGGTGTTCTCCAGGGCTCGGTGCTGGGGCCGGGCTTGGTTAATATCTTTATCAACGGTCTGGATGGGGCGATCGAGTGCGCCCTCAGTCAGTTTGTGGGTGACACCAAGTTGGGCGGGAGTGCGCATCTGCTGGGGGGCAGGAAGGCTCTGCAGAGGGATCTGGCCAGGCTGGGTTGATGGGCCAAGGCAACTGTGTGAGGTTCAGCAAGGCCAAGTGCCGGGTCCTGCCCGTGGGTCACCCCAAGCCCAGGCAGCGCTATGGGCTGGGGGCAGAGTGGCTGGCAAGGGCCTGGAGGAAAAGGCCCTGGGGGGGCTGGGTGGCAGCGGCTGGACATGAGCCAGCAGTGTGCCTAGGTGGCCAAGGGGGCCAACGGCATCCT
>VWZZ01006294.1:508530-526460 GCA_013399095.1 Psophia crepitans | reverse complement strand
GTGGGCTGGCGGTTGGACTCCATGATCTCAGAGGGCTTCTCCAACCTTGAAGTTTCTGTGATTCTGTGAGGTGCTTCGGGATGCTGGTGGGCAGGGCCTGGCCGTGTCTCACTGCGGGAGGGGTGGATGCAGTGAAGAAACCCCGCAGGGTTTGGGGGACGGGGGAAGGACCCCGCATTGCTTCGGGTGGCTGGGGGAGGCGTGGGACTCACCGGGAAGAGCAGCCCTTACCCCCTGCTTCCCCCCGCGCAGGCAAGGACTACGAAGGCTACATCCCGCTGTGGTTCGAGCGCAGGGTGGACGCCGTGACCGGGGAGCTGATCTGCGTCTATAAGGGGGGTTACTGGGAGGCCAAGGACAAGCAGGACTGGAGTACGTGCCCCGACATCTTCTGAGCTGCTCCGCTCGCGGCGGGGTGGCCGGCTCCTGCCTCCGTTCACTGGGACAGACAGACGGACAGTGAGGACACGCTGGCAGCGTCCCGCCGGCAGTTCACAGTGCAGATACACAGAGTCAATACCTGCAGAAATTGGAAAAGAAAATCGAAACAGGGATTCCAAACCTATTTTTTTACGCACTAAGAAATAGCATCTTCTTTTTTGTTCGTTTGTTTTTAATGATGGCGTTTTCAGCGACTAACGAGGAACGAGGACGCGTGAGTCTGGTTCGTTTTCAGCCGAGCGTTTTCAGGAGCTGCTGCCTGTACCTTCCAACGCCTTGGCTCTGTCGGCCGAGCCGTCGACTTCCAAAGATGCTCGCCTTGGGGGGATGCCGTGCGTTTGTGTGAGCGCTTTGCTTTGACAGTTTCCCTCCCCCCGTTTGTGTGTGGACTTTATGGAATGATTTTATTTTTTTTTTTAAACCCGCTGCTGGTTCAGGTTCCTTCACAGATGGACGCGAACGACCCGCGTCCTGCTCAGAAGTCTGTCTCCAGGGGCCGTGGCACTTGGTCCTGGAGGCTCCTGGTGGTTCCTGAAGTGCCCAGTCATCCCAGTAACACCAGTTAGGATATTTCAGCTGGGGACATTTTATTTTTTTCCCCTTTTTTTTTTTTCCAGAGAAGCATTTGAGCAGATTCCCCACAATCTGCCGCGTTTAGTCAAGGCTCCAAACTGTCTTTAAGATGACGCTTTGTGAGAGTGATTTGAGTGAGGTTTGGTTTGGTTTTCCTGCAACCACATCCGAAGGGGGGAACGGCCTCGCTGAGCTGGGGAACGCCTGGCGCACGCAGAGCGAAGAGCTTTGTAGGCCGGCGATGCCCTGGGGTCCGGGTACCGGCTCTCTCCTGCTCCGTCTCGCTGCAGCCCAGCGGCCGGCGGGAGCCCGGGCCTCGGTGCCGGGTTTGCGGCAGCGTCTCTGCGCTGAGCTCTGCCCGAGGCAGGGGAGGTGCCATGGTGCTGCTGGGATGGAGCCTCGCTGGGATGCAGCCCTGGTCCTGGGTCTCCCACTCCTCTTGTCTTCCCCATTAAGCCAGACAAGGTCTGGTCCGCAGTCCCCTGGCACCGGGGCACGGCGCAGGCTGAGCCTGGAGCGCGGCCGCAGCCCGGTGCCCGGCTCCGTTCCCTCTTCACCCCCCCGGCCGGTCTCTCCCAGGAGCGGTTCCAGGTTGTCGCTGAAGCAGCCTGAGCGTGGGGCTGGGGGAGCCCCACGTCCCCTGCTCACCCCTCCTGCCTGCCGTCACCTTCCTGCAGCCCTGGACCCGCCGGGAGGAGCAGAGCAAGCCCTGCTCGTGATGGGCGAGGAGCGGGAGCGAGCGGTGCTCGGGCACCGGCCACGCAGGCAGGCACCGCCGGTCCCCGGTGCCGACGATGAGGACGGGGGTGATGGGATCCTGAAGATGGGATCCGCCGGGCCAGAGAGTATCGGGGAGACCTGGACACCCGCCTTTGCCCTGTTGGATCTAATTTTTGATGTCATCTTCTCTGGATCTTCATCGTACCGTACTGACTGCCACCTCCCGGGGGCCGGAGGCCACCCCTGGCTGGACGTCACATCCACATTGGAAGATAATTAGCAATAATGACCTTTGAGGCAATGGTAACTGGAATACCCAGGCTGCACATGGGACACTTATGCAATCAGGTTCCTCAACCATCAGTCTCCTCCTGATCGGCTTCTCTCCCAGCACCTCCGTACCCGTCATCCCCGGCAAACCCGCGTGTGCGGTGCGTGGAGACCTCGTACGGCCTGACCGTAGTGAGTGGCTGTGGGAGTGGCAGCACCCACTGATCTCAACGTACCCGTTCATCTTATTTATTTGCTTCTAATTTATATATATATATATATAAAAATATATATAAAATTATTTTGCTTAAATTTCTATGGTACACAATAGATGAAAAATAATGAAGACAGAAGTGTCTGAGTTTTTGTAGCCCGAGTACGATTCCCCTGGGCTTGTCCTGGCAGTAGGGTGTGGGGGTGATGCTGACCGATTCCCAAAGCAGAGGCGCAGCAGTTCGCTCCGAAGCTGGATGCGGTCGCGTTCAGGAGGAGCTACAAAGATACTCCCTTTCCAGAAGCAATGCAGTCGGGGTTTGAAGGGCGCTCGGTATCGCCCGCATTGGGGAGCGTGATGCTCCGGGTATCGGAGCGGCTGGGCTGGAGTCTTTGCTCCTTCCAGACCCTTCCCCAAGGTTTGCCCCTGCTTTGGTAAAGCCGCTGCAGGTCTGAAATGGTCCAACCCGCTGTGGGATGCAGCCTGCGGAGAGCTGCCGGCTGTCCCGGCCCCGGGAGGGTGGAGAACGCTCTGCGCTAAGCCGTCCCGCCGCCGGCGTGCTGCGTGATGGGCGCCGTGTTCCCCGGGCTGGGGGTTCGTTCCGCTCCAGGCCTGGATCGGTTTTGTCAGCTGAGCTCTCCCAAAGGCCTTATTTTCCGTGTTTGCTTGGTCAGTGCCAGTGTTACCCGAGCGCTGGGAGGGGCGAGAAGCTCCTGCCCGGGCTGCCCCGGGGCAGGATCCCGCAGTGGAGCGGAGCGGGCAGTGAGGTGTTGCTCAGTAAGTGCTGGCACCAGGGGTCCTGCTGGGCTCTGGGACCCCGAGAGGTCCTCTCCGATGTACCCCCCATCGCTGCGTCTGTCTGGAACTCACCGTCACAGACCCTGCACAGCTGAGCAGAGCTCGGGGGAGCGCGAGGAGGACCCCCCAAAACAGACATCCCTCGTTTTTTAGGCTAATTTGAAAAATGGCTCTATCCTCCAGAGATCCTCTAGCGGCAGCACTTCATCAGAGCACCATCTCCTGATCTTTCTGTTCCCCCCCGCGAGGATTTTAATGTCATTCCACTGTAAATGATGTTGAATGTATTTCTTTTTGAACAATATATTGTGAGTGATCCCTCTTCTCCTACACGGTAATAAAACTTGGATTCGGGAGTTTTAAAAGCCGTGGTGCTGAGGTTGTCACTCGCTCCTCAAGGCTGCAGGTAGGGGGTCCTGGAGGAACTCTGAGGTTCTGGGCATGGACGGGGGCCTGGGCACTTGGTGGATGGCAGGTGAGGTGGCCAGGGAGGTGGCCCAGAGAAGGAGGAGACCTGTGGAAGAGATGGGGAGATGGCTCAGGGAAGGTTGTCCAAAGGAGGAGGTCGCCCAGGGGAGGAGGACTATGGGAGGTGGCCCAGAGGACAAGGAGGTCCAGGAAAATGGTTGTTCAGGGAAGTAGAAGGATCGGGTGGAAGCTGACCAGGGAAGGAGATGGACCAGAGGAGGCGGCTCAGGGAGAAGGAGGGACCAGGAGAGGAGATGGCCCAGCAGAGGTTGTTCAAGGCAGGAGATGTCCCAAGGGAAGGTTGCTTAGGGGAGGTCCAGGCAAGTGGAAATGTGGGAGGTGTTCCAGGGGCAGGTACCCACGGAAGGAGGTTTTCCAGGGGAGAAGGAGGGAGAGCTTAGAGGTGGAGGACCAGGGAAGGGGTTACCCAGGGAGGGAGAAGGGCCAGGTGAGATCATCTGGGGAGGAGATGTGCCAGTGGAGGTTGGCCAAGGGAGAAGATGGTTGCCGAGGGGAGGAGGTGCAGGGAAGGAGGAACAAGAGAGGTGGCCCAGGGGAAGGAGCCCAGGGAAGGAATTTGGTTGGGGATGGTGGGAAAGAGATGGCCCAGGGCACCTTGTCCCGGGCAAGAGGTGGCCAAAAGCAGGTGGCCCAGGGGAGGTGGCCCAGGGGAGGTGGTGGAGGCTGCGGAGGCGGGTAGGGGAAGCCCAGGGCAAGCCGAGACTGACCGGCTGCGGCGTTGCCAGGTGACAGGCGCACACAGCACTGCCTGTCCTGCCTGCCGTCCTGCCTGCCGTCCTGCCTGCTGTCCTGCCCTCCATCCTGCCTGCTGTCCTGCCTGCCGTTCTGCCTGCCGTTCTGCCTGCCATCCTGCCTGTCCCACCCCAGCTCGGCCAGGTGAGCACAGGTCGGGGCTGGGGTGGGAGAACCCGGCACTGGGACCCCCTCGCCCACGCCGGCAGTGGGCAGGCGCCTCCCTGGCAGCTGCGGGGTGCGGCGGCATCCCGGCTTTACTGAAAGGCAAACCCCCGTGCCCCGTGACGCCCACAAATCTGCCCGTCACCCCTGCACGGGGCCCTCGGCCCGGCACCGCGGCTCTGGGCCGTGTCGTTATCGGCATGTTCACTCTGAAACCTAATGAGTTATGGGGGGGTTCTAGAGCGTGTTAACCCACACCTCGCCTTCTGCCGCAGGCACACGGTGGGCATGGAGCTGGAGGAGGCCGCCCTCAAAGGCCAGGAACGCAGTAAGGCTCCTGCAGGCGCCCGCTCGGCACCCAGCGCCCAGGGGTGCCCGGCTCTCCCCCGGCCCCGGCCCCACACACCTCCGCTCCCGTGCTGCTGGGGACGGGCGGGTCCCAGCCGCGCCGCAGCGGGGCAGTCACAAGCCCAGGGTGCAGGAAGCGAGGGCTGCTGCCTGCTGCCCTCCCTGCCCGTCCCCGCAGGACTGTTCGTTCCCCCCTCCCCTGATATGGGGGATTTTGCCCCCTGCCTCCCCCCCGGCTTTAGGACCTGCTGCTCCGTCCTGGCCAGCAGCGCCTCTTTCCTCCTCCGCAGAGCTGCACCCAGGGAGGCAGCCGGGGTTTGCAGGATCCTGGGCGTGGTGGCACCACGGGCTGGACCTCACGGATGCCCGGGTCAGCCGGGTGTGGGGCACGGGAGCGGGGTGACATGTTGGGGTGCAGGGGATGACGCCGCACCAGCAGTGGGGTGCTGCTGCCCTGTCTCACCCCTCGGTGCCCTGAAGTTGTGTGAACACCCTGCCCCGTGCCCGCTCTCCCCTCCGCAGCAGCACACGGTGGACGCGCAGGGTGCCGGCGGCAGCAGGGACGGTGACGTCTCTCCTGACACCTTCCTCGACGGCTCCCGGGCGGCGGGTGCGCGGGCACGCGGCGGTCCGGTGTTTTCTCAGCCCTGCTTTGCCTCCCCAGCCCACCGGGCCCAAAGCCCCCTGCAGAGTGACGCCTCGCTGGGGACTTGCGGATGCCCTGACGCTCGGGCCGAGGGTTTTGCAGGTACCGCTGTTCAGATACAGCCGCCCCACAGCGACCGGGCCAGCCGGTGCCTGGAGAGCAGGACCGTACCCTGGGGGCTGCGGCACGAACGCCCTGGGGTGGGCTTTTGCCGCGATGCCAAGACGCGGTGTGGGGCCAGGGCTCTCCCACCAGGCGGTGGCTTCCTGTTTGTCACGGTAGAAGAACGAACAGCACCCCACCCCTGCGCCCTGCTGCCCCGCCGTCACTCGCTGCTGGGCTGTGCTGCTGCGGCAATGCCTGGGAGCGTCCTTCATGGCCAGAAATTACCCTGGTTTGAGGAAAAATGGGTGAAATTGTGGGTTTTTCGGTTGGAAGCAGTTGAGGCTCGGGCTCTTGCTGGAGGGGGTGGGATGCCTTCAGCGTTTGAGCTTGGGTGTGCATCAGATGCTCCCCGGTGAGAACAGGCAGCGGTGGTTCAGATCCAGCTGGTGGGATGGTCCTTCCCCTCGCTGCCCGGGCGCAGGGGAGGCTCACGGCTCTCCGCTTCCCCACGCAGAGCTGGAAGGACACCGTGCCGGGTGTCCACAGGGTGACACCAGCCCTGTCCCACCGGAGGAGCACTCCTGGGGGCTCGCTCAGCTCCGCGGCACCCAGCCCAGCCCGGGGGACCAGAGCAGCTCCAGCTCCATCTGCACAGAGGACTTCGCTGCCAGATTTCGGGAGGGCATGGTGGAGCCCCTGCTGTTCCCCGAGGAGGAAGATGAGCCTGCCTGGGATGTCCCTGCTGAGGGAGATAATCCTGGGCAGGATGAGTCCTTGTTCCCTGCAGGGAGAAGACTGGATGTCCGGCGACAGTTGGTGGCGGAGCCGGGCAGACGTCTTTTGCAGGGCAGGTCTCCACTTCTGATGAGGAGGGAGAGCCTGGAGTCTCTGGGAGGAAGGATAACCAGACTGAGCCAGAGTGGCCGAGGTCCCCAGCCAGCCCCCTCCACACAGCCGTCCCTTGGCCACAAGGTTTCTCCCAGTGGTGGCCCATGCTCTGGGGAAGACCTGCTGGCCATCGCCTTGCACGGTGAAGACCCGGCTGCTGGGTGTCCCCGGAGAGCCACGGGCATCTCTGCTGGCAGGAGCAGGGCAGCAGCGAGGAGGGGCTCTGCCAGCGGCCGTTTGCCAGGGGCCAGCGGCGCTGGGACCCGGGGACATCCCGCCAGAAAGCCCCTGGGCCCAGGATGGCAGGATCCCCCAGCTCTCTGGGGGTGGCGTGGAGGGGACGTCACCCTTGCTGTGGATGGTGCTGAGAGGGAAGGAGTGGGCAGCAGGCAGAGGAGACCTTCCTGCTCTGCTCCCCGTGAGTCTGGGCTGGCTCAGGGTGCTGGGGCAGTGCTGGAGGGCGATGAAGGAAGGGAGACGAAGCAGGGGGAAGGGGCATGGCCGAGCCAGGGACCCTCTCTCTGGGTCGCAGGTCGCTGCACCAGCCTGCAGGACCAGCCCCAGTTGCTCTCGGGGTTTGTCTGGGGTGTGTGGACTCTCCCCCAAAATGCTGTTTATTTCCTGCAGGAACCAACACGGCAGTGGGACCCCCTGGCCGAGCCCAGGCAGATGTTTCACCCTGCCCGGGAGGAGTGGCGCAGTCCCGGTGGCAGCGTGGGAAGCAGAAAGCCGTGCTGCCCTGCAAGGTGCGTCCCTGGGCGGGCTGTGCCCTGCGGCGGGGTGCAGCGGGGTGGGTGTTCCTGCTGCCACGGGGACAGCCCCAGCTCTGGCAGGGTGCAATGGGCGGTCAGCGATGGACGAGGGGACGGCTCCTGGCTCTGCTTTCTGCTGGGCTGTGGAGAGCGGAGGGGATGTGGCCGGGAGACCAAGCCTGGCCCCGGTCCTTGGGTCCCATGTGGTGGCCATGGGAATCCGTAGGGAAAGGAGCAAATGAGTTTGTAACCCCACTTGTGGCTGCCAGCGCGCAGCAGGGCAGCTGGTGTCACCGCGTTGGTCCCTGCGGAGGAACCAGGAGGGGACGCGAGCGCTGGGACCGGGTGCGAAGGGGACTCGAAGCAAAGGGGACAGAGCCAGGTATGCCGAGGGCTCCAGGGACGGATCCTGCGCTGAGGCTGGAGGCTCAGCTCAGCTCAGGCATGCCCACAGAGTGGACGATGGCACTGGAAGCCCAAGAGGGTCCTGGACCCTGGGGTGCTGGGTGGGCATCCTGTGGGGTCTCTGCCTGCGGAGCAGTGTGGGTGGGGATGTGGGTGACGGTGTCCCCGCCGCAGGGCTGGCCTGGCGCTGCTGGCGCACACCCAGGACGCTGGTTGCTGGGACCCGACAGACCTGGGGAGAAGGGTGAGGTGACCCCAAGATGGCCAGAGCGGGGGCTGGCCAGGCACAGCCATGGGTGGCAGGGATAAGTCTGGGGAGCTCCAGGCATGAGGTCCTGGGGTGCTCCTGGTGGACTGGGGACAGCAGGCTGCAGGGGGCTGTGCTGGCCACGGCCACCACCTCTGCTCTGGGAGGGAAGAGATGTGCTGCTCCTGTGGATGGGCCAGAGCTGGCTCCTGGGAGAGGCAGAGATGTGGGAGGTGGAAAAGAGGGAGATGTCCCAGTCTCGACAGGAGCAGGGGGCCTGTGAGCACTGCCAGGAGGGGCTGGAGAAGGAGAGAAGGAAAACATCGGCTTTGCAAGAGGAGAAACTGGAGCTACAGAAGGTTGGTGCTCTCCCAGCTTTCCAGTGGGCCCCTGTCAGAGGTTAAGCTCCTTGTCCAGGCCCATGGGAAGCGGTCGGTGCTGACCAAATTCCTAAAGAGCCAAACTAAATTTATTGGCAGGCAGTTTTATTGAGAGGCTGGAGTTGTTAAGAGAATAATTAGTTGGGGAAAACCACTGTACACAGCCTTGGGCTTATTGGTCTGTAGGTCAGAAGGTCCCTGGAGAGTCCCATCAGAGGCTGGCAGAGCCGGGGTCCTGGGCGTAGGCAGGAGGAGCAGGCAGGGCTTGCAGCTCCGCAGTGATCCCGGGGTGGTGATCCCCACGCTGACGACACTTCCCCACCAAACCCAAGCTCTTGTTGGGGACAGGAGTGGCCATCACGCCCTGTGCTGGAGCAGGCTGAGGTGGTGCCACCCTATCCAGCAGGGACTTGGGCATCCTGCATGGAGACTGCCCTTGGGAAGAGCCTTCCCAGAGCTGGAGGGTGGCCATGGGCTGCCAAGAGGGATGATGTGACCCCAGTTTCTCTTGCAGAGGCTCCGGGAACTGGAGCATCGTACCCGCTCCCTCCTGCGTCAGCGGCAGGAAACCCTGCACCAGCTCCACGTGCTGCTCCAGGAGGAGAAGGTGGATGCCCTTCGGGAGGTCCAGAAGGCCTTGGAGCAGGTCGGGGAAGGGAGAAGGGAATGGGGGGAATACAGGATAACTCCAGCTCGGTGCCCCGCAGTTCGGTTAACATGGGGACCCCGCTGGGCAGGGGGCAGCTGCTGGGCCACACCATGGCTGGTCACCTCAACCACAGCAAAGCCGCCAGCTCCGCTCGGCTGGCTGGGGGCTGAGGCTCACACAGGGAGGGGGAGCAGCACAGCAGCCCAGATGTGCAGCTCCCCGGGGACACCCAGGTCCTGCCTCACGAGACGGGGTCTGCTGGGCACATCAGGCAGCCAGCTCAACCGCTTGCCTCGCAGGGCAAGGTCTGCGCACCGAGCTGGGGACGCCTCGGGAGAGCAGAGGAGATGTCCTTCTGGGAGCCTCCATGCTCCATCTGCTCATGCCAGGCCTCCCCCGCTCAGCCCTGGGTGTACGAGGTGCCGCCGGGTCTTTCCAGAAGCTCTGGAAGCTGTAAAGCCCAGTTTTTATGTGCAAGGTTGAGCAGATCTGGGGGGCAGATCTGGGGGGCGCCGGCACTGCTGTGACCCGTCTCTCTCCCGGCGGCTGCTCCCCCAGGACAGGGCTGTCGGGAGCACCCGGCTGCGAGCGCGGCTGCAGCGCCTGGAGCATCTCCTGGGCCACCCATGGGAGCTGGTGGTGCCAGGGCAGGCTGGGTCCTCCCAGACCATGGGGACCACCTCAGTGTGCCCATGCCAGCACAACCCACTCCCTGGCGATGCCAGGGGGCAGGGCCCTTCGCCGGCAAGGATCAGGTGAGTCCTGTAACCGCAGGGTGCTTCACACTTGCCCAGTGTGGGTGACGTGGGCTCCTGTGCCCCACAACCCTGGGCACCCTTTGTAGAAGAGCCGCTTGGTGCTTTCGGGCATGCCGGCTCTTCCGCTCCACCCATGGCCCATCTCCTCCAGCTCATCTCTGCTCTCCCCCAGCCACGCGCTCCACGTCCTGCGCGGTCTCCAAGAGCAAATCCAGCAGCACCTCAGGGACCTGCGGAGGGAGGATGGAGCTGAAGGGCCCTCCGGTTGGAGGAAGAAGGTGATTTGAGCCAAGGGATCATAGAATCCCAGAATCCCAGACTGGTTTGGGTGGGAAGGGACCTCAAAGCCCGCCCAGTGCCACCCCCTGCCATGGGCAGGGACACCCCCACCAGCCCAGGCTGCCCAAAGCCCCATCCAACCTGGCCTTGGGCACTGCCAGGGAGCCAGGGGCAGCCACAGCTTCTCGGGGCACCCTGTGCCAGGGCCTCAGCACCCTCCCAGGGAAGGATTGCTGCCTCCCAGCTCAGCTCCAGCTCCCCTCCTGCAGCTTCAGGCCCTTCCCCTTGGCCTGGCCCCCCCTGCCCTGCAACCAGCCTCTCTCCAGCTTTCCTGCAGTCCCTGCAGGCACTGCCAGGGGCTCCAAGGGCTCCCCGCAGCCTTCTCTGCTCCAGGCTGGACAAGCCCAGCTCCCTCAGCCTGGCTCCAGAGCAGAGGGGCTCCAGCCCTCGCAGCATCTCCGTGGCCTCCTCTGGCCTCGCTCCAGCAGCTCCGTGTCCTTCCTGTGCTGGGGCCCCAGAGCTGCATGGGGAGGAGGGTCTCACCCTGCAGAGCCCTGGAGCCAGGGTGGGCTTTGGACCGATGGTGTCTGACCCAAAAAGCCGTCCCAGTCCCTCTGCCTGTGGTCCACAGCCGGTGGCTTGGAACTAGGAGTTTTTGGTGCCTGTCTTGCCCTCTCTGTGCCCATCCATCATCTCAGCTGGGGCACTGCACTGACAGCCCCACAGAGACACCCTGAGCTGGGCTGGGGACAGCAGCTTCCAGGGCCTCTCCTCTCCTCAACCAGCTGCAAAGCCCCCCACCGCTCTCTGCAAAGTAGTACTCTGTGAAGTAGGTGGGATCTGTCACAGGCATCAGCCCTTGGATGAATCTGAATTACACATCTTTGGAGTCCGTGTCCTGAAGCACAGGGCGGTGGGATGTCTGCTAGAGAGCGGACCCCCTCCAGCCACTTATAGAGCCCTTATGGGGGCTGTGGGCGAGTGGGGCTGCCTGTGTTTCTGTCCATGTGCAGGAGCACGAGCAGAGGCAGCAGCAAGAGCAGCTTTGCATGGAGAAGGCAGCAGCTCTGGGAGCCCTGAGGGAGCAGCTGGGGCAGGTGAGTGGTTCAGGTCCTGCTCCAAAGCTCCTCCTGGCCCTTTCAAGGATGGGTGTGGGATTCCAGGGGCTTCTGGTGGCTCTTTTCAGGAGGCACTGCTCTGGCTGGGGTCGCAGAGACCCATGGGGACATCCCACTCACCCCCAGAGGCTGCATGGGCCAGCACTGTCCTGCGAAGTGTGCATCACGTCTGCCCAGATGACACAGGAAGCAGACGTGTGCCCAGTCACGCAGTGCAATTGGCCCGTGTGGAGGAGCCTGCTCCTCCAGTGCAGGCTACGGGGACACCAACCTTGGGGAAGCAGGGATGTGCATGTGAGACCTTCTTGCCCCTTTCAAACCCAGGTTGAGCCTTTCCTCTCTCACGCGCAGAGACGAAGGGAACATCTGTGCCTCCATCCCACCTCCTCCCTGTCCCTGAGCGTCATCCCTGGCCTCCAACAGCGTGGCCGTTGGTCCCTGGGGCTCCTCAACCATTTCCAGCGCTGCATGCAGGAGCTGCAGTTGGAGAAGACAAACCACTCGGGCAGACTGGGAAATGTGACAGTGCTGGGAGGAGAGCTAAGCACGTCAGCAAGAGAGAGACAGCGTGGGACAAGGGTGCAGAACTCCACCACAGAACATGCCTGGTGGGAATAGCCCTGCACAGTGGGGTTTGTTTCTAAGCTAAAGACCATGGGCAGATCCCATCACCACCATAAACCCATGTGCTACGGGGCTAGAGATACCAGGATCATTTATTGAGGGCTGAGGGACTTGCTGGTGGAGGGCTATGGATGTCTTAGGGAGCCCTCTCCTGAATTTCCTTGGAAGAGGCACAGGGTTCCTACACTCCTCTTCCCACTCTGTGGCCTCTCCTCTGCGCTTCTCTGTCTGCCGTCTCCTACCCTGGGATGGGCACATCTCACGGGCAGGTTGGAGGTCACATTTCCCTTTATGTTCCACCACAAGGACACATGTTTTTATGGCATCTGTCTCTTTCACTGCTGTGGCAAAGGCTACTGATGCCGAATCTCAGTGGACCCCCACACATGGAGGGACCTGGCACATGGACAGAAACACAGCACAAATGACAGAAGTGCGCACGACTGCATGAAGAGCTGTCTCACGTGACCATGACTTGAGCTGGGGCACAGAGATGATGAGACAGCCCTGGCTGCTCCATCTCCCTGTGCATGCCCACAAGGACCAGTTTTATAGAATTATAGAATTACAGAATCATTAAGGTTGGAAAAGACCTCAAGGATCATCTAGTCCAACCGTCCCCCTACCACCTATTACCTACTAAAGGTTCCTGGTTCTTCCCGTTGCAGGACATTTTTCATGGACCTTCCCAAGTGGAAATTTCCATTCAAGCCCCAGCCCCCACCACCCCCCCAGGAGAGGTGGTGGCTGGGAACATGCAGTCCATGTATTAAGAGTGAGCAGTCTGGGTCCATACCTGCACTCCTGCACTGGCCTGTTGTCCAGGTCCAGCCAGGTGAACATGGGAGCCCTACCAACATCTTTGCAGCAATTTCCTCACATGCAATCAGGGCCTTGGTGTGAGGGAGAGCAAGAGATGGGGTGGAGAGGTCCATGTCACAGGGGTGGTTGCAGAGAGGGGTTAGGAAGAGATGGGGGAAGGAGAGAGACTGGGTGCATGGGGGTGCCTGGGCTGGAAGAAGACTCTTCCCAGGTCAAGGTGGAGACTGGGGCCAAGCATGTTTGCAATTAGGATGTGGGGTCAGAGCAGTAAATCCCAAACCCATGGAACAGGGCACTGTTAATGCTGACAGGCCTTTACCGTGGAGGTCAGTGGAGCTCTCCAAATTCCAATTAGGTCAGGGGTTTTGGTGGAAAAACATCTTCAGATGACAAGCTTGCATGTAGCAGGCTATCGTCTGAGCCCCCTGTGTATACTGAGTCCTGTGCTGCCGGAGTGATGCCTTTTGCACATGCTGCAAGACCAGAGCTGGGGTGCCCAGAGCAAAGCTTGCAGAAATTTTAATTTTAATTAATTTATCCTCTGAGAGTGAGCTACCCGGGGCAGTATTGCTGCTGGGAGGGCTCTGGGCATGATCCTGCCTGCCTTCAGCACCAGCTGAACCTTTGCTGATGGGATTCAGCTCACTCACCTGGCAGAAACCTGCTCTTGCTGATTTAGGAAGAGGACTAGAGAAGTTGCCCCGAGAAGCTGTGGCTGCCCCTGGCTCCCTGGCAGTGCCCAAGGCCAGGTTGGATGGGGCTTTGGGCCCCCTGGGCTGGTGGGGGGTGTCCCTGCCCATGGCAGGGCGTGGCACTGGGTGGTCTTTGAGGTTTTGGGTTTTGACCCAAACCGTTCTGTGATTCTATGACTCAGCCCAGCTCAAGGTCCCTACGCAGTGATGTAGGGATGCTCAAGATGATTTAGGAGGTGGCTGCCCTGGAAAAGAAGAGGTCTTGCTCCTCTGTTGTCCCCTTTCTCTTCTCCTTCTGAGCTGCACTCTCCTTGCCATGGTTAGCTGTCCACTCCGGGAGCAGGTTCTGCTGGATGAGGGTATCAGAGAAAGCTGACGAGCCCTGTTTCCAGCTCTGCTAATAAGCGGGCTCTGCGTGTCGGAGTGGCAGGGACAGGGCAGGGGGGAAGGGAAAGGAAGACGCCAGTAGCTCTGCTGGGGCGCTGGCATTTGGGGGAGCGTTTGACTGTTTCGTGGGAGCACTGCTTTCCCCACCCACCATCTCCTTTTCTCCTTGGACATGGAGGCATCTGCAGGGGCTGCAGTGAATCCCGGGTGCCCCCGTTCCAGGCGTGGCGGGAACTTGTGATGGATGCCACTGGAAAGCGCCTGCAAATTCCTCATTAAATGTGCTGTGTGGTTGTGGTGGCTCTTGAAGCTGGCAAGTGCCCTCAGGCACGTAGGGTCCGGCGGCGGAGCCAAGCTGGGAGCGCTGACCCTGGGCTGGCTGCAGGCAGAATTGTGTAGTGAGAGAACCGACAGGGGATTGTTCTGTTTGGATGCTTTCGTTTAATTGTGAAAAGGAGAAACCTCTTTCTCAGTCTCTACACATCTCATCGGAGAGAATTTGGGTTTTAATTTGCAAGCGAATTTCCAAGGAGGGTTTCTCTCTGTGCAAAGGGGAAAATGAGAATTTCTCGCAGTTCTTTATTACTGCGCCTCCTTCCAGGGGAAGGGAGGGGAATTGAAATATCCACATGCTTTCGTTTCAATTAAAATAAAAGTGGTTTTCATTATGTTTTTCTGCAGTGTTAGATTGGAGTGCTGAAATTTCGTACGATGCCCTGCCGTTCCCATGCTGAAGTTACCGCATTACTTTTTTTCCCTTTAAATTTCACAAAGAGACATTTTTTTATTTTTTTTTCTGAAGAGCTTTTAATTAAAACTGAAATGATTGCAAGGCTCCATGGACATCTTTGCAAACAGCAAGCTGAGGTTGCTGGTCACGTGAATGATACTAGGAAAGATAAAACTGATCCTTCAGCAGAAGATTGACCCAGAAATGGTTCCCAAATCTCTGAATGATCACAGCTACGTTTTCATCCCTGGGACTTTACCCTAAGTCTCAGTCCTTCCCTTATGGTTATGTGCATGAAGGTTTTCATTCTGGAGGAGGCTGAAGACTTAGTAAATGGAGGATCAACAGCGGTTAACGTTGGTCTAGCGATGGACTGTCATAACAGAACTTGCTGGTTCTTCAGCGATTTGTGGAAATACTGGGTTTAAGGCAGTCTGACATAGAATAGAATAGAACAGAATCATTAAGGTTGGAAGAGACCTCAAGGACCATCCAGTCCAACCGTCCCCCCACCACCTATTACCCACTAAGCCATGTCCTTCAGTATGCCTTGATGCTTTGAAGAAGGACTGTGATGGCAGCTCAAATGAATGCATATGTAAAACTGGTTCTTTACAATGTTTTTTGGGGCTTAAACAACAGACATTTGTTCACCTTTGTTAACTTCTTGGGCTTTAGTACTCCAGCACGTGCCTGTTGAGCACACAAATGCCGGAGAGCTGTATACTCTGGCACAGGAGAAAAGGCTCCAGCAGAAGTCGGTCACACCAAGTGGGTGAAGCAGCGGGGAGCTGAGGTTGGCTCAGCTTTTATTTGCGAGCCCTGGGGCCAGTGTCTGTCCTCCCACCGCAGGTCATCCTGGAGCTGGAGGTGGATCTCCACATCCCAGTCGGTGGATGACCAGGGTGCAGACGGCTCTGCCAGTGTCTCTGGTCTCCGGTATAGGCAAGTGTGTTGGTTTGTCACCATTTGCTTCCCCAGCAAGGGCTGGGAAAAATTGGGGGTAACGAATGGAAACGGTGAAGGATGACTTGGAGACTTTGACCTTGCACGGTAAAAACTGTTGGAAGTGGTGATGTGAATTTACAGGATGCTCAGGGGGATTCAAAGCTCAGGTATTCTTTCCTTCCTCTCTTTGCTGGTGTAAAGAAACAGCTCTGGATGATGGAAATTCAAACGCTCTTTGTACAGGTATTCTCCCTTGTAGCACAAGTTGAATGTTTTCTTTGTTGTCTCTGCGTGCCTGCATGAAGTCTTCCAGACAAATCAAGATTTTCAAGGTTGGTTCTGAAAAATCAGGTGGGTCACGGCCTGGTGGGGACTTGCCTATTGCTGGGTTTGGGGAACAGCCCCTCCATCGAGGCAGCGTGTTCCTGTGGCTGTGTAACACAGAGAAAGTTTTAATGGGGTTTTCTGGGACATGTCTCCACGTATAATTTGTCCTATAGAGGAACCTCTTCCTCTCCTTTGGCTTTGGAGGTGGCCATGGGATATGAGCTCAGGCTGAGGGGTGAGCCGGCTTTTGTTGAGGTGCCTCAGACATGTCCTCCTTGATCTCCAGCTTTTCTCTGGAGATGTTGCAGGTGATCACCACTATGACATCCCTATCTGTGGGGGTTTGCCAGGTGCTGTGAGGGCAAAGACCCCCAGACAGCTCCTCTCCTTTAAGCCAGTGGTAACAAATTTCCTCCTTTTGCTTTCTGGGCTCTGCACTGGGTGCGTAAACCATCGCAGGAGGATGCTGTGGGGTTAGGAGTGGTGGGAATGGGGATGAGGATGAGGAGGGCTGACGGGCTGTGTGTGTGTGCCCAGAGGAGCATGGGACAGTGGTGTGGTGCACCATGTTGGGGTGCATGATCTGGGCGCAGGGCGCTGGGTGCTCTGTGTAGGGCGTCAGGATCTGGGGTGCAGGGTCCCAGATGCTGGGGTGCAGCCAGTTGGGGTGCTCGGTCTGGGTGCACAGTGTGAGGTGGTAGGGTGCAGGGTACCAGAAGCTGTTGCCTGGGTGCAGGACCTTGGGTTGCAGGGTGCAGAGTCCTGGGTGCAGGGTCCCAGATACTGGGGTGCGCAGTGCTGGGGGGCAGCGTCCAGGTGCAGGGCCCTGGCTGCTGTTTGTAGAGTTTGAGCGCAAGGCTCTGGGTGCAGAGACCGGGTGCTGGACCCACGCGCCTGGGTGCTGGCCCTGAGCTGCATGTGCACGAGGAACTGCTTGTGCTGCAGAAGATGCAGGTACGCCTGGAGGACGGGGCCGGGAGCAGCCTGCTGTGTCCCCCCTGCCCAGAAGAAGAGGGGCAGGCGCCAGCCGTGGCAGGGACACCTCCAGCTTTGGGTGCAAGGCTGGGGGAAAGCCTTGCAGGCAGAGCACCCAGGCTTTGCTGTAGGTCAAACGGGTGTTCCTTCAACTGGCCGTGTCCCGGTGTGAAAGGTGCCACAGCTGCAGCAAGGAGCAGATGCGTCTCTGGCTGTCCGTGCAGGACAAACGCGGAGCCCTTGCCCCGGTGGCGGTGTCCTGGGGAGGACGGCTGCTCGGGAAGGTGGTCAGTGAAGAGCCCCTCGGGCTGATACACATATTGTCTGTGAATTCATCGCCCCCCTGCAGAAACGGGCAGCGCCTTTTAAGCTGTTATTAAGCACAAATGCTGTTATTCTAGTTTCAATACGCAGATGTCGATGGTTCAGCCCAAATGACCCTTGCCTGGGAGTTCCCAGCCTGGCCTCGCTCCTGCTGAAGGGTTTGGGTTTGGTTTGAGGCTGCCTGTAGCAACAGCAGGGGGGAAAAAAACCTACATGATCTAACTGAGGTCTGCAGTTGGATTTGCTTCTGGAGCGGGAGTCTCCTTTTAAACGGGAACGGGGGCGGGCGTTCTCTTGCGGTGGAGTTTTACACGAGGGGTCAGCACCCACAGTCCCATGGAAGTGTTGGGTTTCTGGAGCCACTTTAATACATAGGGGGGGAGAAGCCTTTAAAGCATGGTGGGAGGCAGTGGATGGAGCTGGACATAGCACTTTTGTCTTTGGAAATACTAATTTTTTACTTTTTTTTCCCTTCCCCCCCAGCTCTGACCATTGTTTGTAATGCTGGGGCGTGGGTGGGAACCCGCTCAGCGCTGTCCTGCAGCTCCTGCTCGGTCTGGGGGGGAGCTGGTGCTGTCAGCATTGCCTCTGCCGCCTGGGGTGCCGCAGCAAGCAGCATTGCTTTGCTTTGGAGCCATCCAGAGGGCTGCAGGGAGAAGGTGCTGTGCTGTCAAAGCCCAGGAGGAACCGCGGAGTATGGGAGCAGTGTGTAATCACACACCTTCCAGGCAGCCCTGAAGCTGGGCTGTTTTGGTCATTCAATGCTGATAGCTGCTGGGGGGGGTGCCCCGGGCTGGAGCCCGGGTGCCCCCGAGCCGCTCTGTCACCTTCACTGCACGGGGGAGAAAAGGTGTAACAACAGCCCGTGGGTCGGGATAAGGCCCGGGAGAGATCGGTCACCAGTTCCCGTCCCGGGCAAACCAGCCCAGCTCAGAGAGGAATGCCTCGGGTTTATTGCCAAGCAGAGCCGAGCCGAGCAGGGAGAAACCCAACCAAACCTTAAACCCCTCCCCAGCCCTCCCTCCCTCACTTCCCTCCCCATCTCCCCCTCTTTCCCCCCAGCGGCACAGGGGGACGGGGATGGGGGTTACGGTCAGTCCATCCCACGGTGTCTCTGCCGCCCC
>VWZZ01006294.1:497099-508160 GCA_013399095.1 Psophia crepitans | reverse complement strand
CCTCTCTCTGGCTGCAAAAGCTCCCGCAGTTGGTTTTTCCTTCTCACCTCCGTTACCCCAGAGGTGCTGCCACCGTCACTGCTGGGCTCGGCCTTGGCCAGCGGCGGGTCCGTCTGGGAGCTGCCTGGGGCTGGCTCTGCCGGACACAGGGGAAGCTCCCAGCAGCTTCTTGCAGAAGCCGCCACCCCTGTAGCCCCCCGCTACCAAAACCTTGCCACGCAAATCCAAAACAACTCTGTGTACGGACATCTGCCTTGTTTTCATGGCTTGCAGAGTCAAACCCTGACCTAGAGCTTGAGAACCAGCCCGGTTACTCCTGCTCAGCGTGCTCAGGGCGCGTGGTTTTCGTTTCATGTCCCCGTGACATTTGAGGATGTTGTTGGCAGCTTCAGAGGAGGAGAGGAATGGGTTGGAAGGCGTCAGATGGACGAGTCAAAGCACGGCTGAGCTCACGCTGCTTTCTCATTTTGACAGTTTTGCACCTTTCCTTCTCGGTAGGAAAAATGTTTGCTCTGCGAATAAAGCTGGAGAGGTGCAGGTCAGCTGCACAAATGCTGTTTGGTGCTGCTGGCCCTGGGTGCAAACACTGCCCTCGCCTGTCTGGGCTCCCATTTCTCCTTCAGAAGAGCAGCTCCAGAGCTTCACTGCCATGGTTGTGGATCCCACACCAACCATCCCTTTCTCCTCCTTTTTCTTGTGCCAGCTTTATCCCTTCTGCTCTGCAGAAGACTCCGTCTTCCCTGCAAAACACCCAGATATCTCTATACTTACCAGTGTCCACACGATCGTGCTCAAGGGGCTGGTGGGTACGCTCGACTCGTGCGTACACGTGTGAGACTTGCAGAGGCCTCACTGCAAGGCAAAGTCTGAGGGCGCAAGGAATGTTTCACCTGCTTTCAGAGGTTCAGCTGGTTTTGCACCTTCAGCTGCAGGAGGAGCTGTGGTCTCACGGAGGTTTCTGTCCTCAGTATTGATGGCTGCATGGCTGGCTCCAGCAGGTCCCTGTCTGAGGGAAGCAGGCAAGTGTTACTGCAGCTTTTAGAGCGTCTCAAATGCAACATTTCTGTCCTCAAAACAGCGGGGTACTCCTTGTCTGGCATGTGCGTGTCCAAGGTCCTTGGCACTTTGATGTAAGTTCTGGATTTGCTCTTTGTTCCTGCAAGTCAGGGGTGAGGTGGGGAACAGCAGCATCCTCTGCAGGAAGATCCTGAGATAACTCCTGAGCGTTATCATCCTGCAGACAGAAAGCAAAGGGCCGGGGAGGGTGCAGCAGGCAGATCCTCAAGGCAGGGAGGACTGCCCCAGCAACCCCCTGAACAGTGCTGCCCGCCGGAGCAGGGGCCCTGTGGCGGTGCGGGGGTAACCTTGGCTGGGCAGGGGGGGTGTTGTGGTTTAAACAGTTGTTTTGTGTCCCGATGCGCCCCCACCCACCACGTTAGGAGGGGAAATTGGGAAAAGAAAAGGAAACGTGTGGGTTGAAATAGAAGCAGATTTAATAAAAGAGTAAAAAATCTTAATAACACCAATACTGGTATAAGACAGAGTTATACTCAGCCAGTGCAGGGCTGGCGAGCTGCCCCCCCAGCAGTGGGTGCTGGTGCCACCCAGCGCAGCTCCAGCCAGGACGTGACAGGCACCACCCGGCAGGGCAGGATGGGGGCACAGAGTGGGGTCAGGGACGGGGTGGCGGGTAAGACCCTCCAGGGATGGAGCCATCACAGGGAGAGGGTCGTCCCAGAGCATCTCCTGATGTATAGGCAGCGTGATGGTTATGGGATGGAATCCTTCTGCTGGCAGCTCGGGCAGTGCCCTGGCTGTCCCCCCTCCCAGCTTCTGCTCCTGGCTGTCTCACACTGCTCCAGACCTTGATCACTCTGGGAACCTGCATTCCATGGCTGGCCAGGAACTGCATGGAAGCATCTGATCAACTTTGTTCTCACAGAATTAAGTGCTGCAGCCTGCTCTAAAATGCAGCTCTTCTGTGCAGAGAACTAGCTCTGTGATTCCATCCCAGCAAAGCCGGGACAGTGGGAGATGCCTTCTCTGCAGTTCACCACAAAGAAGTCCCACAGCCGCAGCGACTGGGAGGAGAAGGGATGGGGCAAACGTTCAGTCCACCTTGCATTTATGAATGCTCAGAGTCCCACGCAGGAGAACTGGCAGGCATGAGGCTGTAGGAGGTGTGTGTCTGGGAACGTGCTCACATCACCGACATTGGGTGCAAAGCTGGGAGCCCCTGCGATGCCCCAGTGCTGTATTCAGCTCCTGTGCGCTGGATTCAAGCTGCCTGCCGGGCTCACTGCAAAATGGCTTTAAAACTAAACGGTAAAGAGGGAGTCTCTGACATTTTGCAGAGCAGTGTTCTGCATTTGTGCTTTCCTGACTCATCTAAAAGGTGCTGGGGCTCAGCCAAGCCCTGCAGACCCGTGCCAGCGTCGCTGCTGATTAAGATTTTGCTAACCACTAACCGGCTCCTGCTTTATTGCTTCCCGGACTGTAGCTGTGCAGCACAAGTGAGGTGTCGGTGCTGCGGCTGCAGTCAGAGTGGGTGTGCTGCTACAGGGCTGAAGGGCACGGCCCTCCTGCTGGGGAGGTGGCTCTGGTATATGTTTGTCTCCAGCATCGTCAGTAAATAACAGCGTTGCTCTCAAGCAATGTAGAGTTTGCTCTGCAGGAAAGAGATCATTTACAAAAGGGGGTGGGAAAAAAAAAAGTATGTCAAAGTCGACACCTACCGATGAGTAGGGAAATGAGGAATCTCCCTAAATTGCTCAGTAATTCCCTTTACTCCTACACTGCAGGTCACAGTCCGCTCATTTGTTACCGGAGATGTTCAGCCTGTGAGAGTAAGTTATCAGGCAGGTTTAACTGTGCTGAGGGCTGTTCTGTGGGCCTGTCGGGATGCGTTTTCACTGCAGAGACAAGCGTCTGAGGTGACAGATCTGCAGCAGCCCTACACCTCTCTTGACCCTACGCAGCGTTTTCTTGCACAAAAAGCAACAGTGGCTGCTGTGCCGGGGCCACGACTGCACTCTGGAGGCATCTTCTCTGCAGCCTTTGCAAAAGGGACACCAGGTTGAGATGTCCCATGTGTCATGGACAGCCAGCGTCCACCCCGTTTGCTGGAGTGCACCATGGAACTGTGACTTACAGCAGCAGGATACGCTGCCATGCCCTGGGGTGTGGGCGAAAGACCGGCAAGGGACCTGTTAGGACCTGACATGGCTCAAAGTGCAGAGCTCATATGCCCAAGAGTCTGAAACGGTTGCTCAGTTTTGCCCCTGGTTTTCCTGGGCTGAAGGAGATGTGCCGCTCTCCTGAGCTGCTGGGAGCAGCAGTGGTGTGCTCCAGCCTGGCCTCCCACTTGACAGCAGCCATGAGCCTCTTTGCATGGCCTTCAGGGCTAAACACATGAATTAGGATGAGATGTGCTTATTATAGGAGGGCAGTGTAAGGAAAGGGAACTGGGCTGAGCCCACCTACTTAGAATCATGGAATCATAGGATCGTGGAATGGTTTGGGTTTGAAGGGCCCTCAAAGCCCATCTAGTTCCAACCCCCTGCCATGGGCAGGGACACCCCCACCAGCCCAGGCTGCCCAAAGCCCCATCCAACCTGGCCTTGGGCACTGCCAGGGAGCCAGGGGCAGCCACAGCTTCTCAGGGCACCCTGTGCCAGGGCCTCAGCACCCTCCCAGGGAAGGATTGCTGCCTAATATCTAACCTAAATCTCCCCTCTTTTAGTTTAAACCCATGCCCCTTGTCCTGTCATTATCTACCCCAGTAAAGAGCCCCTCCCCATCCTTTTTATAAGACCCCTTTAAGTATTGAAAGGCCGCAATGAGGTCACCTCAGAGCCTTCTCCTTTCCAGGGTGAACATCGCCAGCTCCCTCAGCCTGTCTCCAGAGCAGAGGGGCTCCAGCCCTCGCATCATCTCTGTGGCTTCCTCTGCCCTTGCTCCAACAGGCCCACATCTTTCTTGCCGTGGGGACCCCCGAGCTGGAGGCAGCGCTGCAAGGGGAGTCTCACAAGGGCAGAGCAGAGCGGGACAATCCCCGCCCTCGCCCTGCTGCTCATGCCTGTTGTGATGCAGCCCAGGACACCGCTGCCCTCCCGGGCTGCCAGTGCACACTGCCGGCTCATGTGGAGCCTTTCGTCCCCCAGACCCCCCAGTGTCTCTCCCCAGGGCTGCTCTTGGTGTGTTCTTCTCCCACTCAGCTGTGAGTTTTGTGGTTGAGATGTAAATGTTGATATATGTGTAATGTGGAAGAAGTAATGAGATTGAAAATGGAAATGCGGTGAGGGGGGGCCATAACGTGATGCCAACGATGAGTTCTGTGACGAGATACAGAAAGGGGAGTGTGCGATGGGTTGTTAAATCAGAGACATGGTATGTGTTGCAGAAACCAAGGTTTTGGTTGTAAAGCAGGGTGAAAAAATTATAGTGAGATGCAGCAACTGCTGGTGGTTCTGAAATGCACAAACTGGTGAGAAGGAAAAATGCCGAGCAGGCAGACGGAGAGATCTGTGCAGGAGAAGGTGCATGATACGTGGGGGAGGGATGGGTGGTGTGATTCCAACCAGTGCCATTAAAAACCATAAAACTTGATGTTTCTGCCTTGTCTGGTGCTTGGAAGGCCTGGCACACAGTGCAGCTTTGGGATACCAATGCAACCTTGAAAGTGTCCGGTGAAAAATATGTCCCTAGAAAGGAAATGCAGGAGTGTGAAAGTAGAATATACATATATATATATATATATATAATTGAGTGTAACCTAAGTCATGATGAAAGCTGGATGAAAAACCTAGAGCCCACTCTCTGTGCCAGAAATGAGCTGTCATATAGGGGAAAAAAATAATAATTAAAAAAAAGTGTTTATAAAAATCTGGAAAATTCTGATGAAGCACATGTGACTAGTAACGCTATTGAAAACGTCCTCTGTAACAAAATATTACCTGACAATGTCTATTTTACAGCGTTGTGTTCACCTGTAGCAAGGGACGGGTCTACGGAGGATTGAAGAGATCTCGAACAAAACGATTAAACAACGTGGGTGCGCTGGGGCCGGTGGTTAAAGCCGGGGACTCCAGCTCTGTCGGACCCTTCGCCGCATGGGCGTGACCGACGTTTTCGATAAGATGTTTTCAGTTAAAAGTTTCCAAATCTGCTCCAGACTGAACCGTGCTCAGTGCAAAGAGCACGAATCGGGCGGGCGCTTGCTGCCAGCACCAGCACTGAACTCGTATTGGGGTGTGAAGAGGTCTGGGTGACGGGGAAGATGTAAGGAGGAGCTTTCAGAAATGAAATGGTCTGGGTAACAAGAAGTCTTTTATTCAGGAAGAGAAGTTGTTTAACAGAAATTCCTGTAGCAAAGCCGCTAGGAATGAACGCCCTCTACTTTAAAATCCCTGGGTGAAAGCTGCCCATCACTCACTACTGGCATCCGCCACCAAAGTGACATCAAGTCTTCCTTTTTGTGGCATAATTCATTCAATTCAGGTGGAGATCTGAAGTGATAATCTCTTCTGTGCTCTTGATGTTGCCAGTCTTCTGATGGTGACCCAGGCGGGGCCCTGGGCAGCCTCTCCCCGGTTGAACTGCCGCATACGTGGTTTTCACGTGCTCTCTGGTGAGCCGAAAATTTAAACCCTGCTGTTGGATGGGAGGAGTAAAATATGAAAACACACACCACAAACATTCACTTCTGCCTTATGTATAAAGGGGAAATAAAAGCACAAGGGAGAAGCCCTGTAGCACAAGGAGAACCCCAAGGAAAACTGGTATTTGGAATCAGGGAAGCTAATTCCAGCCATCACTATTTTTACTGCGATAATGGTGGCTGTGAGTGTGTGGATCCGGTTTTTCCTCTTGCCAGGGATGCTTGGGACTGATTCTTACGTATGAGTCAATATTTTCCTGTTTAAAAAACAAGAACATTAAGTTTCTGGTTCTCCTGGTGGCAGGGAAAGCCTGAGCTAAGCGAAGCCTTAGCGGGACTGCAGATCTCAGCCGTTTTTTTAAGGCTTGCTTTTTTTGGTTTTGTTTGCTTAAAAAGTAGGAGGTTTAAAAAGAAAATACATCATAGGAGCAAACATGGATGTATTTATCCATATTTCCACATAGTAAAAAAAATGCAGGTGGAGCTGTGATCTCTTAAATCCTTTGCTCCTACCACGATTTTGGTACCATCTGTATCTTTCCCTCAGGTCAAGGGTTTGACATGTCAGGGGATGGTTCCATTCGAGCTAACCAGCCTGCTGCAGCAAGTGCCAGCAGCACACTCCATCATTTGGGCTTTTCTCTGCTTAAAAAAAAACCTGTCTGGGACAGGGTAGTTACTACTACAGACCTTGAACAGGCAGCAGCAACCCTATAGCTGTATTTACATATACAGAACTTTCTGCTCAACTATATTGTTGAGATCTTCCTTCATCTTTCTGATGGTCTAACCTGGACTGCCTCTGGTATTCCTAGCAGGGTAGATGTGGGATAATTGCTGGAGGGGACTTGAAAATTAAATTTATATTGAAGGTACAGCATTGTTCACACAGTGAGGAAAGGCCCAACACTACAGAAGCTTCACGGGTGGAGTGCGGCTGGTGTGCAAGGAATCCATCCCACGACCAGCACAACCTGCAGCCTGAGGTGCTGGCAGGCAGGGGGGAGCTCGGGGTGCTGCTGGCCCCGAGAGGAACAGCACGCAGCGGGGAGCGGAGTGGAGACACCGCGGCCAGGCTCTGTGATAACACTGCAGAGGTGGGAAGCTGATGGTGCTATGGAGTTGATAAGCTGCGTACTTGACACCCTGGGCCAACGGTCTGTCATATTTTGACAAAATGCTGTCCTTTGTGCGAACTTTGCTCAGTATAATGTCATTACAACACCAAAACACACCTCCATCCCAAAGGCTACCTGCCTCCGAAGCCTGGCCTTGAGTCTGCGCTCTGAATTTTCTTAAACTATGTCTAAGCAAAGCCAGAGACCTTTACACCAATCGTAACAACAGGTCTGTATGACTGGAGTCACGCAAGCTCCACCTGTACCAAAAAAATAGTGTAAAAAATGGTTTGAGAGAGAGGGGAGTTAGGGAAGATCTCACCGTGGACAAGTCAGGGAGGACACCATCGCAGAAATTACCTCTGCTGTAGAGCTCACACTCTGCAAGGATGCAGATGCTACCATTCGTTCTGTTTTTCTCTGCCGTTCCCTGACGTTTAGATTGCTTAGGAAGTAACTTAGAGGGGTTATAAAAGGTTGCTCTAATATAACCCATATATGTTTATAATTTGCCTGGCTTGAAAATCCTCTGTAATAATGTGGCCTTTGCAAGGACTGCGAATTGAAGTTGTCTCTCGCAAGCCTTTCCCCTCCCTTCTAATAAACAAAGGCAGGACAAAAGAAAAATAATCCCTATTTCTACAGAAAAAAAAACTTGGTAAGCATCTTTCAATGTTATCATCACTTGGCATCGTTTCCTCTGTCGCTGGTGTGTGTTAGCCAACAGCTACTTAGTTGTGTATGTATGGGAGTGATGAAATTAAAGGTTTTAATTTTTTTTGTAGGGTTTTTTGAATGTTTCTTTGCAGGACTGTGCTGAACTCTAACCCCCTCGGCAGCCAAGGTCACCCTCCTTAAAGTTACGCCAGAAACTTGGGTCTCTAAATCACCAACTGCCTGTAAAACTCCAGCTCTCTTCACCTGAAAACTACAGCTCACTGCCAGCCAAAAGAAGAAAACAGAGGAAAACAGGAGGGAAGGACGGTGTGTGGTCCCCTCTGCCTGTCTGCATTGGTCTCAGCACTGAAATATTCCCCCATCCCATCCCATCCCATCCCATCCCATCCTATCCCATCCCATCCATCTCATCTGCTTCTAGGACTGGGAGTGAGACACAGCATCCTAGAAACTCCTAAACTCCTGGAAATGGTGATGGACGACACGCCATTTGGAAGCAAACGCTGATTTATATCTGAAATTATATACAAAATTGAAATTATATACAAACATAGCAGTCAGAGGGGCTGAATATTCTTGGTAGCCGTAAGGAGCTAAGGGGGGTATTGGGAGACTTATGCCAAGCAAAGGGTGTGTGGCCTCAAACGCAGGAGTGGTTGTTCTTACCCAATTATGGTATGGTATTATAATTGATACGGTATGGTATAACATAACATAACGTAACATGACGTAACATGACGTAACATGACATAACATATAACATAACATGTCATAACATAACATAACAATCTATCTGGTATACTAGTATATATACACTAATGTAATACAACAATACTCCCATAATCCAGTACAATACATAATGTGTATTCAGCCCTGTGTGGGTCAGGGAAGCAGCTCTGACATCTCTGGGTGTCTGCAGGAGGAGATTCCTGCCAGGCAGACGAGGGAGGTTGGCTGAAGGCCTTGGATCTGGCTATCTGTGATGGTAAGGAATGAGGAGCATGCTGTGCCGAGGAAAAAAGAAGGGACTATCGTATCTGTGCTGGTGAAAGTGGCGTGTTGAACCATGAAGGCTTGAGACCTATGCTGGGAGCTCCCCAGCCCTGCTGCCTATGGTGGCCTTGAACCTCCCAGGGGGTGAAGCTGAAGATGGTCCCCACCTCCTGCTTGGATGAATCGAGGCCAGACTGATATTTGAAATTCCATATTTTCTACTGTTGATGGAGCCACCCACCTGCAGCAGTGCTGCTTAGCTGGAAGATCACTTGCTTTCTTCTTGAGTGATTTTGTATGTTTTTATGGAGAGCGCTCACCCATTAGAGAGATTTACTTAGGGAGAGCGTCTCCTAATGCCTGGGGACCGCGGATGCTTGTGGTTCACGGCTGATATATTTGCTTTGCGCTGATTAAATTCACCCCTCCGAGAAATGCAGGGTAATTGGTGGCATCCTCGTTTCGTATGAGCAGTTCTCATCTTTTCTGAAAGGGAGACGTCAGGCAGAGCAGTGAGGAGCAGTTGCATCAGGATGATCATGTCCCAGCCATGTTAGAGACTTCTGCACAATCGGTGGTGTTTGTCAGAGGGAAAACTTCATCCTCATCCTTCTGCAGGAATTGCAGGTGAGGGTAATTAGCTAGAATTATTGCATGGGCATGTGGGAAATTACTCACCAGTAAGCGCCGGTATCCCTGGCAGGCTGTTAGCCAGAGCTCTGTGCTTTCTCCTGGTGCTTAATAGACACCGTGTGGATCCCATTGCGTCGCTGAGGGCAGACGCGTGTTAACACGCGTGCAGCTGGGCCACGAGTGCCATTGCTGAGCAGAAGCGTTAAGGTTACAAGTCAAAGCATGTGCTAAGAACAGCATGGAGACCCCTGGGCAATGTGAAAAGGACTTACTGCAAGCTAGAAAAATACCCTGTAAAGCCAGAGGCAGCTGAATAGGAGCAGATTGCAAACCTGAACAGCCTGACCCAGGTAGCAAAAGGCTGAAGTTCTCAGCCAAGGCTGGAGCTGGACTGGCACCACTGGCTGCCTGGGGGTGCTGGACCTGGTCAGCACTGGTCTGAGGGCCAGCCAGAGATGGAGGGTACAAGACTTTGAGTGGGGTGGGCAAAGCCCCAAAGCAAGGCTGGACTTGAAGGCTGGAGAGCCAGAGATGGGTATGAGTTCAACCTGTCCAGGATGGAGGCTCACAAGGGAGCAAGCTGCTGCCATGGACCAGCATTAGTGCACCTGGATCTCAGCCAGCGTTGCCCAGCAGAAGCTTTAGTCCCAAAGGGTTGGAGGATCCATGCAGACCAGCCAGGAGACTGGGAGGAAGGAGCTCAGCTGGTCTGCAGTCACCTCCTGGGCACAACAGCAGCACCAGCCATCCCAGAGAACAGAGGATAAGGGTGCTTAATTGTATATATTACATATATTTGCCGCCTGCTCATTAATTATCCTGATTCTTAAGCCACGCTGGTTAATCAGAGCCATTTAGGGCTATGGTGAATACTACTATCATTTGTGTGAATTACAGGTAGTCGCTAATTGAAGATATATTTACTTTATGCTGATACAGTCTGGTGCTCCTGCCGTTTGCGGGGGCGGCAGTTAATTTTAGTCACATTTGATTGTAGCGGTTTCCTGGGAAGTGCCAGGTAAGCAGGCAATTTCTGCTTATGGTGAGAAATACCCACAGCTCCTAGCCAGCGTGGACTAAATGAAAATGTACCTGCCTTATGTTAATTAACTGATCCCCACTATTCCTGGGCAATACTGGTTAATCAGCTACATTCCTTTGATTATCATGACTAACTCCAGCCGGTCAATAGGCAGTGTGGAGCATGGTGATTTTATGGATGTACATTTACCATCTGCTGATTAATTTCTACTATTCTGAGACAATATCAGGCCGTAAAAGCCGTTTTTTCCCCCCTCCTGGTTAGTTATTAGTGTCATACAGTAATGCAGTGTGCAGTAGTGCTTAACTAAAGGCATATTTGCTGTCTGCTATCTAATTCCAATAATTTCTCTAGGATGCTACTTAATCAGCAGCACTTTCACTTATACTGTCTTCCACTATTTCTAGGGCATTTGTGCTGATCAAGATGAGCTGTAGCTTTCAAATGTTTAAACATATTTAGTTAAACACCCCGGAAAATACCAAGTAGCTAAGATTTTGCTCACAGAGGGGAGCTCCATTTGGAGGAGGCTCTGGTTTGGGTGGTGAAGAGCTCTGCTTGTCCCATGACAGGTACACTCTTCCCTGGGTTCAAAAGTGGCTGGATGGCCGGGCCCAGAGAGTGGTGGTGAATGGAGTGAAATCCAGCTGGCGACCGGTCGTGAGTGGTGTGCCCCAGGGGTCGGTGTTGGGGCCCATCCTCTTGAACATCTTTGTTGATGATTTGGATGAGGGAATTGAGTGCACCCTCAGTCAGTTTGCAGACGACACCAAGCTGGGGGGAAGTGTCGATCTGCCGGAGGGTAGGATGGCTCTGCAGAGGGACCTGGGCAGGTTGTATCGCTGGGCAGAGGCCAACGGGATGAGGTTCAATGTGGCAAAGTGCTGAGTCCTGCACTTTGGCCACAACAACCCCAGGCAGCGCTACAGGCTGGGGGC
>VWZZ01006294.1:453338-496633 GCA_013399095.1 Psophia crepitans | reverse complement strand
GGTGGAGTCACCATCCCTGAGGGTGTTTAAGGACAGGTTGGATGTGGTACTTAGGGACATGGTTTAGTGGGTAATGGGGGACAGTTGGACTAGATGATTCTTGAGGTCTCTTCCAACCTTAATGATTGCATGATTCTATGATTCTATGACAAAACCTCCCATCCAACCTCAAGAAACCCACCTGGTCAACAGCATGGTTTTCGTTTGTGCTTCTTTCTGTTCCTCTGGCTGCCATGATCAGTTCCCAGCATCCCTGAAGACCGCTGCTTCATCAGGTACATATTCTGTTGATAAAGCATGATTTGATCATCTGCATGGAATGGCTGGTATCATTGTTAAGCAGGGCTAAGTTTGTCTTATGCTGATTAATTCTCTTAATTTCTAGGTAATTAGATTTATTAGATGCATTTTGTACTCATATCGAACCACTTCCGTTATTATTATTTACGACTGGGGCACTGGCAATGAATTGGCAGTGTATTTGTCTCAAGCTACTTCATTCCTCTTCTCCATGGGCAACGTCAGCTAATTGGAGGCGATTTGTGCATATGGTGAGTAATTCCCTCCTTTCCCAGGGAAAAGGGAGCTAATGATGGTTTATCAGGAGCAGAGTTGTCATCGTCTGATTAGTTCCCAGCACCCCTAAGAATTCCAGCCAACTCAATATACCCAGTTCCTGGCATTTGTAAGGACACGGTGGTGATTGGAAACCAGTTTTGTTGTATGCTGGTTGACTGCCATGAAGGCAGGGTGTGCTGGAGGGACCAGCGACTTTCTGCAAAGGTGAATTACTCCGAGGTGGCTGCATGCAGTAGAAATACGTATAATTTATGGGGATAAACGCCATCATCTCTACAGGGAGTCGTGATCTGTTTTTACTCTGGATAAGGCACTCTCCTTATTCCTGGCAGTTTTGAGCAATGGGAGTGACAATGAGCCATGCTTACCTTGTAGAGGAAATTTCTCAGCTTTCTAATGAATTTCAATGAAGATTTTTTTTTTTCCCCTAGGGTGATACCCCTTGTCCTAGAGCATTGTGGGGAGCAAGGCCTGAGCAGAGGCTTTGGTGGGTTTTAGCAAAGATTTCCCATCAATTCTAGGTAATTGGGATTAATCAAAGGTGTTTTGCTAATAATTTCCACCATCCCTGAGGAAGGGACAGTAATTAACTGAACACATTTGATTTATGGCCATTAGATCCTGCTGGTGTTAGAGAACACCAACCAATGAGAGGTTTTCTGCTCATGTTGCTTACATACCCTAATTCTTGGAGAAGTGTGGTCATACAGCAGTGAACATTCTCATACATATATATATTTATCTCAACAGTCTAGAAAGCTTGTTAATCTGGAGCAATTTTGCTGACCAGGCCACATTATCCCTAGGAAACTGCAGGTGATGATGGACAAATGGAGACATCCCTGTGCTGCTGCTGGCAGTTCCGCACATCTCTGGAGAAACCTGAAGAGCCAGAGCTGGTTTCCTGAAAAAACCCTGCCCAGGGACCTCAGAAAAGGTGGATGTTCAGAGCTGTTCATTCTTGCTGTTGATTTCTTTCCCATTTTTCTGGAAAATGTAGAATCATAGAATAATTTTTGTTGGAAAAGACCTCTAAGATCATCAAGTCCAACTGTTAGCCCAGCACTGCCAAGTCCACCACTAAGCCGTGTCCCTAAGCACCACATCTACATGTCTTTTAAATACCTCCAGGGATGGTGACTCCACCACCTCCCTGGGTAGCCTGTTCAGGGATTGACAACCTTTGAGGGAAGGAATTTTCCCCAGTCTCCAACCTGATCCTCCCCGGAAGCAATTTCAGGCCGTTCCCTCTTGTCCCATCACTTGTTGCTTGGGAGAAGAGACCAAATCCCCTGCTCCCTCCCTCCCTCCTGTCAGGGAGCTGCAGAGAGCGATCAGGTCTCCCTTCAGCCTCCTCTTCTCCAGACTGAACGCCCCAGGTCCCTCAGCTACTCCCCCCAGACTGGTGCTCCAGACCTTTCCCCACCCCGCTGCCCTTCTCTGGACGTGCTCCAGGACTTCAGTGTTCGTGTTGTGAGGGGCCCGTGTAGTGTTATCAGTAACCCATAGTGATGGGCTGCAACTCACCTCCTTCCTAGGGAGCTCTGGGCAGCAAAGCCTACTCAGATTTGCCTTAGTCATCTGATTGTTGCAAATACTGAATCATTTTCTTTAATAACCCCCAAAAACATCCATCCTCCCAGGCCCACAAAGAGTCGCAGCCCAATGACCAGCAAACCCTGCCCTTTCCTTGCCCATTCCCAATCCCAATCCCAATCCCATCCACAGGCCTCCGACCAAAAGACTGTCCAAAATGCTCAGAGGTCTTCTGCACACCTGCCTGGAGCATGTTTTGCATTTTCTCATATGTTCTGATGGCCTTCAGCAAGTAGGGGTTTAAAAATCAACCTCTGGACAAGGAGACCTTCCATGCTGGGCACGCTTTCTCCAGCCCGGAGTCTTGTCTGAAGGGTGAGGGGCTGTTTATGGCTTTCCCCCCTCATCTTGGGTGACGTGAGAAACTGGATGGAAAATTCAAGGAAAAAAGAAAAGAAAAATGAGAGAAAACCACTGCCATGAAATTCCGCCAGAGGGATCACATGAAAAATGACGGGAAAGAAATGTGAGTAATGAAAAACAATATTTGCCACCATTTTGTCCATCAGGGGAAAAATAATAAGAAATGAGATAAAAGCTGTTGCTTCCTTCCTCTCCTCAAGGAAGGTGACACACAGGCAGCAGCAGTGCAGGGAGAGTATCCTGCTTTCTGATCCCAGTGGGAAGAAATGGGGGAAAAAAACCCTTCACTTTGCCCCAAAGAAAAAGTGAAGTAAAAGAGCTGAGACGCTGGAGGGTAAAAAGAAAAAGTCCACCATGCTTCACTGAAAAACTGAGAAAGTATGAAGAAGGTGAGGAAAAAAACTAGACAATCAATTAGAAAAACTGTGGCAATTTAAAAAAAAAACAACAAACCGTACCACAACATTTCATGGAAACAGGTATTTTGCTAAAAAGCCAAGAACACGGAATAAAATAATAAGAAGAAATATGAATATTTTTCATTAGGTATGAAAAAAAGTCAAGCAGATCCAAGGGAAAAAAGATTATGAATAGAAGCAAATATTAAATCTTTTTGATCAGAACAGGGAACTGTCAGCAAATGGAGAAGAAACAAAGAAATAAAGAAAGGGTCTGGCTGGCCTTCCTGGGGAGAAAGATGACCTAGAAAAATGCAGAAAACAACTCATGAATGAGTGAAATAATGAAAACTGCATATGCCTCCCCTTTTCCCTATGAGACAAACCAACCAAGTTTAAAAAAACAACCAACCCCAAATGAGCAAAAATAAAAGGGGGTGAATGACAGTTCAGTCCTCAGGGGAAAAAATGACCAGGAAAATGGAAAAGAGAGAAAGAAGAAAATTTAAATAAAAAAAAAGAATAAGAATTAAATAAGAATCACTTCTTGATTTTTTACTCAATGATCCATTTCCCCTCTGATCACCCCTCGTTCATGGAACCAGCCCCATGTGCAAATGCCACCGAACGCAAACCAGCTCAGGGGGTTGGGATAGGGAAACTGAGGCACACACAGTGATCCCGTCACCACAAAACAGCTTTGGGTCCTACACCCCTTCTGATGGGAGGGCTGTCGTGGGGTGGGGGGATTGAAACAAATCTGCTCATAAAAGAAGATGTGTAGGGCTCTGGTTTAGGAAGGCAAAGACCCTGGGACCTCCTACTCTCTGTTTGTAGGCTCTCCTCCTCATGCGCAAGAAGGACAAGCACCTTTCACTCCCGCAACCCTCACTGCTTGGCTATTTATACTGCCAGTTCCCTAATTTCCCTTAACCCTGCTTGAAACGGGTTCACGTTCAATGCTTTCACGTCTGAAAGACTGTCAAACAGAAGGTTCTTGGCCATAAAACCTCTTTAGAGCTCAAGAGCATGAGAATAATGGTTGCCATCAAATGAAGAGCCTTACCGCTTAATATCCCAATGCATTAACTGGTTTTCCCATTCTTTCAGCAACTTTAATAAAAACATTTAAATGATTTTCAAGACTTGTTTTTATGATAGGCAAAAGCCAGTAATAACCTGCCACCCAACATATTTCATGCTTGCAGTATGAGAAGGACTTCTTTCGCCCTCCTCCACATTGCACTTCGTACTTGCCTTTACATTTTATGGAGCACAAATGGCCCCTGAGTTTGCACATGAGAGATTCTCTCCACTCAGTAACTCCTGATTTGTGTGTTGCTGCTAAGGAAATCTTGCACAGCTCCTTGGGGGATAAAATCCTGCTCTTGCTGTGGCCCTGTAGCACTTCTGCAACCAAAAATCCCCCTGGTTGCTCCATAGGACCAGGGGTGGAAAGAGGGAGCCTGCTCCCGTGCTGCTGAGCTCAAAGAATGCTTTCCTGGAGAATTTCTGATGCTTGCTGTACCAAAGGACAGTAAATAGTAGCTACTGCCAAATCCTCTCAAAACTGGGGACAGTCAACAGAAGATGTAGCTGTGAAACGGCCACCACTCCCTGACATTATCGTCTGAGTGCATTCGTGGGCGTCTAACAGAGGGTCCCCACTACAACGCCGCAGGGAAACATTCTTTCTGCACTGCTAATTTGTAGGAGCTGCCAGAAGAAAGCAGTTTCTTTTATTATTATTATTTTTTAAAAAATCCAATTACCTGCAGGAGATGCGTATAATGGGTGTTGGAAATATGCAGAGTTCTTGCTTTAATTAGAATCATGAAAAATATGGCAATCAGGCGAGCAGTAAGAAAATCTCTGCAGTCACTGAAGCCTGCCCTGGAGCTCCAGTTGCAGCCACAGAGTCCGAAAGAAAGTCACAGACCGCTGGTAAATCCCCAGGACAGCGTCCTGTGGCCTTTTACCACCTGTGGCCACGCGCACGGGATCCATCTTGCCTACCATTAGCGGGTTAAAAGTGAGCTCGGTGTCAAAACTGGGCACCCAGTCTCTTCACAATCAGTGGATGTGGACCAGTTGCATCAGTCGTTGTGGGAAGGTGTTTTTCCCACAGCAAAGGCTAGGCTCAGTGGTAGCTCCCTCTTTCAGATGATGCCCATTAGAGATAAATCCCACTCAGGTGACTGTGGCAGGCAAATCAACCCGAGCCACCTCTGCAGGGATGCTCTCGCCCACTAGATGGCAAGTTTGTTCTGCACAACACGAGGCCCACGCTCAGCACTGCTCATCTGCAGAGAGCTCAGAAAACTGCAAATGCATTACAAAAAGGCAGCAGGTCCTATTTACCTAGTGACTTACGAGGATTTTTGTCCTGCAAAAGCAACAGGATGTAGAGCAGCATCGAGTCTATCAGCCGAAGTGGCAAATCTAGGTGCAGCTGGACTTTGCTTTAGACGGCCACATCAGGCTGCAGGTAAGCAAGATTTCTTCTTTCTGGGACAACTGACTGTACAGTTCAATACAAAGCCATGGCCAAGTGCATCTCAAGTGTACCCACCTTTCTTTCCCTTAGAAGACTGCTGTTTCCAAAGCTTTTGGTTTCTATCATCAACTGATGGTGGAGAGCAGACTGACCTCTGTAAGAGCATGAAGATGTGACATGGAGAAATGGCACCTGCTAGGTTCAAATCCCACAGGACCCTTCCCACATGCCATCTCAAAGATACAAACCTTGGATCCAGCACCCAAAAGCCAATCCCTATGGCTTGGGCTTACATGTAGCCCCACAAAAGGGAGATAAGACACCCCTCTTCATTACTATTTGCTATCTCTCCCCATGCAGGACTCTTTTCCCAGTTGCAATTTTCACACCATTCACCACTTGCAAGCAGAGAAGCGTTGGCCAACATCTCAAGTGGGCTGGAGCAGAGCAGAACATCTGTCTCAAAGTGTGTCCTCTTCCCTGGTGAAACTTCACGTGGGTTTTACTTACACAGCCAAAGTAACATGAAGAAAAATCTCCTCTATAAACCAGCAGATTTACACGTCCAACCTCACTGGAGCCAAGGGAGTTTTAGAGCAGAACATGTTCCTCTCCTTCATGTTCATCTTGTCTCTTTGTTGGCACCATGCCCTCTTGAACCACTCCTGCCTGGACTAAAGCTGTTTTTACCTGACTCAGTCATATGCTTGGAGTCAAAGCCAGCAGCTAAGAGAGGGAGTTGTATGAAACTCTTTATAGTCCTCATTTATAAAGCAGATGGAAGATGTTCCTCTGTGGCAGGACCCACCCCTTACAGCAGCACACGGCATTGCTGGCTCCTCTGCACCTGGGCTGCAGCGTCCGAGGGAAAAAAAAATAAGGCTGGATAAATCAGGCATTAAGTGCTCTGGTTATGAATCATAATCATCATTGACACTCGTCGTTTGCTTGTGAGGCTCTGCGCAGAGCACACCCCAAGGAGAAACTGGAGGCTGCTTCATCCTCTAGAGCAGGGGGAGGAAGGCATTAAAAAAGCAGTGGCACCTTTTGTATGTGGTGACTCGGTGACCGGAATGCTGATGCAGAGGGAACTCATCCTCATACGCAGGAAGTGCCTATAATAGAGAAGCAAATCCAGTTTTTGCTAGATACAAATTCCACCGAACAGTTCAAAGCCTAACTGAAATATTTGAAGAGGCTGTAATTGAATTAGAACCAGTGGAGAAAGGCTGCAGCTCTGAGGGGCTGGAGAGGAACGTGCAGCCCTGAGCCAGGTTGAGGGAGATTTTGGGAGCACAGTTGAGTCTCTTGCAGGAGAAGGAGAGGACGGAAGGAGAACATGGAGCTGCTTGGTGGAGAGCAAGGTGATGTGCTGCTCACCAGGCTTGGCTGGAGACAGGAGACAGCAATGTTGGCATGGCCAAATGGACCCTGGGAGGCAGTGACCACCAACCCAGAGCTAGAGGAAAGGATGCATCCTGTTTCTGATGGTGACAAGATGGGAGTTGGCAGTCCCAATGAGGACTTTTTGCCTTATGTGTCTGTCCTAACACAGCAGCGAGGTGGATTTAGGAAGGGGTGAGAGGAAAAGCTAAAGTGTTGTTTGCTTGATGCCTTGGTGTTTAGTGAGGTCTTTCCAAGATCAGCCTCTTGGCCCAAGGCAGGTTCTTCTGGCTGGTGATGGGAGAAATGAGAAGAGAGGAGGAGGAAGGTTCCTGTTTGAGGAAGGTATCTGTGATTGATCTATCCCCAGGGCAAGGGACCAGACAAGTCCTTCTGTCCTGCACAGACATTGCAGCCACACAGCGACCACACAGCTTTAATTTCCTCTGCTTCTGCAGAGCCTGGTTGAAGCATCCAAAGCTATTGTGTGCCCACCTTATCAGTGCCCCATGTTTCCTCTCCCCTAAGACCTTTCTGATATTTCCCTGATTATCAGTCACTTGGCACCACTCATATGTTGTACCAATATAAAGTTTGGCAACCCTACCCTGCAAGGTCCATGTTAACCCCTAGGTGATGGTCAGTATTGCAGATGGGGAAGGCAGGCTGGAGAAAGGGCCAACAGCAGAAGAGGGTGGTTGGTAGCAACATGGTTGCAGGTCCTTGGCTCCTCTACCAGGAGCAGAGGTGCCCCACAAGGGGTGGAGGAGCACCCCTGTGAGCAGCCCCCCAGCACAATCAACACACATGAGCTGGTGGACAGTTCAGCCACCACCAGCCATGCATATGGTGGTGGAACTTACTGTTCTCTTTCAAAATATGAGGTTTACTGTCTTTGGGGTGAGAGACAGCTTCCCAACAACATCATCCACACCACCTGTAGGGCCACTCTCACGCCCACAGTACCCACTGGTAGCTCAGGCGTTGCATGCTAGTGGTATTTTCTTTCTCAGACACACCTGAGCAGGAGCCTGTGAGAGTAGCTCTAGGGCCAGCTAATAATCTAGACACAAAAGCACCGAATGAAGAGGATAAGCCTGCAGCAGAGAAGCTGAGCGAACGTTTTCCGTCCATGTGGAGGAGCTTACAGGAGTCCCCAGCCCGGAACCCTTCTTTATGGGGGACGAGTCAGAAAATGTGTCTCAGAGTGATGTTTCAGTAGATGAAGTTATAAAACAACTTGACAAAATAAATGGTAACAGTTCAGTAGTACCGGATGGTATTCAGTCAAGAGCTCTAAAGGAATTCAAGGATGAAATAGCTAAACTATTAACTGTATTAAGTCTACTGTGAAACCTCTCACTTAAAATTTTCTCACTGTCAGAGGAAAAGAAAGCAGTGAGACCTTGATTTTAAAAAATGCTTCTGAGCAGATCTGGGAACAGCAGATTATTAAATCTGATGTCCAAATGAGGTAAAACTGTAGCATGAAGGGGGATTAGGGAGCATATAAGTGAAACATGATCTATGGGAAAATTCAGCAAGGCTTTTGTGAATGGAAGCCCTACCTTGGGATCTCCTGGGAGTTTCTGATGGAATCAGCAAGGGCAGGAGATCAAGTTGCCCAGAGATTCAGTTGACATAGTTGGCTTGGCTTTCCTAAAGATTGTTAAAAAACTCTCTGATTGACAGATCTGAAAGAAATCTTAATAGATCCCAAAGTCTCTACACGACGAGAAGGAAGGTCTTTCCAGAGGTGTGTTAGGTTAAAGGCGAGGAAACAGAGGAAAGAAGGAAGAAGTCAACCTTCATGGTGAAGAGCTCCAAAGGCTTGACTTTCATAACGTTTGAAAAACCCAGGCCTCAGGCTGGGTCCACAACTGAAACTTAAAATAGATGAAAGCAGAGACCTACAGTCCCACGCCACGACATAATATGTACTTAGCGAGTGCCAATTAAAACAGCCCGTGAAAAATACAACTGGGGAATCCTCAACAAAAGATGAAGTCAAGAGACACTAGGGCAAAGCACACAAGAGAGGAAAAAGCCTGAAACAAGAATCTGCTGGCCACCTGGATCCGTATGTTGGTGCTTGTACACCCCCGATCTCTCCACAGCTCTGCTTCAAGGGCTGGCTTCCCTGTCCCCATCCCAGCAGGGTCCTGTCCTAGATCTGCTCACCTGGAGCTGCAGTGAGCGCAGCGGTTGGTGCTTGAGGAAGCCCTGAGAGTAGCTTCAGCCCAGAGAGATGTGATTTCCTCAGCTCCACAGCCTGTTCCTCCCTTTGGCCTCTCTTTAATAGCTCTTCATCAAATAATATCTGGTTTTTCTTTCTTACTGCTCTTCTCAACAAATTCTCTGACTTTACCATGTGCCCTTTGAAGCTGGGATGGGGACAGGGAAGACTATGGTTTTCTACTTGCAGGTGAATCTCAGTGTTTTACAAGGATGGTTTCTGTTTTGTTCTCTGTTTGTTTCCATCATTTTCTTATTTTTTGACCACTGCAGAGAGCTGCACTGACATTTTCACAGAACTGTACATTATAACTCCAGCTCTTGTTCCTGAGCGGTAATTTTTCAGAACCCATTATGGTGTATCTGAAGTTAGGATTTGTTTTTCCCCCGTGTACATCACTTTACATTTATCTGTATTGAATTTCATCTGCCATTTTGTCATCCACTCTCTCAATATTATGAGCTCCTCCTGAAACTCTGCAGTCAGCCCTTGCCTTTACTACCTTCAGTAACTCAGCTCAGCAAATTGTGTTATGTTTCCGTTCATTTCCTTTGCAGATCATGCATAAGTGTTCTGCCTTAAGCAGAGATACCTTCAAAAAGCCACCTCCTTGCGCTCCAGAAACTGAGAACTTTGTCCAGTCCTTTTCTTCCTGCCTTCTGGGCAGATATTTGTCTGTGAGGACCTTCTCTTAGGGCATCTCACATGCTCTACAAACTTTGAGGGGATCATATTCTTGCTTCAGAGGCATCTTGCAGATTTCTGAGGTGCTCTGTAGCCCTTGGTGAATCTCTTGCCCAAATCCTTCTCCAGTTTTCGCTTGAGCCTGTGCAAGGTTTTAGCACTTGCAATTTTCCTTGTCTGTTACCTGTTGCATGAAGAACAAGCTCTTTGTTTGCTTTGAACTTGATTCCTGCTACCTTAATTTGATGCCCCTTGTCCTTTAGTAGGAAGGGAAATGAAAAGCTGAGCCCTACACATCCTCCCAGGGCTCTAATGATTTTGTTGACTTCTTTCATATGTCCATTACAGCAATCTCTTCCCTCTGCTGAAGAGTCCTGTCCTCCAGTTTTCCTCATACAAAAGCCATTCCAGACCTTAGATCACCCTCTTGTCCTTCTTTGATGTTTTCCCAACTCTGGTATATGTCTGAGGTGAGGAGATCAAAACTCCATGCAGAAACCAAAGTATGGTTGAACCATGAATTTATACAGTGGTCAGATTGCATGTTCTATTGATCAGATAATTTACGATTTTCTACAAGGTTTTCAAAGAGGCAACACACGATGTGTTACCAACACAGATGACCCATTTGACATTTGAGATACTTTCTTACAAATGACCTTCCTGTACCTTCAGTTAGTTTTGGAGTCCTCTTGTCACAATGACTTACCAACACTCTCTTTCCAAGATTTGCTTAGTGATTACCTCCCTGTGATTTACAGGTCTCCTTTGCTGTTCCTACCTGACATTCCAGGAGGTATGCACTGTCTTCCTCTCCTTGCCTCCTAATTTTATAGTCTTTGGGCCCACATTCCTATTCCAAAACCAATTTGCAAGACTGTCCACTGTGTTGTTTTGCAACAGGCAAGCTGGTTTCATTATTAAGATAGTAGTTTTTTAAAAAGTGATCATGAAAAATTAACTCATAGTCATGGTTGCAATAGAAAAGACTGATGACCACGAGTTGTGTTCTGGCTCAGGTCATTTTTCATGGAACACTATAATGCTGCAGGTTGAGCTGCTTTATTTGATGCCTGATGGGCTACCACAGCCTCTTTGTAACATTTCAGTGGTCATTTACTGTAGAACATGGTCTGTCACCGGAGGTCAAAGGAGATGCCTGCTGAGCACTCGGCTCTTAAGAGGAGCAATGCTGCCTTGCTCCTCTGAGCCTGCGCAGACAGCCGCCTCAACAGCAGGAGCACTGGTGATGCAATTAGGAATAAACCTCTAATACATAATATTGTGAGAAATAAAAGGAACTCTGTTTGGACTGAACACTGCTGCCCTTTAGACAGTTGATGGCTGAGTGACCTCTCTCTCCATCCACAAGGTGTTTCATATTTTTTTTCCCCATTGAGATATTAATGGCTCATTTGAAATCATTGAACTGGATGTTTCTTTACCAAGTGACAAATTACCTGTAAAAGATGTTACTGAAAGCTTCTTCCAGAGTCAGAGAATTGATTTTCAGATACCTCAGCAGTTCCTCCATCATCTCAAAGATAGCAGTTCTCCAGGACTCCTTGTTCTTTGAGATACTCAAAGTACCTGATAAGGAGGGAGTACATCTTCTCCATGAAGATGGGCAGGAGTGTAAGAGAAGCATGGAGGTTGGCTGACATTATTCTGTTAATCTCATGTGCTCAGGACCAGGACTGCTCACGGCTGACAACCTTTCTGCTGTGGGGCGTCAGACCGCACTGGCCCAGGTATCAGGAGCTGTGGAGAGGTGAATGCCAGTGAGGGAGGGAGCTCTGCAAGTCATCTGTGTATCTAACTCCTTGTCCATGATTAAAATGTATTTGAAAGAAACCGGTGGAACAAAATGTGTCCACTGTTCAAAGAGCTGTCTGAAGCACTCATCTAGGTGATATATTGATGATATGCACAAAACATGTGCAGTGAACAGAGAGCTAAAGGATCCCAAAGGAACAGAGGCAAAAGCTTTTTCTTTTTTTTTTTTTTTTTAAGATATGCAACCTCCTGCTTTTGAAACTCAAGAATACTTTCAAATGAGGTCTTCTGTCTCTGAACTGCCTTCAGGACTGCTTGATTTATGGTGCCATGTGCGAGCTGCTGGCAGATAACAAGTTCAGCTGACCACACGTACCCTTTCTTTGAGATGTGATCAAAAATGCACGTTTGAATCTGGGCAATCATCCGTTTCATCATTAAAGACTGCAATAGGTGGAGCCTTAATCGTGACTTTGGGCTGCAGTTTTTCTCCTTGCAAATCAAGCATGTAAACTGCCTGGTGCTGACACTGCTCTCTGCTGTAGCTTTGTTCTTCGCTTTGCTCTTCGAAAAGTCATACGCGAAGAGGGAGCGTTGGGTTTTGACCGCAGCGTATTTGGAGCAGTACACATCCAGACTCAGTCTCTGGCCCTGCCCATTCACAGTGTTGTTAATTTGTGGGAGCTACTCAGAGAAATCTCTGCCTCTGGGCACGGAGAAGCCTGCTCTGGCTTCCTACTCCTTTCCCTAAAGCAGAGACCTGCGCAAGATTTACATGATTATGGAGAAGCTCCTCTCCCCAGCTTTGGAGCACTTGCTGAACTGTTGGTTTTGCTGTTTTGCAAAACAGCACATCATCACTGATATCATCGCTGATTGCGATGCTGAACGTCATTCATCCACTGGATGAGTTAAGGTATTGCTATTGCTATGTGCTCAGTCTTGTCTAGCACCCATGATTTGCTGTACCCACAAGCACCCCACTTTCCTCTTCTCCCCCAGACCCCCTTCCAGTTACAATTTTCTCCCGTTGTCCTCCTGAGCTGTCTCTGAAGTGCAGCCTTATCCTCCTGCTCTGTCCTTGTGCCTTGGTTTAACCAGGCCAGCAGCTAAAACAACCACACAACCCTCTGCTCACTCCCACCCACAGTGGGGTGGAGGAGCGAATCAGAAATAAAAAAAGCTAAAACTTGTGGGTTGAGATAAAGACAGTTTAATAGGACAGAAAAGGAAGATGATGATGATGATGGTAGCATACACAAAACAAGTGATGCACAGCACAGCTCCTCACCACCCAAAGACCACTGATGCCCAACTAGTTCCTGAGCTGTGGTCCAAATCCTCAGCCAGCTTTCCCCAGTTATATAGGGAGCATGATGCCGTATGGTATGGAACATCCCTTTGGTGGCTGGGGTCAGCTGTCCTGGCTGCCCCCCTCCACCTCCTTGTGCACCCCCAGCCCCTCGCTGGCAGGGCAGCATGAGAAGCTGAAAAGCCCTTGACTTTGTGTAAACATTGCCCAGCAGTAACCAAAATATCAGCATGTTATCAACATTATTATCACCCTAAATCCAAAACATGGCCCTGTACTCGCTGCTAGGAAGAAAATTAACTGTATTCCAGCCGAAGCCAGGACAGCGTGTATGTAAGAGTAGTCCGTGAACCTGAAGACACTGGGGAACTGCATGTTCAAGCTGTGAACGGTTGCCCACTGGTGCCTCAATGTCTTTCCTTGGCAGCTAGAACTGTCCCTCTGCAGAGCGCAGTATCATCAGAGCTAACTTTAGGGACCAGCATCGCTTTTCTTGTCTTCGCAAGGTAAAGTGGGAAGGCACTTTAGCTATTTTTGAAGGATCTGTGGAGCCGTGTCTCTTTCTGATGATATAAATACTTGTACTGGCATCTCACATCCAACTAGTGGGTGAGAGATAATGTTAAAAAAAAAAGAAATTTCCCCTTCATTTTAAAAAAAAATCAAGAAATTGAAAAGCTGCGCAAAGCTTGGAAATGATACGGAAAAATCCTCTGTATTCAAACACAAACACACAAAAGAAAAACACAAACTTCTCAGAGTGCATACTTTATCCACCTTGCCTTCCTTCACCTTTTAGGCTTGCCTCTGAATGATGCTCTGAATTTGTCCTTAGCTCTCTGCTAAGGCTCACAGTCTTCTGCCACCGGTCCTCCACTTCGTATGAGATGCATTTGATCTCTCTGGAGCCACAGAGTGGGGCTGTTTTCCCACCTGATGAAAAGATGCCTCCGTGAACCAAAGCTGAGGCTGGATGGGCCCTTCCTGCAGCTGCATTTTGTGGCAAACACATCCCTAATTTTCAGCTGTTTTTGACCCCCTCAAGGCGCGTTCAGCACTGCAGTGTCTCAGGCTTCTCCCACCTGCAGAGACTGTGATCCCTCCAGACACCAGCCAGTTGTGTCTCTGCTCCCTGTTTGGGTGCAGCCAGGGGCTGAAGTTTTCCTGCTGTCCATCTCTTTATGTGCCATTCATTATTTGGGAGAGTCCTGGTTCTGGAAGGTGGCCTCAGTAAGGAACATCTTCAAAGTGCCTTAGGATAACCCCTCACACACGTGATTTGGGCTTGGAGAAGCCCAGCTCCCTCTAGTTGCATCCTCTTGGATGGGATGATGCCTGTGCCTTGCCTTTCTCTGGACTTACCAGCAAGATCTCGCTTCTCCTTGAACAGCCCCATTTTCTCATCTCTTCCCAGGCTTTATAAAACACCAGCAGCGTCCTGAGCTGATTATCAGCCAGCAGCTGGGCGGGCAGTGCTCCAGCCTTGCACAGCTCCAGGCTGCACCAGCTTTCAGAAAGGCAGGATCAAAAACGTTGGGGAACACTGGTGCTGGGATCACCTATACCTCTCACCTGTCTCTGTCCCTCTGCATTCCTTGCTGCCATTGATCACCCCACGCTGGGGAGTCGCTCACTGAGGTGATTCCTGCACGTGAGCCTGTACACCAGAAAATGTCACCTGCCCCACATGTGTGGGTCCCACCAGCCTGTGCTGCATGCTGTGGTCAGCCCATTTCCCTCAGTGCCTTCCCTGGCACAGGTAGGTGCAGGAGGCAGCGCTGTTTGACTGCCAAGGGTTAACTCACCCTTCAGTGCAAGACGCAGGGAGAAGTTTGCAAGAGCAGTACCCATGCCATATGCTGAGGATTTAGCTTTATAATCATCTTGGCTTTAGCAGCAAAGCTGGAAAGAGAAGCATTTTTGTGTTTATTATACATAAGAAGATCTCGGTGGTTAAGAATATACAGGGCTGAAAATGGAAAAAACCCCTTTGATAAGCCTTAAAGATTTAAGAGATGGAATCTGCATCTGCGTTACCAGAAATATCTTTGTTAAACCTGGCTGCTGGGATGGGCGAAGCACGTGAGCCGTGACACCCCACCCCCGTGCGGTTTGCCCAGCACTACCATTAGACAAGCAGATGTCAAACCCCACTGTTACTTTGCAGGAGCATCAATCCGTTCAGCCTGCAGTATCACTTTCAAGTTGAAATCTAAGCCCTGGATGTTTGTTTTCACTTGGTATTTTCTTCTCTAAATAAATCTTTTTTTTTTTTTTTTCTGGGAGAATCCTCTGGAGACGTGCACAGGTGTCAAGAGCACACAAGCATCTTCCCAGATCGAGGAAATTAAAAGGGTGGTTGAGTTTTATATTCCCCATGTGATCCCATGGTCCCTCCAGCTCCGGCTCTTGCAGGGCTGTGCTGATGCATCTTCTGCTCAGGCATGGCACCACTGGACACTGCAGATCCCAAACCCGCTTTGCCCATGGGAAAAGTACACAGTATGGATTTTCTCTTCCCCATCTCACCCCGAGATCTGGAGACACCCCTGGGAGCTCCAATGTCCCCGTGGCCTTCAGGCTGGAGGGCTGCCGCGGCCGCCGTGTGCCCAGACCTATGCTTCCAGGGACGCTCATGGTCCGTTGGACTGAAGTGCTGTTTACACAGAAGCTTCTTGAGAAATCCAGGGATCTCAGTGTGTATTTATTCAGAATCACAGAATCACAGAATCATAAAGGTTGGAAGGGACCTCGAAAGATCATCTAGTCCAACCCCCCCGCCAAGGCAGGGCCATGTGTCATCCCAACAGGAGGGTTAACCTCTGCAAATGAAAATAATCTCCAGCATGCCATGGCTGTTGATGGCAGAGGTGTTTTTATGGCTGTGCTTGAAGAACAGTCCTCCTGTCCTACATGAGGCAGCAGCACGGGCTCAAGGCAGGCAGGGGCCGCCCTGTCAACTGCCTGGGTTGTGGCACAGGGTGGCTTGGCAAACAGCATTGGGTGGTGGTAATAATGACATAGCATCATATTACAGAATGGTTTGGGTTGGAAAGGACCTCAAATTTCATCTAGTCCCACACCCTGACATGGCCAGGGACACTCCCCACCAGCCCAGGCTGCCCAAAGCCCCATCCAACCTGGCCTTGGGCACTGCCAGGGAGCCAGGGGCAGCCACAGCTTCTCGGGGCACCCTGGGCCAGGGCCTCAGCACCCTCCCAGGGAAGGATTGCTGCCTCCCAGCTCAGCTCCAGCTCCCCTCCTGCAGCTTCAGGCCCTTCCCCTTGGCCTGGCCCTCCCTGCCCTGCAACCAGCCCCTCTCCAGCTTTCCTGCAGCCCCTGCAGGCCCTGGGAGGGGCTCCAAGGGCTCCCTGCAGCCTTCTCTGCTCCAGGCTGGACAAGCCCAGCTCCCTCAGCCTGTCTCCAGAGCAGAGGGGCTCCAGCCCTCGCATCATCTCCGTGGCCTCCTCTGGACTCGCTCCAGCAGCTCCATGTCCTTCTTGTCCTTGGGGACCCCTGAGCTGGATGCAGAACTACAGGGGAGGGTCTCACAAGAGTGGAGTAGAGGAGCAGAATCTGAGGATGAAGGCCAGAATCTCCTTTCACGCCTTGGTCAGGACCCCAAACACATCCCTGTACACAGACATCTCCAGGCAGGGAACCATGGTTCTTAACATTTGATGAGACAGTGATCTGGGCAGGGACCTCTGATGGTATCCCAACTGTGGCTCTGCAGGAAGTCCAGAGCACCATCCATGGTGTGTCTTCCCCAGCAGGGAACTTCTAAGGTCTGCAGAGTATTTCTTTGTCACTTACTGCTCTGAGGGCCAGACCATACCACCGCTGGCTTCCCAATGGGTGATGGAAGAGAGGTGCCCATCACGGGAAGGCTCAGCAAGCTGCTCAGGGTGGCAAGGTTTCAGCAGCACAAGGGAAAATAAAATACACTCCACTGCCCTGATGTCTGGGCCCAGCTGGAAATACCCACCTGTGAAACTGTGGTGGTACTCACTGAAGCACAAATATTTTCTCATATGGCATTTTGGTCTCTCTGCTTTGGGGGGAGCAAAAATATTTGCCAAAACCCACTGCTGTTTGTGCAGAGTTTCTGCAAACACATTTCCAGAAGAAAATGTAACTCCCTCACTTTTACATAGTGGGCTTGGTTGTGAAAGTTTTCTAACATGGCCTGGCTCCAGCAGTATGTCTCATTTTTCTTCTCCACACTCGCTCCTCTGCCAGAAGATTCGTCTTTTAAAAATTCGTTCAGGCCTTAGATGTGGCCTCACGCCAAGGTTGTTACAAGTCGCAAGGTGCTCTGGCCTTTTTAATAACTCAGACGGGATTAGAGTTCAAGGGTAACGATTTGGCACTTTCTGAAAATCATTTCCCTTTTGACTTGGCCACCCAAAAAGCAGGAGTATGTGAAATTAAAAAGAAACAACCAAAGCCCTTTGGTAGAGTTCCTCTGCTAGGGCATAGTGGAGAAAAAAAAAGTGCTAGAAAGTAATTTTGCCCTTTAGCACCTTAGCCTTAAAACATCGGGAGGCTTTTGCCTGTTTGCTTTAGGGTTTCATACTTCCAAGGCTAATTTTTTACAACATGGGCTTCTGCATTCAGTCTGGCTGCGATGGAGTTAATTTTCCCCAGAAGACCTCCTCCCCCCACCCCCCCGGTGCTGTTCATTGGTAGCAGCAAGGTGTTGCTAACACACCGCTGGTTTGGCTGCTGCTGAGCAGGGCCGGCACCCCTCAGGGCTGCCTCTCCAACATCTCCCTGAGCAGTAGGCTGGGGCTGGGCAGATCTTGGGAGGAGACACAGCCAGGACAGCTGACCCACACTGACCAAAGGGATGTCCCATGCCCTTAGCAGTAAGAGATAAGAGAAAGGAGGAGAAAGAGGGAACATTTGTTATTTAAGATGTTTGTCATCTTGAGCAACCACTACATGTACTGACGCGCTGCTTCCCAGGAAGTGGCCGGACATCTCCTGCTGATGGGAAGTAGAGAGTAAATCCTTTGTTTTCCTTTGCGTCTGCTTTTGCTGCGTCCTTTTGCTTTTGCTTTATTAAACTGTTTTTATCTTGACCCACAAGTTTTTTCTTCCCCTTTATTTCTCCCCTGGCCCTGTCCTGCTGAGGAGGGGAGTGACAGAGTGGCTTGGTGGGCACCTGGTGTCCAGCCAAGGTCATTCCAGCACAGTTGGTTATTGGCCTGTTCCTCCCAGTTTTTTTTCTGTCTTGAAGTTATTCACTTTGGTCGGGAACACATACCATGGGAGTCGAATGCACCAGGCAGGAGGGGATTTTTCTAGGTGAGGATTTTTGATTTCACAAATTGTAGTTCTTAAAAATATTGATGTGTATTTACAGCCTTCAGATGAACCATTTATTTCCCTGAGTATGCCCTCAAGCTTTATGGGAAGACACACATTTACACTTTGTAAATCTCCAAGCATCTCTCTGGAGCTCTTTGCTGGTTGTTTCTCAGGAAGACTCAGCTGTGCCATAGGTCCCTGGACCCAAATAAGCCCCTTTGGTCACGGGTCGGTCATGCCAGTTGATCCCAGTCACTCCCATCCTCTAAGGGTGATGGGCAGGGAATGGGGCAGGGGGCTGATGGAAGATGCGCCATGGATGTGCTGTTCCCAGAGGTAGGTTCTATTTCAGGCGTATTGAGTTTTCTGTGCACTGGTTAAAATATACGAACCTTTAATGCATATTATATGTCAAGGCCTAATTAAACATTTGGGAACAGGACTTTCCTGTTAAATTTTTCAACCTTCTATCTTCAGTTAAGATACAGAAAAGTTTAAAATGCTTGTCAGTGATAGCTTACCTTCTTTTCTTCCTGCCATCCTCAACAAAGTCATAGGTCCAGAGTTACAGTTTTCATATTTTTTTATATTTATATGGACAAATCTTTTCTCACGGGTGTGCCCAAGCTGCATTTTCCCTACTGAGCCAATTCAAACCCTTGTTTTCATTCTTGTGGAGAGGAAGCTGTGGCTGGAGGTCAGTTCCATGGGTGGCAGCACCCGGTGCCCTGCATGGGGGTGAGCAACTGGGGATGCAGAGTTTGGGCATGTGGTCAGCAGGTCTGAGCATCTGGGATTGAGCCTTCCTCACCAGATTCCACTTCCCACCAGTATCGCACTTCCCCACCCTTGGGGAGAGCAGTGGGGCTTTGTGGGAGGTTAGTGACTTTGGGGTGAAAATATCTGCTGTGGACATTGGTGGCTTTTTCCTGCAGACACATCCCCATCCATGCCCGTGCTGTCTGCGGACCCTTGTGTGAACTAGCTGCACGTGCCAGTGGTAACTCTGAACCCAGTTTAGTTAGTTTGGGTCTGGGCTTAGTCTACTCTCACATATTTTGGTGGGAGATCAATAGCTGAACAATTGCTGCTTTCACTGTCTCGTCCGAGGGTGTAACTTTTCTGATAACTTTGCCACTCCTCCGCTTTCCGTGCTTGCAACAGCCCAGGCTGGGCTGCTATCAGGAGAAACCGAGCTGATTCTGTTACCTTTCTCAGTAACCCTGATTAAAGACATGTGGTCAAAGATGACTGTGGCTCCTCTCTGTGTGCTAACATCCACCCCCAATAACTCGCGCAGACATCACATCAAAGTTGCTAGGGAAATCTGCCGCTGAGAGATGCTGAAGTGCAAACAAAGCTCCTGCATTTCATCTTTCACAGCAAGTAAATGCAGGGGAATTTTCACCATATAAAATTTGGCTTCTAACATTAAAATGTAGAACATTAAAATATACTTCAGGCCCACCCGAGAGGGGGAAGGCAGGGAAAGTGTGAGGGGCTAACTAGGACCCTCTGATGGGTTTTCCTCCCTGTCAGCTGTCATGGTAACCCTCCACTGATGATGCTGCCACATCAGCACCGGCAAAGAAATAACACAAAGTCAGGTTCAGCAAGAAAATCTGCTGCCTCCTCTCTGGGGACCACAACCCTTCCTCCTGCCTCAGCTGGAGAAATACAAGCATGAGTCTGGCCAAGAAAACGTGCTCTAGCTAGCGCATCTGCAGCCTGGCCGCTGCCTGTGGCTCTCCCTTGCCCTGCGGCCAGCCCTGGGGACCCTGCACCAGGGGACACATCTAGACTAACCATGGCCATGGCTCCAGCTTCTCTAGCCATGCAGAGCATGACCCCCTCGGCTTCCTCAGGCAATGCTTGGTGCCTTTCTTTCCCTTGAACTGAGAGAGGATGACCCACTGGGGATTGGAAGGTGCTTGATGGTGGTTGTATCCTCCAGCAAGGGTGGGAAGATGATTTTCTTCCCAACATAAGAAACATCTGGCTCTTCTGCCACTCTTTTTTATTTCTACCAGTAGGTTATCAGTGTAGCTTGCTGGAAATATCCTTTTTGGGGTTGGTGTCTCAGAAGCATTGGAGCAAAGTGTCTACTGAAAACACTTTTTCCCTTTCTTTCTGCAGGTGTGTAGCCAGATCTCAGCTGTGATGGCATCCAGGATGGGGGAGAGAGGAAAGTGGGTGGGGAAAGCCCTTCCAAGCATCCTGGAAAGAGCACGTCCCTCCTGAGCACTGCTCTCTCCTGCCCTAACCTTTCCATGCTGCCTTTTATTTACACCCTACCAGCTGTCCCTCTCTCTGAGACCTGTGGTCAGCCAGTTGTCTCTGCTTGGTTGGGTTGTGGTTCAGAGAAAATGCATGGGAAATACCCATCATCTGCCTGGGCTTGCAGGTTCTCCTTCCTCTACATGCAAAACTCTTGCAGAGCCATGGATGTGCCCATATAGACAGCGCAGTGGAGTAGGCTAATCCCAGTGTGGGATTAGGTACAGTTTCTCTCTAGACAGGCTGGGCATCCATGTTTTGTTCTAAGGTAAGGCTTCTAAAACAAACAAAAAAATTAATTCTTTCCATTTCACATTTATTATTGTCTCCTTTATTTTCTACTTAAGTTCTATATCATGGTCAAGCTTGAATTCTCAATGTTAGCTCTGTTGCATTGCTCTCTATTTATCATTTTACAGTACAGTATACATTTTAAGTGCATTTTTTGGACATATTTCTGTGAGGGCTGAGTTTCACTGAGGATGGTTTCTTTGCTGTTTTGGGTCCCTCATTCATACTGGGCAGAACTGACAGAAGTAATTTCATAGTCACGTTGAGTATGCCTTTCCCAAATTGTGCATGGCTTTTTTTTTGCTGGTTGACTTGATATATAGTCCTTTGGTATCTTTGAGTTCCCTCACTGAAATAGTTTTCTGGGGATATAATGTCCCAAAAAGGTCATAAACTTCTACAAAGTTGGTACGAGTTCCTGGGAGGGTGCTGTGAAAGTCTTAATCCTTGTCAATGATCCAGAGTCAAGCATATATTAAATCATCACATGAATTTTGCAGGTGACAGAAATTGGTGCACAGGGACAAGTCAGTTTTTACAGAATGATCTGAATTACTTGACAATAGGGGCTGCAGTGAACATATATTTTAATATTGCTAAATGCAAGGTTATATTTCTAGACAGAAAGTAGCTTATACTTGTGAGGTGAGGGGCTGTACACTCTGGTGAACACCTGAGATGGATGTGAGGGTGGTGGTGAGAACCAGATGAACGTGCAATGCGATGGCTGCAGAGCTGATGAGGTCCAAAAAGATGCGGGCTGGTAATAAGTGGTTACAATGGGATACTGGGAAAAATAGTGATGGTTCCATGCAGAATGTTTTAAAACTGTTTTAATTTATTGGCAACAACATATTAATCTGCTCAAGCAAGAAGAGAAAGAGAAATAAAATCACTCCAGAGATTTCAATTGCAGCTTTTTTTTTTCTAATTATTCTTTGCAGTGACATCTCTGACATATTCATCCTTTCTTTCCCTTTCCCACATTTGGGAATGGTGATTCATTGCCTTTAAATGAATTTTCTTCAGTTTCTTTCTTCCCAGAACGTGACCTTTCTTCCAAAGAAGTGACCGAATCTGTAATTTCCCGTCAGCCTTGGACTACTGGAGGTATTGCTTCAGCTAAGCTTAATTTGAAAGCCAAAACTTTTTCTGTTACCCATTTCCTTGAGGAAAAGCTATAGCAGCCCAAAGCTGCACAGCCACATCTCTTGGAAGCTCGTTAGCTCCTCATGATGTTGAGGGCATCTCCATGGTTGTGCTTGTGCTCCTGCCTGAACATCTGCTTAAGCCATTGCTAGATTTCAGACCTGCCTCACATCCAGATTGCACAGAAACAAGCTCACATGTGTCTTCACGCAGGGGGTCCCAGAGCATAGAGGAAAGAGAAGGCTCATGGAAGTGTGAACCCACCACATGTTAGCATGTAGCACAGCTCACACAACTTAATATCATCCCCTTTTCGTCCTCCCGAGGGCGAGCGAAAGGGCAGGCGCTGATCTCCTCCCTTTGGTGACCAGCGATAGAACCTGAGGGAACGGCATGAAGTTGCGTCAGGGGAGGGTTAGGTTAGATATCAGGAAAAGATTCTTCACCCAGAAGGTGGTCAGACAATGGAACAGGCTCCCCAGGGCAGTGGTCAGCACCCTGAGCTTGGCTGAGTTCAAGCAGCGTCTGGCCAATGCTCTCAGTCATCTGCTCTGATAGGGTTGGTCTGTGTGGAGCTAGGAGTTGGACTCGATGGTCCTTAGGGGTCCCTTCCAACTTGTAATATTCTATGATTCTATCCATTTCCTTTCTTGTCACCTCCACGTGGAAGCATCATCATTCCTCCATGGCCCCTTCATGGCATGTTGCATGCTCATGGAGCAGTGGAAGGTGCCACAGCTCAGGCACAGATGTCCTCCAGGCAGCACCAAGGATGCATAAAACCAGGTCATGGAGCATGTCAGGAAGAAGCTCGCTCCTTGGCCCGACCACCTGAGCTTGGCATGAGTAGAGCTCAGGCTGCCATTGCTTCAGGTGGTGTTTGTCTGAACTCCTTGGTGCTTCTGGATGCTTCTTAATGCCTGTGACAAATTACACAAGAACAGATTTTTTTCCTGAGCATCTGATGATGTCAGCATCATGGAGAGATGCTCTTTTCTGCAGACAACCCCTCCTGGGTAAAGTACCTACCACAGGTGGGTTTTGCTGGTAGGGCTGTGGTGATCCTGGTGGCCTCTGGGTTCCTGAGATCCCTATGATGGTGATGAGAACATTACCTGAAGACACGCCACATCTGAGGACTTAGTTTGGGGCTGGGAAACCTGTATGTGTGTGAAAGTAAGGGTAAGGTTGAGAGAAGAGGGAGGACCGGATGGATTGAGAGCAGCCCTGAGGAAAAGGACTTAGGGGTGCTGGGGGATGAGAAGCTCACCATGAGCCGGCAGTGTGCGCTGGCAGCCCAGAAAGCCCCCCGTGTCCTGGGCTGCACCAAACCAGTGTGGGCAGCAGGGCGAGGGAGGGGATTCTGCCCCTCTGCCCCGCTCTGCTGAGACCCCCCTGCAGTGCTGCCTCCAGCTCGGGGGGCCCCAGGGCAGGAAGGACACGGAGCTGCTGGAGCGAGTCCAGAGGAGGCCCCGGAGATGCTGCGAGGGCTGGAGCCCCTCTGCTCTGGAGCCAGGCTGAGGGAGCTGGGCTTGTCCAGCCTGGAGCAGAGAAGGCTGCGGGGAGCCCTTGGAGCCCCTGGCAGTGCCTGCAGGGGCTGCAGGAAAGCTGGAGAGGGGCTGGTTGCAGGGCAGGGAGGGCCAGGCCAAGGGGAAGGGCCTGAAGCTGCAGGAGGGGAGCTGGAGCTGAGCTGGGAGGCAGCAATCCTTCCCTGGGAGGGTGCTGAGGCCCTGGCACAGGGTGCCCCGAGAAGCTGTGGCTGCCCCTGGCTCCCTGGCAGTGCCCAAGGCCAGGTTGGATGGGGCTTTGGGCCCCCTGGGCTGGTGGGGGGTGTCCCTGCCCATGGCAGGGGGTTGGAACTAGATGATCTTTGAGTTCCCTTCCAACCCAAACCATTCTGTGATTCTGTGACTTTTGACTCATCACTCTTTTCGGTCTGTGACCGTCATCCCAGATCTACAGACTAAACTAGCAATAAATTAAAACCACAGATAAAAGGGCAAATCTTCTATCCCATGCTGGACTGTAGGAGTGGGTGTATGATGGGTGAGAACCTGTGGCTGTGCCTACCAGACAGCACGTGGACCGCTGCAGCACCTCCGGGTACCGCAGGGAGCAGCCGTGCAGCTCCTCCCGCAGCACATGTCAAAAATCACAGCGGTTATAGCTGTCTTCTTTTTATTTCTAAAACAGCCATCAGTCATCTTCCGCCTGGCCGCTGCACGCTTTCTTCTCCTGACACTTACACTGTGCCTGTCCTTCCCTATCCATTCCCCCCTTCCCCCTGCACTGCTATAATATTCATTTCCCAGAGATCCCTATCTACGCTGAGCAGGGAAAAAAACAGTTTCAAATTTGCACATCAAAAGAAAGCCACGTCTGCTATCGGGAAAATTAATAAGAATTAAGACCTTTCAAAAGCTGTGCAGCCCAATTTTTGAAATGGAACCAATTAAAAATATTCTTGAGCTGGAAATGCTCTTGTGTGCTCAGTTCAGGCTGAATAGGTACTTTCGGTGATGAAAGAAGCTCTTTCCCAGCTCAGACAACCAGGAAAACACCCAACCACCAGTTTCTCAGGGAAGAACAGACATAAATTTCTGTCTGGGAACACCCTTCCCATGAGCTGCAGAGAATCATCTGATAAGAGAACAATGCAAAGTGAACTGCAGGCATTGGGATGTGACAAATTAGGAAAATAATTTGTTTGTAGGGTGCAGGAACAGGAAGATAGTCCTTTGTGTTATGGCTTCAAGTAGGGAAAGAGAAAATGTCTGTCAGTCTCTGAGAACAGGGGCTTCGTTTGAAACAAAAAGAGTATTCTGGAAGATGCTGCCCTCTAATTTATTACTATTATTTAACTGTTTAGAGAAACTGAGCTGGGTACTAAAGCTGCATTTCATGATCTCTGCTGTGTTTTGGGCAGGGCAGGAGCTTATGGCAGCAGCGGGATGGATGTGAATAGAACTCAGGGAAGAAGGGAGATACGGTCTTGGAGCAGCACTGGCACCCCTGGCTTCTGCTCTTAAAACACTGGGTTCTGTGAGCACCCCACAGATGGGCAGAGCTGAGGGGTTTGGTGTTGAATTGTACGTCCTTTAACGTGGGACTTGGCTCCAAGAGTACAAAATTCAGGTGTCACTTTTGGAGGTGTCTACATCTAAGCTAACCATCCTCGGATCTTATAGGCAACAGCAGCCATGGGACTACAATCAGAGAAGGTTAGGACATGATTCACCTGAGGTGACACAGGATGTCCTGAGCCGTGCATAAGTACCTGTCCCAGGCCATGCTCGTGGCCTCCAGTATCTCCAAACGGAAAGTGGTGCTGTGTATGGATGGAGTTGGCCATGTTGGAGACACCTTCAGTCACCTGGAGAGATGCTGCTGCTGATTTGGAACTCCTGTATGGCACTTTGCTGCACCACAAAGCACTGTCCAGCATCTGCTAGCCATGATGTTTCCTAATACATCTAGGGGCAGCCATGGGAAGGTGTGCTGTGTGTCCGTCTGCCTTGTGCTTTGCTTTGACCTCCTGCCGACAGGCATTGCTCTCCTCAGAATCTGGGTTTATAGGTGCAGAACTGGCTCCAGATCTCACCACCACCTCCTTATCTCTTGCTGTTCCTCCTTCATTGGGCTCAGACCTTTCCCTGATTTGGATATTTTTGGCTTCATATCAAGAGCTGTAGCTCACTCTCCTGATCCCCAACGGCATGTTCCTGAGCCGGCCAGAGGGGAGATCTCATGCATGGTGGTCAAGTTGCCTTGGCCTGGCCCTGTGTGACCCCCAGTGGGACCTACTGGGTAGTAGGAGGGCTGGGAGGTTTGGGGTAACCTAGCCTGCACCACTATCTCCTCTCCCAGCACTGGGACCTGCAGATGTGCAGGGCCAATGTTTAGGAAAGGGCAAAGGATATCAGGGAAGGCATCGAAAAGGGCACCAGGATATGGATGTGTCCCAGCTAAGGAGATTCACCCTTTCTGACTGTTGTGCATGTGCCTTCGTAAGTGGGACCAGCTTCAAAACTGTGCCCTTTCTGAAGAGGAGCTGTGCGTTTGGTTTGGCAGCATTGCTGATTGCTCCTTGCCTTCTTCCCAGCCAGAATGTTCTTGTACAAGTCTCCCATCTTCAGCTCAATCTCTGAGCGTGCAAAGGCGATGCCTACTGGGCAGTGTCTGCCCTCCTCCCTCCAGCTTACCCCTGCTGCTCACACATCTGCTCCCCAAAGATGTCCAACACATCTCCTGTGTGTGACCAGCAAGGAGCAGGGGACACCACGAGTGCTGTGTGCTCATTTCCTGGCTCTGACCGTGAGAGCTGGGGCTTGCTGTGCCTAGCTCAAGGGGGGAAGAACCCCCAGTCTGGTCACTCCCTTGTACCTGGGGTTAGCAAAGGTGCCATGGCCAGCATCAGGGGAGCGTTGCAACCGCTGCTTTCCCTGGCAACAGGTCCCAACAGCCCTGCCAGCTCTTGTCACTGCTCCCCAGAACAACTGATGCAGCTTTATACTTCTGGAGCTCAGAGGCCCGTTTTGGAAATTATGTTTTGGCAGCAGCTCAGCTGGGGACACGGCTGTGATTTCCCTCATCTGCAGCCAAGCCACAATCAGAGTTTGCAAAGGGTTCTCGCTGCACAGGTCGTCTGGCATCCCTGTGCCCCAGCCTGCGCTCCCCTCTTCCCCCAGCGACCCGTCCCCGTGGCTGTCCACAGCTACACAAGACCATGGCTGCGGCTGCAGTCTGATCTCAGAGGGGTATTCAGACCTTTGTCCCTTTGATGGGATGTGCACCAGTAAGTACTGGTCACCGTGGGCTGTGGTGTGTGCACACCGCAGGGTGGCAGGGGTGGTTGGTAAATCATGCTGTGGTCCTTGGAAAGGAAGTGGCATTTATTCTCCTGGCCTATTACGCTATGGAAGAAGGACTAACAGGCCAGCAGAATATCAGTAATGCTGCTTTTGAATGAAATCATCCCCAAATAGGAATAGATGTAGAATAGAATAGATCTTTTTTTCACAATAGAAAAGGATCCATTTGCTCGGCTGCTGATGTGCGGCTATTCACATCGCACAGGACACCCAAGAAAGGAGAAAGGGTGCAGAATGGTAAAGCAGCCTCCTACCTCCCTGGTCATCCTAAACCTCTTTCAGCACAAAGACTGAGCTGTAATGCTCCAGAAGGATATTACCCATGTATTCATTCTGGTCACACAGAGGACACAAAAATATCACTTTTCTCTCTGAGAGTATTGCCTCCGTGTTGAATGAAAGTTCTATCTCATTTTAAACCCCTGTGACTGGCAGTAGACTCGGTGCCGGGATGGGCTGTGGGACCAGTGCTCCCATCCCCTTGTAGAAATGCACACAGATCAGAAAGCGCAGTGAGTTTTTAATAATGTGTCTACACAGAGCCTATCTCGGTGGCTCTTCACACTTTCTGTTGTTCCGGGAAGATAACACTTCACAGAGGCTATAAAAGACACATCATATCTCAGTGACACTTTGGGACAATGCAGGATAAAATTCAATTAAATGCAAAATCCAAAAGAAGTCTGACAGAGTTTCAGGTGCTTTTCAATTCATCACTTTTCAATATTTCTTGAAATTCCCCAGAACCAAATATCCAGAGGTCATTTCAAAAGCTACCACGAAGACTGTGCCGGAGGAGTTTTCATCAGGGACCTTGACTTGCCTTATGATAGAAAACTCTTTCCACGAGTCTGAAATTTGGGACCAGCAGAAATGTTTTGCTGAATAATTACCGCTGTCTGTATCTTCATCCCACATTTTGATTTTGCTGGAGCTGATACTGAACGTGAACCAATGTGCATTCTGGTGCCAGGGGTGTTTATTTCAGGTTTACTGTTCTCCCCATCTCCTGCCATTTTGTGATTAAATGCCTTCTGCACCCAGGGAAAACCCGCACGTCACAGGATGTGGTGACAATTAACACTTTGTTTTCAGAAAGCGGTAACTTCACTCTTGTTTCCCATATGCTGATGAAACCCATTTAGATTTTCCTTTGTATTTGGAATACGATATGGTGGGAAAATTTGTGCGCTTTCCACCAAGGTAAAACCCTAAACTCATAGCAGGGAAATCTAATCCTACATTTACATTTAAATGCTTTTCAGGAAAGGGCTACTTGTTTCGTAGACTATCGCAAAGACTATAGTGAGCTTTGAATGATGTATTACAGTATCAGTAAACTCCACGTTACCAGCACAATGCCTATTACAGTACCTGAAAAGAACTGTATTGGCTGCGGTATTGATTGTCTTCAATATTAATTGCTTAAGTTTACTGAAGACACATTTACAGTACAGAAGGGTAAGTTGCTAAGTCGTTGTAAGTCTGTGACTGCCATGGAGAGTAAATGCTGTACAAGGGCAGATCCAGCCCCCAATTCTCCTGACTTTTTGACTTTTAAGTTTGGTATAAAAGAAACACAAAAAAATCCATGGGTCAGGAAAATAGCAGCTGGCTGGTCTTGCTAAGGGCTGGAGAACAAGGATTTTGCTAATGTATGGGGTTGAAATTCAGCCCCAGAAAGATTGGTAGACTGATAATAAAAACATCTCCCTCGAAAAACGCCTACTGACTTGTTTAATGGTCATTTCTTCCTTGACTCCCGCCAACCTGGTCGGTCTTTTGCCTCTTCTGTACCATACTGAGACTCACTTGCATTCCAAAGGTAAAAAAAAACCAACCCACCCAGTCTTAGAAGTCAAATATTCCTGCATGGAGTCCTTCACATTTAATTGAGCCACGAGCTCCTCCATCCTCTCACCGAGCCCAGTAGTTTACAGAGGAGCTTGATGCAATCTTGTGGGTTCACTCCCAGCGTGATGGCTTTCTGCTTTCCACTGGCAGCCAGTGGTTTCACCCCAGAGATTTCAGTAGATTAGAGATTTCATCATGAATTTGTTAAGACTGTTATTCCTATTTCAATACCCCGGTCAAGCAGCAGTAAGTTTTTGGTCTGCTTATGGTTTCCAGTCTCCCACTCTTGTTGAGTTGTCCAGTTTCCCATTCCTGTTGAGTTGTGCAGAGGTGATGTGTTGAAGGAGGAGGTTGTTTTTTATGATGCTCATGTGCCAACTTATCCACCCTCAGTTGACTTCTCCTTTGACATGGGGTGTTTCCCAGCCACTGCTTTGAGTGTGTTGTTTAATGTTGTGACCTAATACAGCTAAGGGAAGCCCCTGCTAGGACATTGATACAGAAATTTGAATGCTAGGCCCTTAATCCTAGGAACAAGAAGAATTTCTCAGCTCTTCTGGCCAAAGATTAAAATCTGCACAGATGCAATGTAGTCTTGAATCTGAGAGAGCCCTGTGGTCAGTCTGCCCAGACGTTCTCTTACAGAGAGCTCTCCAAAGAAGCCAGAAGAGGTTTTTACATCCCAAACCCAAAGCCTTTTAGAATAAAGCCTGTAATATTTAATTTATAAATACAGACAAGTCCAAGGAATTAGAGAAAAAAGATGGACTAGAAATAGGTTTATGTGTACATCACCTTTCTGCAGGCGGTTGCCAGGTCCCAGGCTTGGCTTCACGTAACGCTGGCGCGTTCCTGCTGGTAGTGAACTCTGCACAGCTCAGCCTGTCTCGAGGACGGCTTTTTCTGCCATATCTTAGCTTTATTCTCTACTCCTTGGTCATATCAGTGGTGGATCAGTCTTGCTTGGAGCCTGCCGTGGTTTAGACAGCTATTTGATTTCTTGATGCGCCCACCTCCCCACCCACCACGTTAGGAGGGGAAATTGGGAAAAGAAAAGGAAACATGTGGGTTGAAATAGAAACAGGTTTAATAAAAGAGTAAAAAATCTTAATAACACCAATACTGGTATAAGACACAGAGAGTTATACTCAGCCAGTGCAGGGCTGGCGAGCTGCCCCCCCCAGCAGTGGGTACCGGTGCCACCCAGCGAGCAGCGCAGCTCCAGCCAGAACGTGACAGGCACGACCCGGCAGAGCAGGGTGGGGGCACAGAGTGGGGTCAGGGATGGGGTGGCGGGTGAGACCCCCCAGGGACGGAGCCACCACAGGGAGAGGGTCGTCCCAGAGCATCCCCTAATGTATAGGCAGCGTGATGGTTATGGGATGGAATCCTTCTGCTGGCAGCTCGGGCAGTGCCCTGGCTGTCGCCCCTCCCAGCTTCTGCTCCTGGCTGTCTCACACTGCTCCAGACCTTGATCACTCTGGGAACCTGCATTCCATGGCTGGCCAGGAACTGCATGGAAGCATCTGATCAACTTTGTTCTCACAGAATTAAGTGCTGCAGCCTGCTCTAAAATGCAGCTCTTCTGTGCAGAGAACTAGCTCTGTGATTCCATCCCAGCAAAGCCGGGACACAGCCACAGGCTCCCTGCTCCCTGCTGTGCCTCTTGTCCTCCTGCCTCATGACCTCCAAACGCTGAGTGCTCCCAGTCCCGGTGCTCAACTGCTCCTGGAGCAGGAGCATCCCTTACTTCATCCCTCCCTCCGAAAGTGGCCTGATGTGGTCAGACTCCCCAAGGCAAGGGAACCCACAACCAGAACACAGAGAAATTAAAAAATACTGTCCATCCCAGTGGGATATATGGAGTTCAGGGAGGATCCTCAAAAGGAGGGACAGTTTAAAGCATGAACACCAGAGGAGCTGCAACTGCCTTGGTCAAACACAAGCCGAGACTCCAGACCGTCACATTTGCTGCATCCGTGAATTCACTACCAGAACCTCCAGGGACAGGATTATAGCCTGTACAGGTTTTCTACTGGCACCTGGTGACTGCAGTATTTCAGGGGAAAGGAGGATCTCTTTCTCAAAGAATAGGCAATACATATTTATCTTCTGAATTTTTTGCTCTCTGGTAACTTATTTAAGAATCATTCTCTGATGATTAATGCCTGGTAATAATAGAAAAACAACCAGCTGCTGAGATGTGTACATTAAATCTGCTTGTTTGTTCTAATTAGTATAAGAACCATTATTGGGTAGTTGAAAAGACGTTAATCTCTCCTTTCTCTGGTGCAGGCCTTTCCGAATCACGGTGTTGGGCAGACACAAGGCAAGAGGAACAGAGTGGCATTTGAGAGAAAGTATAATTTACACACATCAATTTTTCTTCCCGAAAGCGTGCACACTGAGCATTTGATTTTTGTGTTCCAGTGATGCACAGTGAGCCAGCTTTATTTGTCAAAAGCCCATATAGGCGCTTTGGGAGAGATAAAGCCCACAAACTTTACAGTAGCTGGAGCTAGCTATACTGCTGTGGAGTCACGGCCGAGTGTGCATGCTGTCAGTTGTAATGGCTCGCACGATGAGCTATAACACATTAAGATTGGTGACTTGACTGATTTTGCTAATGTATCTCTTCTTGGCAGAAGCTGGGAGAAATTCATGACCATGAAAAGTCCTACAGCTGCCTCTGCGGACAGACCAGTAAACTCCGGAGTCTTTCAGATGTCTCCAGGCACTTGACTACTCACTGCCTATGAACATTGCATGAACTTCCCTGGTTCATGCTGGTTTACAAGGTATGTCCATGGCAGTGGTGGAGATGTTCTCAAGCCCCATTTCAGCTGCTGTACAAAGCAGAACTGTGGCTTTCCTGGGCCTGGGCCAGGGTGCAGGCAGGTGGTTCCTCATCACAGGGGTCTGGGGACATCTAAATTCTAGTCCTGCTCTGGAGTGTTGTGCAAGAACAGGAGGACCAATCCATCACTGCTGGGACAGGTTAATCTGATTTATCAAGTCTCAGCTAGCAGACTGAAGAGTAATTTCTTCTTGCTGAAAATGTGGAGGAGTCATGTGTGCTTGGACATCCAGACAGGACCTCACTTTATCACTTAAGAGGCCATTAAACAGTTGAGCAGCTGGATTCACTTCATCTCTGCAAGACGAGGGTGCTGGCTCCGGTCCCTGGCTGCAGGAGAGGGTGAGGAGAAAACACCATGCAGACATGTTCAAATGACAAAAATCATCTCCCCTGTGTATCTGACCAGCTTCTCCAAGGAAGCGCATAGGTGACCCACCCAAAAAGGGTGGGGAAAGGCTGCTCTGCAACAGCCATGACTTAGGTGTGAAAGTCCCAGATGAGTTGAAGGGTCTGTGGTCCTCTGAGAAGAGCTGGTCAGTACCAGGCAGCTCCCTCCCATGCCTGTGGATCTTTTCCCCCTCTTTTCTCCTCAAACATAGCAGGTACAGTAAACCCTAGACTGGAAGAGGAATATAAAGGGAGTGTTGCAATCATGGCCGAAAGAGAGAGAACATGCTGACAAAGGTCTGGGGCTCCTTGGCTTTCTTCCTGCTCCATCACAGCTTTTCTGCATGACTTGAGGGCCATACCTCAATGCCTTTCTTCCTTGGCATCTGTGTCTGTGTTAAAAATCAGACACTATCCTATTTTACTAACATTTCTATAGTGGCTTTGGTTCTTTGGTTAATGAGAGCTCAAGTAAAGAAACTTTTCTGCGATATATTACTTGCTCATCTAAAAGCAATGCAGCAAGCAGAGCAAGATGAGGGTGAAGGAAGATCCGGAGTTACAAGAGATGTTAGGGAAAGACGGTGTAAACATAGAAATCAGAAACAAATACGAATTTATCTAGTCCACGTGATTGATATTCCCCTGTGCTATGTTTTATTTTAATGCTAAATTTTCACTGCTTTCAGTGACATAATTAGTAATTGCATGCTTCAATATTAATTCTATTTTTAGTTGATTTTATATGTAGCTGTGAGGGGAGGATATGTCAGTGATCCTTTGGGCTGGGGGTCATTTGTGCTAGTGGACCCTTGCCAGGACATAAGGCTTATCCTTATCCTTAAGGCTTATCCTCCTGCAATTTTCTTCAAGAGAAAAGAAGGGAGGTCCTCTCGTTTCTTCCTTGTGCCCCTCTCCCCCGTCGCACACCTCTGCACAAGTGCCAAACCACCGAATGCCATTTCGGGCGAGCGCAAGCAGTCGGTCCAACGGAGCTATGCTGGTGGGATCATTTTCTCTGGCTGTGCATTACTTACATTTACAGCGCTCTGTTTTGGCTGCTCTCTCCACAACAAACCTCACAGTGATTTATGACCAGAGAGGATTGCTCACTATCTTCTATTTCTTTTTAAACGCGGCCCCAGCTCTGCCATCTATTGCTGTGTGTGACCGTGTTCCAGCTCCAGCTTCGTTTCTGTGACCCTGGGGAGCTCTGCTAGCTCCTCTCTGGTCCCCACACTCTCCCCCTCACCTGGGTGATGGACTCTGATGTGCTGTCTCTGGTGGTCTGAGAATGGTACAGTGAAGACTGATAAATCTCTCCCCCAGGGAAATTTTAAATTCTAAGGAAAGGCATTGACAGACATGATTTTTTCCTTCTGCTGGAAATGTTTATCTCTAGGAGAAGACATTTGTCCTCCTAAAATAACGCCTGGTCACTTTGGACTCCAAATCTACTCTTCTGATGCATCTTAGTAAAGCCTGCAAGATATTTTCTTTCTCCAGAAGACCTCAGGTCCCAGAATTGAGTGTCAGTGCATAGCCCTGTAGCACATGGAAACATGTAATAAATACGGTGAGGTCTCTGCCACCCTTGCAAAAATACTGCTTCAGTATGTGGATATGTGTGGTGGTCACACTGAGCTGCTGAGCTCCATGAGGTCCATTCAAGGACAAGCTTTACCGCTATTGAATTTCTTCAAAGGCATCGTCCTCTAACAGATTTCAGTCTGGTACTGAAAGGAGCAGGCAGCAAAATTTCTATACTAGGGGTGCCAATTAATTTGAATTTTGGTTTTGTGGATGAACTCACCCATGCAGCCGGTTGTTTCCTCAGTACTGTCACCAGAGCAGGAGTCAGAGGACTCTGCTGGAACAGCATATGCACAGCTGGAGCTTTGCACCCAGCAGGGACTTGGCCAGCAAACCACCCTCAGCTGTAGGTCTGGAGGTTAGGCACGGCAGGAGCGGCATTCCAGAGAGATGAAATTCTCCTGCGTGCAAACAGCCCTAGAGTTCATCCTCCAGACAACTCACTAAAAATAATCTATGTTCAATAAGTGACACAATTTAAGGAGCTGCAAGAGGATGCGTTCAGGTAGTGGAGAGCTGCTGAGCTGGCATGCAGCTTTAATTCAGTACTCCACGATGCCCTCACGACGAAGGGAAGTATGGCACTATGCATTACTGCTACGGCGTGTTGATACGTCCAAGGGGGAAACCAGCTCCTGCAGCAACGTGATTTAAATGTACAAACTTACACTAACTGTACAGTAAGATAAGTTTATCTTAGCATGACAATAGAGGCGATCGTGCTGCCTAACTGAGGGGGAGGGGGGGGAGCGGGGAGGGGAGAGAATAAAGCTTGAAATTCTAATCCAGAGAAAATGATATTACAGCCTTTCTGTACGCTTTCATTCAAAGAAGCCTTATGGAGGTATTCTGGCATTTCCCAGCCACATATTTCTATAACTAACTGTCTCACCAACGACACTAACATCACACGGCGATACCATCTTTCGTGCTTTATGAATGCCTCTTTGCAGTGGAACAGCTCCTTGCAGCAAGTATGGCCATTTACTAATTTATCACTTTATCCTGTTTTTTTCACCATTCCTAAACGCTGGTCGTAGCTGCTGTACCAGTTCTGTCTGTCCCAGACCTGTCTGTCCCACAGAAAGACCATTCCTATGGGATATTCCTGAAAGGGGCTTTCTGCTATATTAACAGTTCACTGTACACAGAAGGTGATATTTCAGGGTGTTGACACCTTCAAAGCAGTATAACTAGGCATTCATAGAATCATAGAATTGTAGGATATCCTGAGTTGGAAGGGACTCATAAGGACCATTAGCCCAACCCCTGGCCCCACACAGGCCCAGTCCCATCACAGCAGATGGCTGAGAGCGTTGGCCAGACGCTGCTTGAACTCAGCCCAGCTCGGGGCAGTGACCACTGCCCTGGGGAGCCTCTATTGTAATTTCAAACCCACGATCAGCCTAGTCTGAACACAACGTTCATCCTGCTTTAAGCAGCAGGTGAGCAACCTTCTGAGCTCCCCTTCCATCTGAATTCTTCGTGATTTCATGTTCCCCTTACTCGAGACTGCACAACAGGACATATCTCAGAGACCCCTGCTCTACCTGCAGAGCCCGTGCAACGCACAGAACCAGGCACTGTTCCTGCTTTCCAGCGCCGTGGCTCTAAATCAGATCTGTAATAGCAGCATGACTCAACGCTGGCTATAGCTGCCGTGTAATCTTGTGTCTGCTGCCGTTGTGCTCGTTTCTGTCTGCAGTGTGAGCTGTGAATAAACGCCCTGTGAGGCACAGTGTAATGGCTTAGCTCTGAACTGATTTCTCTCACCGTGCTTCCCAACCTGTGGGTAACATGGCAGCTCCCTTAAAGCAGGATGCTATTGTGCCCACAAAAACATCTGGTTTTTCTTTTTTTTTTTTTTCCTCAACACAAGTGAAATTTTGTACTGTTCAGCCGCCACATTCATTAGACACAAACCTTTAACGTCGCAGGCAGGAGATTTATCTTTCCAACTGCAACTCAGAGCGTGCATGGCCTTCTGCTCCCAGGCCCCACCTATGCAGAAAACACTTTCAAACCTCAAGGAGCCCTTTGTTATAAATGTTAGCATATTGCTTTCAGAGACTGGGATCGAAGCGTTAAAGGAGCGACTGAGACAGAGCTCTGCTCTCCTCCAAGAAGTGTCTCCTCTGCCTCGCTGTCCTCAGTTTTGGCCTGTGTGGGACCAAATCTCGTCTGCTTTTGCCTTTATTTTTTGTCTCTGGGTTGTGAGAACAGAAAATTACTCTAGTGAGATGCTGTGGGACAGTCCCTTGCCGAGCACAGGTATTTTCCCTGCAGAGGAGGAGCCAGAGAGTCTGCCTGCAGCATCCCTCTGCTGTGGGGTATCAGTGGTACCCGATCGGAGCTTTGGGAGACACAGTATTTCTCTAGTTGTATTTTGAAAAAGCGAAATGATGATGATAATTGCTGTCTGAATAGGGATTATTTTAAAGGGTTTGTTTAACAGTGATAGCTAAATGCAATTATTTTAAAATCACTGTACACAGATAATTGCATCAAAGGCTTTAAAAAGATCAGGCCAAGGAATTCTCTGAAACACTAATGGAGATTTTCAGTAAACATAAAGCAAGGGGAAGCTCCAGCGTGCTGGGAGAAAGGCTAAATGGCTGTTACAGGTAACTCCAGCCACGGGAAAAACCACAATAAGCAAAGGGGCAGCTGAGTAATGCAGAGTTAAAGGAAGACTAATACTAATCAATGATTGATGCTGGTTTACTGAAATCTGTTTTCAACCAAATTTGTTTTCTTTCTGATGCAACACACAGTACTGTGCAGATACAGTATCTTCTGGACAGTACTTGCTATTGTCTTGCAGGAGAAATACAAGTGAGGTCCAACAGAATAACTGGTTGGGATAGTTCCTACATTGTGATACAGAAAATTGTGGCTGCAGATACTGTTAAATGCATTTTCCAGACAAGTTCAGGGCTGCAGAGTTCCCTGGGAGATTTAACATCTCCACAGTGCAGTGGTACCAGGGGTGCCTGCTCAGGTTTCCCTGCTTAGATGCACAGAGGGGTAGTTATCAGGTGTAAAGACCCCAAAGGTCTGCAGAGGTCCCTCGAGGGATCCGGTTTCCCAGACATGCCTGGCACACGCTGGCAATGGGACGGAGGACATCAGCAGTCGTCATACGCACTGGCAAAGAAATCTAGGGCTGAGGATAACAGCATCTGCCTCTTGCTTTCTGGGCTGATGGATAGAAATCCCACATTCCTGAAGGGGAAGCAAGTAAGGATGGCAAGTGTCTGTGTCATTCTTATTAAAGGTCCTACACAGGATAATTGTCACTGTTTAATGTAAACCAAGGAAACGGTTCAGTAAAGAGGCTGTGACACCTGGCTCCTGCGTTCCTGGAGAGTGCCTGGATGGCAGAGCAGGAGACGTGGCCAAAGGAAGGTGGAAGGGCAAGGAGAAGGTGGGCTGGAGCAGGGTTTGCAGGTGTCTCTGCCTGAATGCCCTGGGGCCCCTTGGCTGCTGCTCATCCATTCACAAGGGCCAGGAGTGAGTGGATGGCTCTTCTTAAGGCAGGGCTTTGGAGGTCCTCTACCCCCTGTAGAGGCAATGGGGTTGAATATGACACTCAGGGGAGAGTTGATTTATCAGATGGCATGTAAGACTGTTGCACTCTAGGATGATTAGAGAACTTGAACATCTTCCATATGGGGAAAGGCTGAGAGAGCTGGGGCTGTTCAGCCTGGAGAAGAGAAACCTGAGCGGGGATCTGCTCAATGCTGATCAGTATCTGCAGGGGGGTGTCCAGAGGAAGGGGCCAGACTCTTCTCAGTGGTGCCCAGGGACAGGACGAGGGGCAATGGGCACGAACTGGAACACAGGAAGTTCTATCTCCATATAGGAAAAAACTTATTTACTGTGAGGGTGATGGAGCCCTGGGCCAGGCTGCCCAGAGAGGTTGTGGAGTCTCCTTCTCTGGAGAGATTCAAGACCCATCTGGATGCAATCCTGTGCACCCTGCTCTAGGTAATCCTGCTCTGGTAGGGTGGCTGGACTGGATGATCTCCAGAGCGCCCTTCCAACCCCTATGCATCTGTGAATCTGTGAATCTGTGATAGGATAGCCGACAGCAACTGAATGTTTCTCAGATGATGCCAAGATGATGGCACCGTGGGTTCACCCTCATCATCCTTATGGGATGCACAGCAGGGACTTGGATCAGTGCGGAGGTGCCTTGCACAGGGAACAGACATCGAAGAGAAAGAGCTGAAGCAAAGGCGGGATAATTGGTCATCACAAAACTTAATAAAAGCTGTTTCCGGTTAACCGAGACTGCACATTTTTCAGTTCAGCATTTGTTCTTTTTGTAAAAGAACTGGTCTAATTTTGCCAGAGATAGTAAGACTTGAAGTGGAACAAACATAGATAATACCCTGGAAAAGTGTTTATAGGTCATCATGGTCATCTTCCTGGTCTTACTACCTGTGGGGTTTCTTTTACTTCATATGCAACATGCTGACTGTGCACCAGTGGTTGAGGAGTGAAAACAGTCCCTCCTGTAATTATTTTTATGTTCAGTTTTGAAGCAGAAATTTGAGAAAACCTAGAGGAGGTCAAAGTGTGAAATCCTAATTTGAAAATGTTATCCAGAGTGACTGATGAGTTCATCGAGAAGACTTTATCTTACAAGTGTTATCAAGTGGCCTGAAGAGAAAAGATTTTACATTTATTTGTGGATGACTTGCATGAGACAACTGAAAAGATGAGTTATGGTGACAGTTTCTCAGCGATTTTTATGGATCTGCCCATAGGATGTTGGGTATACGCGAATCAGCCAAGGAAACATTGTCCATGAGCACTATGGTACCAAGAGCTTGGTGGCAGACAGGAATGATCATACAGAGACTCAAATATTGCTGGAAGAGACTTAGGGGTCCTGGTCTACAGTAAGATGAACATGAGCCAGCAGTGTGCCCAGGCTGCCAGGAAGGGCAACCGTGTCCTGGGGGGCATCAAGGACAGCATTGCCAGCCGGGCCAGGGACAGGATTGTCCCAATCTGCCCTGTGCTGGGGCGGCCTCACCTCCAGTGCTGGGGGCAGGTTTGGGCGCCACAGCACAAAAAGGGCATAAAACTGTTGGGGAGTGTCCAGAGGAGGGAACAAAGGTGGGGAAGAGTCTGGAGGGGCAGGCGTGTGAGGAGAGCCTGAAGGCCCTGGGCTGGTTCAGCCTGGAGAAGAGGAGGCTGAGGGCAGAGCTCATGGGGCCTCCAGCTTCCTCCCGAGGGGGAGCCAAGGGGCAGGCGCTGATCTCCTCCCTCTGGGGCCCAGCGACAGAACCCCAGGGAACGGCCTGGAGCTGCCCCAGGGGAGGGTTAGGGTGGAGATGAGGAGAAGGTTCTTCCCCCAGAGGGTGGTGGGGCCTGGCACAGGCTCCCCAGGGCAGTGGTCACTGCCCCGAGCTGGGCTGAATTCAAGCAGCGTCTGGCCAACGCTCTCAGTCATCTGCTCTGATGGGGCTGGTCCTGTGTGGGGCCAGGGTTTGGAATTAATGGTCCTTTTGTGTCCCTTCCAGCTCGGGACATTCTTTGATTCTCTGGTTGTGTATTTGGCATTGTCACTGTGAGGTTCACAGATCTCCAAATCACCTTTTTGCAGTCTCTGGTAGAAACAAATCTGACTCCACCACAGGGTGACAGCACAGTTGTAAACCATGATGTACACTGGGGAAGTGCTGGTCAGGCTGGAAGGTAGCAGAAGCTCCTGAAGGCCCTCAGTGTGTGGCAGACAGGTGCTAGAACATCAGCATTGCCATTTCCTAGCAGTTTCAAGTGATTTCAAGCAGTTTAAAGCAGTTTAAAGGTTACCACAACCATCAGAGAGAGGGTTTTTCTTTGACAGTTTGCTGAGATCGTCCTGAAGCATGGGAACTGTTTTTAGAGCAAATAAGTGCAGCAGCTCAGGCTCAAGGGACACTGGCACGTTCAAAGCCAGTGAGAGCAGACAGTGGTGTAGTCACAGAAAAAGCAAACCTTCCCTATTGCAGTCAAATAACTGGGATGGTGAGAGGTATGGAGGGGAGGTTCGTGGAAGTGTTAGAGGGTCCAGTTTCGATGAATATCAAGGATGGGCCTATGGTATTGAATGGGAGAGTCTCTAGTATAGAAATGCTTTCTGTGGGCACCGGCTGGTGACGTAACAGTCCTAACACACTCCAACTAGGAGACCCAGTGAATGTGTCGCTCATGAATGCACCCATGTGCAGCAAGGGAATTGCTCATGAAGTGGAAAATAAACTAGCTTCAGTCCAGCTACCCAAGGCATTTTGTGTCTTCATAATCCAAGATAACCGTGCCATATATTTTGAATTTGGCAAACAAATATTCCTCTTGGCTTTTCCTTCATCCTGGTTTGAACTTCAGGTCGGTGTAAGGGAACTGGCTCATACTTACGTGCCTAATGAGAGAGATCTCACTAGGAGACCTAGGAGAGTGCACCACTGCCCAGCTCCCCATCTCAGTGCCCCAGGTACTTGGGGGTCTTCCTCTGCCCAAGGAGTGCAGCTACCTCTGAAGTACGAAAGGGATTGTCAAGTCCAAGCAGGATCATTTTGTAATTCTTTGCTGCTACTCCAGTCTTCCCTGGGTCATGGCCAGGGACGTGCTGGAATGGTCTTTGCCGACTGCTTTGAAAATCATGACAGCTAATGTATTGCACTTCCAGGTCCCAACATAACTTTTTCCAGAGTAATTACTTTCGATTTCCTCACAGTAAATACACTGCTATTTTTTCCTTTCCAATAATTGAGCATATTTATTCTTAACTAAGATTAACTGTCTTTTGGAGCCCAAAATGAATGGGGTTGCCTTGGGAGATCAATACAAATGCTCATAACCATTGTCTCTTTATGAAGCCTGTGCCACTCCTGAGGACTCATCAGCTGACCTTAGATGACCATTTCTCTCTTCTTCTTGAGCAACCTGATCTAGTGGAAGGTGTCCCTGTCCATGGCAGGGGGATTGGAACTAGATGATCTTTAAGGTCCCTTCCAACCCAAACCATTCTATAGTTCTATGATTCTTTTGATGGCCCAGCCAGTGTGGCCCATCAAGCCCTGTAGGAAGCCTCTGTTTAGGGTGAAACCTGTGGATGGTCTGTCCTGTCGATGTCACCCCTGGGGGGAAGCAGAGATTTAGATTCACCTCTCATCTACTCATTTTCTTCTTCCTCCTGCTTTTATAAGTTGTCCTCAACTTTCCTCCCTTCTCAAGGTTTTGCAACAGTGTGGCTTCCCCAGTGCCACCAGAAAGAAAAGGATTTGCCCTGTAGTTTCAAATCAAAGAGTTTCTTCAACCTGAGGGCAACATACGAAAATAGGCAGTGGGTGGATGTCAGCAGGGACATGGACTTCTGAAGTAAAGGACTCAGCTCTACGGATGTGTCTGCAACAAGGCAGATAGATGGTTGCGCTGCAGTTGTCTTGAACATCTCAAAGGAAGTAAGAGAATGCAGCTGAAACAGACTCATTCAATATCGGTGAAGATTTGAGCAAGTCAGAGGTATCTCCTGTTTGGTCCTGAAATGGCTCTCATTCCAGTTGGGATCTCAGCCATGACTGTCTGGTAGGATATTGTCATGTTAGGTCACAAGAGAGTTACTTGGCAATCTATTTAAAAAAAACAAAAATAAAAATAAATCTCTGTCGACACAGATCTGCAGGTGCTGTGCATTTCTGCAGCAGTGAGGACAGGTCGTCTCCTTACCTACCTGGATGCTAAAACACAGAGGTGTAAGTGCCAGGGAAAACCATCACTAGCACAGGTCTGAGGTGTTCGTCTGGACTTTAATGAAACCAGTGGGAATAAGGGCTGTGCGATGAATGCTGCCAGACTCACTGCTATTATTGAAATAACATCGACTGGCAAATGTAAGTCGTAGCCTTTCCCAGGGCTCAATTTCCCCTCTAGTGACAGGCATATGCCGATAAAATAGAAAAGGGTAATGAAGGTAGTATGATACCGTGAAATATTGCACTGCAAGAAAAATTATACCTCTATAATGCCAAAAGGGCTTCATTTTTCTTTCATGGTGGATAAACGTGCTCTTTCTTTTTGCTACAAGGCTGCTGGATTCTTATTTGACCCTCTCCAGTTTGTTCAATATCTGGCCTTCTAGTGACCATTGTTAAAGTCTCAAAGTTCACGGTGCGATGTCTGTGCTTTCCTTCTCCTTCTGCACAAGGTGAATGTCTCAGCCTGCTCAGAAAATGCAGGACTCAAGAGAGGTGAAAGAGTCATCTGACCCACAAACAGAAGTTAAGACCATAAAGAGCTGACTGGGCCAGCTGGAATTTGCCTTAACTTCTCCACCAGCAAAGCACAGGGAATATCCAGAGAGAGGGAGAGACAACTGACTGGTATTTCACAATGCCGATGATACAAATACCAAATTTTAAACCTTATTTGAACTGTGCCATGTATATTTTTAATGCAGTTTTTCTAGCACGGGCAAATGAGGTAAAGAAGAAGTCCTTGCATGCCAGGAATGACTGCAGCAAGGGGGTGAATGGACAGCTGAGCTGACTGTTAGAAACACTAAGAGGACACCTTGCAATTTATTTGAAAGCAAATAACAGCTCCTTGGACTTTTGCCTAACAGTCTTTTGGAGACTCCACAACTTACCTTTCACGGGGCTTGCACTATGATGCTGTAACACTGTGCCCATTCAAGTATTTTTAGTACTATTATTAAATATTAACTATAAAATAATTATTGTCACTGTAGACCTTCTAACTACCTAGTTTTTGAGTCCACTTAAAGAGAGATAGCTTGGTTTCCACCTGATGCCTTGGGTGCAATCGTTTATAACAGTGCAGGAAAAGGAAGAAAGCAAAATGCTGCAGCGAAATGTCAATTTACATCCTTGATCCTGATGTGTGACAAAGACAGTGGTAGAAGAAAGACTAAAACCTGGAGAAGCAGTTTCGTGGTGAAGGTCTGATTTGGGTTATGCAGAAGGATGGCGTTACGATGGCAGCTGGGGACTTTTCCTTTCAAAAACTGCCCTGGTTTAGAACTCTTCTGCATGGGAAGAGGTGCGCCATCTTCAATGTGTGTGAGGAGAAGAGTTACCCTACAGTCTGCCCCGAGGTGGATCAACCTTGAAGGACCGTTCCAGGTGAGCCATGGCTCTGCTGCCTTCATCCCAGTGCAGACATCCAAGGGGGACCTTGATGGGAACAGGAGACAAAGTGAACAAGCCCATGGGACTGCAAGCTTTAGTGGCTCCTCTGCCTTCAGCACAAGAAACAAACTTGCTAAAGAAACAAACCCAGTGGATTTCTAATTTTCTTCAAATATCCAGAAACACAGCCCGCACCCCAAACACTCCAAATTGGGAGGTTTTACCATCTGGGTGAATTTTGAACATGTATAGAACATATGATTGCCTGAGAGATTTCCTCTGCATTTCACTAGACTGTTTCCAAGGTCAGCCAAGCACTCTTGTGAAACAAAACTGGTCCGGTACTATTCAATATCTTCATCAGCGACCTTGATGAGGGAACGGAGTGTACCCTCAGCAAGTTTGCTGATGACACTAAACTGGGAGGAGTGGCTGACACACCAGAGGGATGTGCTGCCATTCAGCGGGACCTAGATAGGCTGGAGAGCTGGGCGGGGAGGAACCTGATGAGATTTAACATGTACAAGTGTAGGGTCTTGCACCTGGGAAGGAAGAATCCCATGTGCCAGTACAGGTTGGGGACTGATGCGCTGGAGAGCAGTGTAGGGGAAAGGGACCTGGGGGTCCTGGTGGACGGGGGAATGACCATGAGCCAGCAATGTGCCCTGGTGGCCAGGAAGGCCAATGGCACCCTGGGGTGCATTAGAAGGGCTGTGGTCAGTAGGTC
>VWZZ01006294.1:440904-452606 GCA_013399095.1 Psophia crepitans | reverse complement strand
AGACCAACCCCCCCTGCCCACCCCTCCTGTCAGGGAGCTGCAGAGAGCCATCAGGTCTGCCCTCAGCCTCCTCTGCTCCAGACTGAACCCCTCAGTTCCCTCAGCTGCCCCCCCCAGACTAGTGCTCCAGCCCCTTCCTCACCCCCTGCCCTTCTCTGGACATGCTCCAGCACCTCAATGTCTTTCTTGTACTAAAAAGCAATCTGTTAAAACCCCGAGAGCATGAAGTCTCTCTCTAATGACCAAGTAGCAGGGTCTTTGCTCTCTTGTGTCACATATATCTTGGCCCTCTAAGTGGACTCCCCACCATTCTCAGCAGCAAACTGCAGCACCGAGGTCAGGAGAGGCTTGGGGTGAAGGACACCCATCAGGAGTCAGTCTCATGGCTCCCGAGCACTTTGTCTTTTCTATCACTTTCCTGACTCCTCACAAGTAAGGCTCAATGATCTTATTCCACCTATTAGTAGGCATTTAATAAGTATTAGTAATAACTGGATGGTATAAATATTAATAATTATTATTATAATTCTTAATGCAGCCATTAATCAACTCATTATTGTTGAGATGATAATTACTCAAAGATTTATAACTCCAGTTAGTGCTTTTTAATTAATTTAATTTGGTGAGGTGAGGAAGTGAAATAAAACCACACTGCATTGTTGGCATTTCTGAGTAAGTGGGACTTTTCTGCTCTTGTTTTAGGGTGTATGCACAACCTGTGTGTTTTTCCCCACATTGATGGGCATGTCCCAGGCTTGTAAATGTATGTAGACTCACACCCCCTGTGAGAGGCAGGGCATTGCAGCTATCCCTAGCTTGTTCTGGGATACCACAGCACAGTTACGGAGCTGAGGATCACTTTCTAGTACACTGGAGAGGAGCTGTTACCCTGGAACAGTTACCGTGTCAGTCCCCTGCATGGGATACTGGTACCTCAAACGGTATGGGAGAGAAGGTGCCCTGGGGGCAAATGGCTCTGATCTGCCTAACAGGAGACCCTGAAATGGAGATTTGTCTTGAATGTCCCCCATGGTTTAGGCACTATGTTCAGACTGGCAGGAGGAGTGGGATTCATGGCCTGAAAGCCTTGCTGGGCACCAACAAAGGATCTTCTATCGAGCACTGGAGTGGGGTCACAGCTTGTAGATAAACTGGCATTACTGCCTGAGGAACACTGCTGTGAATGGGATGAGTATTTAGTCTCAGGATAGCAAAGATCTAGCCCTGGTTCTTGCTCTGCCATGGAAAAGTCATTCCCAATGACCAAGGTCTCCCAAATCTTTGTTTGTTGTTGGTTGGGATGTTCCTTTGTGTGGAAACTGTGTTAATTTTTGTGAGATCCAGGAACTGGGAAATCATGGGGTCGAGTCTGTTGCTCACCCTCACTCAGCCGGAGTTACTGGTTGAGGAGTCCCAGTGGGACAATCCATGGTAGCTGGATTGTGGCTTCCCATCAGGACTGAACTCACTGACAATATTCAGGTACTTAAACATTCAGACGTGATCCCTCATAATCCTGTCTACATTATCAATGACACATCCCTTACATCTCCTGTGCTGTATTCATCCAGCTACCAACCTCAAAGCCTCATGCCAACTCTGACATATTCCTCCTGGGGCCAAGCTGTCTAACTTTTAGCACCCAAGTTAGGACAGATGAATTGCACATGTAATATTGGCCTTCTCCAGGCAGGAGAGTAAAGCACTGGTGAGACTCTCTTGTGGGGCAAGGAGTAAGAAGAGCTGTGCTTGGAGAACTCATTTGGTACAAGTTGGAAAGAGCCTCTTGACATTGGGAATAGCAGAGATGCAGGAGCTGAGGCTCAGCACACGAGGGAGTGTTACAAGGAGTTGTAGGAGTATTACAGATGATGGAGTGGGGTTCACAGCAGAGGACAGCCCAGGAGGATATCTTACCAAGGCCTTGGAGGTGATGGGTGTGGTGGGTTGACCCTTGCCAGCAGGTAAAGACTCCATCACTGATCAACCCTCCGCAGTGGAATTTCCCGTGCTCAGGTCAAATAAGTTTTCATTATAGCATCTATACTCTCCCTCCCGAGCATTAAATCTTTAGAGATTACTTCAAAGAGTCTCTCTATTGCTTTGCTGATGAATGGAGCCTTTCTGAGTAGGCCCCCAGGTTGGAAACCATTTCAATTAATTTTCATTCTCTCCTTTATGCATAACCCTCCTCCTCCCCTCAAGAAGCAGCGCCATTCCCTCCTGCATAAAATGTAACACGTGTCAGTTTCTTATTTTCAAACTGACATTTACCTGGGATTTCAAAATGAGTTAAGATCCGATGCGAGTTTCCTTTTGTCAGGGGTATGTTTTGTACTGGATTTGCAAGTTACAGGAGGCAATCCTCCTTCCTCCAAGAGGCATCACCCCTGCGAGGGGGCTTCCAGTCTGTGCTTTTGGGAAGGGATCCTAACACGCTTTTCATTTTGCTCCTCCAGACAAAGTTACTGAATAGGGTAATACAGGAACATAAAATGTCTGTGTTCAAACGAAAATCTACATGTCTGAGATTACGAATTTCGATGAATGTGGGTTGTTCTGGAGTGAAATGGTGTCGTTTTCTGCAAATGGCACAGTTTTCCATCTGCTTGTGTTTGGGGGTCTAATGACAACAGGCACAGTACAAGAGAAGAGCTTTCTTCTTCCTGTGGGACCTTAAAGGTGATTCCCAGCTTCACCTCTCCCCAGTTAAAGCCACCACCAAAAGAACTCATGCGAATAAGGGTTGTCCTGATATATTTCTCACTCTTTTTCAGAAAATACTCCTGAGTCACAAGCTGCAGTGATCCTGAGGAATGGGTCTCCAGCAAAGAGGACATGGCTTTTCAAGAGCAGGGGCTGGGAATAAATGAATGGTACCAGTATTCCTCACACCCGCTGTGCTGCGGACACAGTTTCCCTTGGGACTCCTAAGACAGCCTGAAGAAGCTTGGTTGGCAAGCAGATGTAGGAGAGTGCCATGATAAAAGTGAGCATGTGGACATCCAATACATGTGTGTGTTAGGACCAGAGAAGCCAGTTCTGTGCTCTCTGGCATTGTTATTACCCTTCATGTAACTCGTCTCACAGGAGGCTCAGACTCTTTCGCAAGGATTTACCTTTGTGCTAAATTTGTATCCCAACACAACGTGTTTACCCATAAAGGGGTGATTCCCTCTTCAGGAAGCTCAAGGCTGGTTAAAGACAACCTGTAGCCATCAGGGAGGTATCTTCCGGTATATACCTGTGGGGCAGCCGTACACCCTTAGGGGCTGCAGAATACTTCCAGCCTGTCCAGTATGTATTTACGACGCTCTCCTTCACTTCATGGCTCCTTGTTGTCTTTTCTAATTCCTCTGTTGTCTCACGATTGCTTCCACTGACGTTCACTGGGCTGCGGTGCCACTGCAGAGAGATGCTGCTCAGCCCTGCTCGCTCAGCCTGTCCCAGTTGTGTAGTAGCCTAGCGTCTTTCTTCTTTTGTTCTCTGCAGTTTTGGGTCATGTAACCCTTCTGGGACTCTCAAGTTATCTAAATAGCCTCTGTGCTGAGGAGAACAACCATAATTTTCTCGCTTTTTTTTGAACTAAGTTCCTCATTTACTATTTGCACAGAGTAGCTCTGGGGTTGAGTTTCAAAGGAAAATCTTGGAGTATTTTGCTGTTCATTTTGGTTGCGCTTACCCTATTCCATGGCAATTGCACAGAGACTGACTTTTAATTAGCTCCAAAGCTGTGCGATATATTTGGGAGCAGTCAATGCAGCTTTTGGGCTTCCTTTATTTGTGGAAAAGACGTGAAACAAACACAGACTAGACTGTACAGTTCCTCAGAAGGGAGGGAAAGAAATAGTCCAATGTTATGTAGTGGCAAGTTTTCTGCAAGTTTGTTTTTGCAAGGAAAAAAAGAAGGAAAAAGGGAAACAAAAAGACTAGGGAAAAAAGAAGCATTTATTACACTATAATGAGGTAAAACCGAGCTCACATACCAATGGGGGAGCTGACAATAATATATGACTTTAATTAGCAATCAGGATTTGAGGAACAGCTTATTATGCTAATAGTTTCAAAGCTTCCGAGTAAAAAAGTGCCTATGGAGAGATTTGCTAATGACAAGGAGATCTCCATTTTGTAATATAATCATGTAATTCTCTAGACAATAATTACATATTTCCTTGCATGTTTGTTATGAAAGTCTGGACTTCAGATTCTGTGTTGTGTACTCCCAGTGGACCAAGAAAAAATATAATGACCCAAAACTTCTATTCCAAATGGCAGAGAAGTGAGTTATTTTGCTGTCCTAAAGGAAATCTGCCATGCCATGGATTTGAATTGAAAAAGCACCAAAGTTTGATTCTGAGCTCAATTAATTGGAAACAAAGCAGGACTCAGCTGCTGAAGTCAGTGTGATCTGATCATACTGAAGCTGGAGTAAGTTCATGGTCAGATCTGTAGTTTCAAGGCTGAGCAGGGGCTGGTGGGGAGGAGGTGCCAACAAGGTGTTGTCTAATTTATTAATTAATTACTCATAGCTGCAGGATTTGGAGCCCAAGGAAAGTCACTATGTGGCCCACAAAAGGGATTTGGTGATTAGGAATAGGGGCTTTTAGCGGCACCATGTTTTATCCTAGGTGGAGTCAAGTATGCTCCTAAGGTGAGCAGAACAGAGGAGGAAATTCCCACCGGAGGACACGAGGCACTGAGGGTCGATGGGGAGAGGATAGAGTCCCCCTGGTGCTCTCACAGCAGGGTGAAAACCATCCGCCAGCTCCCTTTGTAACTGTTCCTTACCAAAGGATAATCAGGAAAGACGCATTAAGCCTTTTGCTTTCAACCCAAGCTCCTGAAAACGGTTGAGGAGCAGAATGGCCAAGCTGACAATCACCCGCACACGGCGGTTAATTAACTGCAGACTTTTCTCAGTCTGGTGCTTTCCCTCCAGAAGCATTAAGCTAAACCTGGAGTGACCCAGGGACGACAAGCAAAAGATCTCAGACTTGCTTTTTTTTTTTTTTTTTGCAGAGGCCTTCTAACCATGCACCTGAAAGTAGCTGCTGGCAGACACTGCTGCAGGCAAACTGGAGGCATGAGGGCCTGCCTGCCTGCACGTGTACATCACATGCTCAGGTCTCTGTTCCCATCAGGACCTTCTTCCAGGGATTCTGAGTGTCCTACAGAGCCAGACGTCCCCTGGTAGAGCAGAAAAAAAAGACAAAGCTCAGTCTTATCCCCACTGCAGTTCACTGCATCTCTTTTTTTCCATCGCTGTACAGAGGTCCAAGGCAGGGTGGACCTTTGTGACCATCATCTGCCTGCACCTGCCAAGGTCAGGAGGTCCCATCAGGCACCCCTTGGTTGACTCTGCACTTTATGTTTGAAATGAGTAGGCTGTTTGCAGAGACACCAAAATGTATGTTTGCGTGTTTAAAGCCTGCCACATCCCTAACCGAGGTTTTCCTGTTTTCTGTGGCAGGATGGTCACAGAAAGGATATGGGCAAAAACCACGGGAAATTGCTAAAAAGACCTCTACGCCTGCATAAATTAGGCCTGGGGCAACAACCTGAAAGCAGACTCCGTGGTCTCACAGTAGCTCTGACTAGCATGAGTACTGCAGGCTCATCAGCCACCGTGTGATTTCTCTGAAGACATGGAGACCCCACAGAGTAACAACAAGCTGAGTTGCGGCAGGTTCCTTTACGATGGCTTGGGAGTGCATGAAATTGCTTCCCAGGGACCATCCGAAGGAGCAGTGCAAAGGGACAGGACTCGTGTCTGCAGTTCACGCTGGCTGGGTCTGCTGTGTCCTGCCCAGCTTGCCGCCCCCAGACACTGCTCTTATCCCTTCCCCTGGGCTGCCATGATCATTGTCTGACCCCATGAGGAGCTGGTTCAAGGCACTGCCCCCTTTTGCAAACAGTGTGTTTCCCTCATCCCTTGAAGCTTTCACTTCTCCAGGATTTAAGGTCGTCTTGGACTAGAGGTGGCCTCCAGCCATCATTTGGCTATCCCATTGTTGTGTTCATCAACAGTTTTTGAGTCACCTTGCTCAGAACAGGCATGTACTGAGGGACTGCAATGCTGGAGCTAACAATCCCCAAATCTGCTTTCTCCACGGGTAGGGCTTTGCCCTACAGTCTACAGACCTACTACTACTCTTGGCTGACAGGATCCCAGCCACAACAATACAGCCTAGTGGGAGGACTAAGTTTTGCAGCCGTAAATGTACAACAGGATGCGGAGGACCGTGGTGCATTTGAATTTTGCGTGCTTGGTGCTTTTTTGTGCATTAACTTGTTCTCCCTGGGTTATCTCACATCCCTGCAGCTGACGTGAGCTGGCACACAGAGAGACCTGGGGCTTTTGGCCTTTCTGCACTAGTCTGTTGTGTTATTCTGGTCCAAGCACTTGGCCTGAAACTACTGAGCCCCAGCTCTACTCTCCATAAAATAAAGATAATTCTATGTGCAAATTACTTTTTACTGTGAAAGGTCACCCAGAACTTGTGTTCAGCTCACTTGGGCTGAGACACAGAGGGGCTCTGGGCAATTCCCACCACCCAGCTGATGTGTGCTGATGTGCGTACAAAGGAGACTGATGAGTCCTTTATAAGACAACTGAGAAAGGGGCCAGTGCCCGAGTCCTTTGTACAAGTGGGAAAGAGGCCGATTGCTCTGAGATTGCTTAGGTGCCAGGCAAAGCTGGTCTTAGCAAAGTAGATGAGCTAGTTTATACAACTTACAGGCCAGGACAGGGTAGGGTAGGACAGAATAAGCAAAAGTCTTATTACTGGGACCTTTAGCTCAATAAATTATACATTAGAGCCTTTCAGTTCCACACTTCCCTCAAAAGCAAGTATGTTTGATAACTCATAAACAATCAATATGTATACTAATTTAGGGAGCATCACACAGGTGCATCAGCATAATTTGATAGTGTAAGTTAGAATTATATAGTTATATATAATGATATAGAATGATATTATATAGAATGATACATCTTGAGAGAGCAAGGACCCTTTCAGTTTTCTGTAGTAAAAAATAAAAAAACCGTACAAACAGTGAATATGGACTTTTCTCATTCCGCTTCAATGATGGCATCGAAGTGGGGAAGAAGCCGAACCTAGGCACTCTACCAAATCTAAGGGGTCTATGCGAGCTCAGTTACCCCACACTGTGGTCCTGTATCTGATGGATCCTTTATTCCTCCTGGGCTTGCGGATTTTTCTGCTGTTTCCATATCGCCCTTCCATCAACACCCAGATGATGGCATCAGCACATAACAGCTTTCTTTGATCTTTTTCTTATCGGAGCCTTTTTTGTATTTTCACCATTTGAGAGGTTGTATTGCTGTATTAATTCACCTTATTCGTTTCAATTAAGCAATTCATTTTAATATTCTGAGTTATTATGCAGCATGTTTAAGTATGCTCAGTGTTCTTATCCTCTTTATACTAGGAAACCCATTTCATTCTTCAGTGTTACAAAAATTTAGAGAAAGTAGTAAAACTCGCCAAATGGAGTAGGTTGCATACATACATTCTTTTTTATATCTAATATTTTTCAGCTAACGTTCTTGAAGATGGACAACAGAACAGGAGACGCAGCAATGAAAGAACAAGACAGAAGACCCACACATAGAAAAATGCATATCTGAATCGTAAGGTTAATAAATACCCTGGTTTTTCTGCTTGAAGTCTTGAAGTTAATTAGGGAGTTTGTGCTCTAGAACTTTTCGTTTTCTGATGTGGGTTTATTTTATCTGGCATGATTAATCTCTTACAACTTCATCTTTGGTCCTTAGTTCAGTTGTAAGGTGTAATCTAATCCGCTCAGCAAGAAGGGATGTTTCTGTGTTTGTCAGCCTCTGACATTTCCACCTCGTCAGGGAGAAATGACAGCTGATTGCAAAGAGTTGCTGAAGTATCTCATGATCCTCAGTGACTGAGTCAGAAAACGGCAGGTGAAATGCAATGTCAATAATTGTAAAGCAAGGCACAATCATTTACAAAGGTGTACTCAGAGCTAACTATTACCGCTCAGTAAAGAGATCGTGGAGTGACTTCAGGGAGTCCTCTGCAAATGCTAGCTCAGTGCTCATTCGTGCCTCAGAGTCTTTAGGTGGTGTTAAGATGAAGTGATGAAGAGGACATAGACATGCTTGAGCAGCTCTACAATCCAGTGTGGGCCTGCACCTTGAGTTATGTGCATGGTTCCAATCCCTACGCCAGAAAGATGCAGAGAAAGGCAACAAGAGTGACCGAGACCTGGAATTAGCTCTACTTTAGACAAAGTAGGCTATACCCATTCGGCCTCGAATGGAGATGTGAGCATCTATTAAAGGTATAAAAATGCAAGAATAACGTGGGAATAGGAATTGTACCATTTCTCACAATCTGAAAATGGGCAGCTAGTAAACAGGATGATGTGACAGCAGGTATAAACCAGACCAAATGTGGTTTTCTTTCATTCAAAGTATGACTAAATTGCGTAACTCTCTGCCATGATATACTCGGTGACTGTAAGTATTAGTGAATTCAGGCAGTGGTTAAAGAAGTTCATGGAGGAAGTCCAAGAAGAGTTATTAAGCACAAAGATGCAGCGAAAGCCCTCAGGCAGGTGAGTTCTAAGCTGGGGGAGCTGGGACAGCTGGGACATATACCAGGTACAGAAATAAACTTGTCTTTTCCTTTATTACACTCAAGTGTGTTTTACTTGACACAGTCAGAGACAGGTAATGGGTAGGTAGATGGACCTTTGGGTGGATCAAAGTATGGGTTGACACAGTATGTTGATCTCGCTACCAAGTCCCCATATCCTGACACAGTGGCATAAGTGAGCTTAGATCCTAGATGAAGGAGATGACCTGGGTGCATTGACCATGAGCATGAAGGAAGGGCTGACCAGTCCCTCTGCCGTGTGCCACCACCTTTGTGGAGGAATCTTCCATTGCTGGATAAGACCCAACACATTTCAGTTGACCAGAGCTCCTTATACCATGCCATTCACCTGTGACTGCCCCCAATCCACACACAGGTTCTGCTCTGCTGGAGACACTCACTGTGAAAGCCTCCAAGATATACCTCTGCCTCCTGCTCTCACAGGTCTGTGATTCTTCAGGATAGTATTATTTTTGATTCCTGCAGGATATTGCACTGGAAAGTTTTCACTTTTCAGTTTTAAACTGTTGTCTTCTGGATTGCAGAGAATGTAGACAGTTTATAATACAATATATTGTAATTGATTATACAATTTGAGAATCAAAATTGCACTACATTGTGCCAAAATTAAAAGCTTTCATTGGCTGCTTTTAATTTTCCCCTCAAGAATTATCCATGAAGAATATATAAATGTTTGGTTTCTCATTCCTATTGGGACTATATTTCAAAAGCTCTAAAAATCTTTGCGCTAAAACCCAATTCCTCTCTTCTACACTGTGCTGGTTAGCAGAGCCCTATTAAACCCACATGGAGCAGAGCTTTGTCCTTGGCAGGGAAAAGGATCAGATATTGCCTGAAGCTCACTAGGGATTTAATTCTTGTTATTAATTTTATATAGAAGTTGTCCAGATACTACAAAGAAAAGGCGGGAGCCTGAACCGCACAAATAGATCATCAGCAAAAAATTATTAGCAGTACCCTATGTTGCAAAGGGAGAAGGGGTCTGATTCATCTGGCTTTTGATTCCACCTGGTATTTCTTTTAGTCTTTGACTCCAAGAAAAGCAAAGACAAATAACTGCGATGTGGATCATCCATGGCTCGCTACCTGTTGTGCCATTAGCAAGACATTATCGTTGTTTTAGAAGTATGAGATTTTTTTTCTCAGACAATTTTTTTCCTGATGACAGTCAGGTTTGTAGCCTGCAACAACGAGCCGGGCCAATTTCAGTGAGAGTGGTCATGTGTAATTCACCCAGTGGGGGTCCTCACCCATTGGGGGTCTGCACAGATGTCTAACAAGGTACATAGAAGAAATAGGTGTATTGAATTAAAAGTAAGAATTAAATTAGAAGTAGAATCAAAAGCAAGTCAACACATAAAAATGCCCATGGGGACAGGATCTTGCCATCAAACCTTTATTCCTTCGTACTGTTTGTAGAGGGTTTTTTGGGGCTTTTTTTTTTGGAGAAGTTTGGTGGTATCTGGGGGTACACAGAAATATTTTTGTATTGAAAATGTAATGTATGGTGGAAGACCTTCCCATGGAGGCAAATCCATAAGGAATAATACTCAGGTCTTGGACACACATTCTTTCTACTGGAAAAATGCTATAAGAAGATCCCTGTGCAGAGCAGTTCCTGAGCATCATATCCTACACTCTTTTGCCTGGGCTTTGCACCCACATGGTCTCAGAGAAATACAGCTGCACGTGTGTCAAAACCTTGTCTTTGACATTGTCATGTATGACTCATGAATTGCTCTGGAAGTGAGAAGCAAGGTCTGGCAAGGATGCCCGGTGTCCCCTCAACACGCTGCAGAGCCCTGGGCTCTGCTACCTCTGCTCAGAGCAGCTTAAACCAAAGTAAGACACAGGATTAGCAGCTGGAGCCTGTGAACGCTGTCTTTATGTGCAGCCCTAGTGCAAGGATACCTGGAACTTTAGCCCAAAGGTGGCAGTACACCAGCATGATGGCACACTGCTTACTCCATACGTCCACTGGTAGGTGTGAAAGATGAGGTATAGAAATTTTCTGGCCCACTTGCACATCCAGAGGAGAATCAATCCGCTCCATGTGCATGGACAGTTCACCATTACCCTAGCACTGGTGAAAACAGCTTCACACCTCTTCCCCAGCAGTTTTGCCTGCAGGATGAGTGTCCAGTCAACTATAAGCATTTTGAAAACTGAGCTAGAAGGTCATTTTAATGACTGGGGGTTTCTTCTGAGTGTGGTCATTGGGTTTTTTCTTGGGGTTTTTTTTTTTTCCTTCTTAATTTTCCCCCCGTTGTTACAGTAGCAGCATTTACTAGTAAATTTACATGAATGATTCGTAGTTTTCAATATGATCAAACTATACATGGAATCTTACAAGAGTATTATGAAACAAATTAAACCATGATTACTCTTTCGATTCACACCTAATGATTCATTACATATTATGAAAACAAACCTAGTGAGTACAAGGTTACACTCCTAAGGTAAATCGATTTGGATGGCTTTAATCTTGTTTTTGCATGCACATGAAAGTTCCTCAGTAGAGACACTTATAGGTAAGTGTCATGGCGTTATGCCCATGGATGACCAAAATCTTGTACCTTTTCTTGCACCCGTACAATGTGGGTGCTTTTGCACCTTATGTAAGGGGCATAGATTTTATGGGAAAACAGAGAATTGGAAATGAGGATCGTAAAAGTAAAAAGATGCTATACATAAGGATTTTTTTTCAAACGTACAAGGACTGGTACAAATACATATTTTGGGAGCTTCTTGCCAGGGCTGGATTTACAGGGAGATCTGATTTGCTGTGTGTGTTGATGGGGATGTGGGGTGATGGCAGCTGCTTACTTTCAGATCAGGGCTGTGTCCAGAACAGCTTTGATCCTTTTGTTGAGTCACTTTTTGCTCTGATAGTTCCTGCATTTCACTGACACCCAAGCTCATAAGGGATGGTGAAAGACTCATAGAATCATTGAATCTCCTGAGTTGGAAGGGACCCATAAGGACCATCGGCCCAGCTCCTGGCCCCACACAGGACCAGCCTCATCA
>VWZZ01006294.1:369817-440626 GCA_013399095.1 Psophia crepitans | reverse complement strand
AAATGGGGAGAACTTTCTTCTGGGAAAGGGTGGTCAGGCACTGGAACAGGTTGCCCAGGGAGGTGGGGAGTCACCATCCCTGTGGGTGTTTAAGGAAAGGTTGGATGTGGTACTTAGGGGCGTGGTTTAGTGGGTAATAGGTGGTGGGGGGACGGTTGGGCTGGATGATCCTGGAGGTCTCTTCCAACCTTAATGATTCTATGATCAGCTGTACTGTTCCATGGTACAGCTGCCTGCACTGGGCACTACGATGCCGACGTGCACGCTTAATAATGCAATTGCAAGAGCTGCAAAACGTGCGTGTGTGTATGCACACAATTTGCTTTTCCTTTGGGGAAGAGGAAATTCCATCTGCCTAGGAAGCAGCTGCAGTTGCGTGGAGGCAGCTCCTTAAAAGTGCAGAATTAGAACATGTAATTAATAATCCCTTGCCAGGGTGATGCCCTTGCACGAATAAAAACTAATCCAGAGCATGTTTCTGCCTTCTTGCAACTTTTAATCTTCCACACACGCTACTGGGAACGTTTCTATGGTTACCTCCTAGAATATCAGCTTGCCAACATCAGGTCATTTCCATCTTGGAACCTAAATTCAAGCTGCTTTTTAGCTATGCTGAACTTTAGTACTGATTTTCAGACTCCTGAAGAGCTGGAGGTGTAAAACTTCGATGTGAATACACCACCATTTTTGTAGTGCCCGTCACAGCTTTGATAGCGACGCAGAACAGAATCTCAGCAAGGGAAAGACAAAATATCAAGGGTTTCATGTCCAGAAATTGCGGTGTCATGTGGCAGCTCGCAAAGATACTTTAGACATGACCACAGCAAAAAAGACTCGCAATCATTTAATTAGGTTATCTCCAATTGCAGGCTCCGCAATCGCTGTCGGGAAGGTGAGCAGAAGTACGACTTTTTTAGTATTGAATGCACTGAGGCTGATTATTTGCAGCCAGTAACTACGTGTGCTCCTACAAGGGATCTGCCCTTTGCAGGTGTGACAGCTGATCGGATGTATATCCCTTCTCAGTATCGTTTGATTCTAAGGAGAAGTGGGAATTTTGATCTGCCTGGGCTACTGTACGTCTGCATTCAGCAGCTAATCATAATAATACATTTCCTAAGCCAAAACTTTTCCTGACCTGAGTCTGAATGCCATTGCAGCACTGAAATATACCCCTTTAAGTGCAGGTTCTGTTACCGAGGTGTTTTAGAAATACGCTGTGAATTTGAGAAAGAATGTGAAACCTTGTTGTCAGCTCTAAGCAGAACAATCACTTCTTTTTCTTTTCGAACCAGGGAGGTCATGTTGCTGATAGTCACAAAAATAAGCTTTTTTGAGTCAGCAGCTTTGCCTGATCTGTCGAAAATGTCACAACTTGCTTGTAAATATTCCAAAAGCCAGAAGTCTTTGTTTCAAAAGCCAATTATGGTGGCTGACTGACAACAATGTACTTACTTATCGCAGCATCCAAAACACCCGGCCACTTAAAAGCAACAAAGCGAATGGTTAGGGGCATCATAAATCTTGCAGTGCCCACATAACAATCAAAATTATTCTTATTAAGCATAAAATTTTGTCATAGTACAAGGACCCTAATTCTGACCCAAATGGAACGTTATTGTTGCACCAGCAAATTCAAAATGCAAACACAACACAAAGTCATTTTACAACAGGGACATAAAAACTATAGATGTGTAATTTCATACCATATCCACACAGCAGTGACAGTATTCCTGGTTCCAGTGAAAAACTAAAAACCAAAGTCTGAGGCACAGAACAGATTTCTGAATACGGCTAGAGAAAATAACTCAGAGTCTTTTAAAATACCTTCAGTAAAAAGGAAATAAAGATTTAATGCATGCCTAGAGGTCTTCCTGGGTGTAAGGCTGACTAATCATGTTGCTAACGGCACAAATTCTTGCTTTACCTAGGTATTCACAAGCGAGCCAGGACCCTGCCAGGAAACCCAAAGGATTAAAAAGGGAACTCTGCAGAGAAGGTCCCAAAAGAGGAGTTACCAGGCCTGATCCCATATTCCCGAAGGAAAAGAGCTCAAGCACTGGGCTGAAGTCTTAAAGAGAGCTACAAAACCTTATCTAAATCCTTTTCCTGAATAGAGGCGAAGGCTGAAACATCCTGTAGGCACCAATGGGGGCTGCCCATGCAGTGCAGGGAGCAAACTGCAGCTCCAAAATCCTCTTTACAAGCACCGCATGGACGTGTTGAAGCACGTCAGGCAGCGGTGTCAGCAGCAGTTCCGTGGGCAAACACGGAGATCGTTCAAGTGCAGAGGAAGGGGAGGTGTTCTTAATAATGAAGTGGAAAACAGAGTAAGAAGGAGATGCATGGAGGCTGTGAAACCTCAGGGAGTCACGGGTGGTGCTTGGTGTGAGCAAGCCTCGCTGCGTGCAGGTGCTGCCCGGAGCTCTGTGTGCAGATGTGCTGCCAGGCGTTCTCCTGCTACACCTCTGGTGCGAAGTGCAGGGGGGGGGCAGAAGGAGGACCATTTGGCTGCTGGCAAAAGGGAAAAAAGCAAACAAATTGACATGTTGGCAAGGTGTTCGGTTGGAGGGCAGTGAGTGAGAAGGCAAGTTTGGGGGCTTTGCTCTGGAAAGGGGGGGCATGGCCCTTCAGGATGGTGGAGAAGCTAAGAAAAAGAAGGTCCTTTCTCACTTGTCCAAGAGAAAAGAGGGAGGTGGGTGACCCTGGGCATGGGTGTGGCGTGATGAGAGCTCCATTCCTGGTGTGGCAGGTCACAGGTAATGCCAATGTTTGGGATGGGGGTGAATACCTCAGGAGCCTCGTGGTGCTCAGAGGAGTGATGCAAAGCCTGGGCAGCCCGGCAAGCTGCAGACAAGGGGAATGGATCAGGGCTCACCAAGCCTTGGGTGATACCCAGGATGGTCAGAGCCGTGAGTCTCTACCCAAGTCTGAGCAAAAGCTCTCAAGCCTGAACAGATCCTCACAGTGGGCTCACCGAAACCTCATCACCAACACTGAGACAACCACCTCATATGGTCTAAGCACACTCCAGGCCAGTGAGTTATGCATCCAAGGCTGTAATTGCCTTGTTATCCAATTAGCAAAACCCAAATGATTTCTTCGTGTCAAAGACAAATCCTTGCATGTATCCTCCTCCTCCTGTTCCCATCACAGCAAGGCTCTGGCAGGGCTCATGAGGTCCTGCCCGGAGCTGGCACAGGCGCAGGAGGACTGTGGGCATGCTTTGGTGTGCACACTGCCCTGCTCCCAGTAGCAGTGAGGTTTTGTCTGGGCATGATGCTGAGCAACGCAGCAGCACACCTGAGTCAGGCAGGTCACACGGATGATGCTCCTGCACACCCTGCATTTCCCTACGGCTCAGTGGGTAGAGCACCAAGGTAGGACTGAAAAGGGCTTCCTCCTTCAGTGTCCTACTGTTTCACCCAGTGACAGCTGCTTTTTCTCAGAGAGGAGAGTAGGTGATCCAAATGGTCTCTCCAAGCCATATAATTGTTACAACATTCTTGTTCCTCAGTAGATTAACTTAAAACAGGGCTTACATGTGTTTGCAGTGATCTCACATGTCTCCCAGGGGTGGGAAGTTGCTTAACACTGGGTGGTGAGTGAGGCAGGTGGGAGCTCAATGTTTGTTTTCAGGGAAAGGAAGAAGTGGCAATGTCCCCTTTTCCTGCTGGTGGAGACAAAAATCTGGGGAGGTAAAACTAAAATGGCAAATAAAATAAATATAAATATCTCAACATGACATAATCTGTGATTCAAACACATTGTGCTCTGTCTTGTGCGGAGCTGTAGGACTCTGGGACAGGTATACCATGCTCATGCCCTGCATTGCTGAACCCCCTGCAGAACAGCAAGTTGCTGGGGGACTGGCTCAGGGACGAGAGTTTGTGGTGACCACTGCCACCCTCCCAAGGAGACATGGAAGCTCTGGGGCCCTCTGCTCTCCAGATCACTTGGCTCCTGTCCCACGTGGAGGCTCCTGGCCAGTCTCTGCTCAGTCTCTCCTGCTTTCACTCTCACACAAATGCCCTGCTTGTACCCATCTCTTCTTCCTTTCTGGCATCATCAGACATGGCAGGAACAAAACCAGACCTTGCCTCTGTCGCAGGACTTGGTGCCAAGGGATACCCTGTGTGAAGCACGTCCCTGGTCCAGATCCCCCTTTCCTTCTTGATCATCCATCATCTGCACACTGCCGCAGCCTAACACGACGTGTTAAAACACAGCGCTCCTCAGATATGGCTTGTTTGAAAAGAAGATAACTAGGGTGACCAGTTGTCTTGTCAGAGGGTCTCCATGGTGTACTTGCTCTCTCCATGCTCTCATTCCCACATAAACATGATTTTTTTTTTCCTAAGGTGAAGACTTGCCACTTGATCTTAAAAATCCAAGCATCCCCCTAGCCATGTTTGTGCAGCCATAACCCTTTTCTTGTGGACCAGCTCCGTAAGTACATTATCTAATAAAAACCTGAATGATCCATAAGGAGATTTCTTCTGTAACTAATTATTTCATGCACAGTCTGAAATCTGGTTATGACTGTATTTATGTTCTTATTAGATGTGTGTTGCCTTTCCAGCATAGCTGGGAAAGGAAACATTTGTCTGAACTAAAGGGTGGGAAGTCAGATAGGGCTGTCCACAGCCATCAGGCACAGACACCATCGCTCTGTCTCAGGAGTCAGGGGAGATTTAAGGCAATTCTCTGCTTTTGATGCTGCCGGACAACATAGGGAAGGCTTTTTTATTTTATTCCCACCCCCCAATCTGTGAAACAGTGAGAAACCATTAGGTGGTGCAGAAAAGAAAGGAGGACGCAGGCATTAGGTCTGTCTGAGCTGGCAGAGAAGCTCTGTCTTGACACTTGGAGGGAGACCACTAAGACGTGTCTTTGTCAGAGCGGGGCGAGCAGCCAAAGGTTCATCCCGAGTGTTTGTACCAAGTGGTGGTTTTGAGATTCGGTTCCCACAAGATTTTCCTTCTCATTAGTGCTTGATTTGTCATTTTGTGTTACTAACAAGTACCTTAACTGTAAAACTGGAAAAAAGAAAAAAATCTTCTGCAGATCTCTTTAATAAGACGCGAGCACAAATGGCATTACAGGGTAATTCTTTAATATGTGAAAATTAAATCTGATGGAGAATTTATGCAATTGAATCACTTATTTATTTAGGTGTTCAAAGCACCTATCCATAACAGTGAGTAAATTAAAAATACACAAGCAGGGATAATCCCACAGGATCAAGCCAGTATTAATCTCAGCCTCTTGCTGGAGACAGGCTGTCTGAAATACTTTTTCCCTTTCTCAAGTGTTCTGGCTCAGTTTGATCCCCGTTTTGCATCCCTGTTATTAAACCACTATCAGTCTGTTGTAAAACTCAGCCATTGGAAATACACGATGAGATTTGGTTTCCTCCTCTGGCCGTGGTGTGCCAGCGATGTCTCCGGGGACCGAAAGCAAACGCAAAGGTTTTAAATAGAAGGGCTTCTCTCTTTCCCTGGCGTTTCAATAGATACTTGAAAGCAAAGGAAAGAGCTTTGGGCTCCATGCCAGTCCCTGTGTCTATAGGAACCGAGCCCTTTTGCTTATTTCCTGTAAAATTAAGATGAATTAAATATTATTAATTCTACTTTTTTTTATTATTCCTGCACTGATGCCACTTCATTATCTCCGCTAGGTAGGCAAGCAGCCCATTCCAGGGAATGAGGAAGGGAAAGGCCCGATGAAGAGGTTTTAAATGCCACCTGTAGGCAAATTGAAAATTTCCCCTCAAAGTGCTAATCTTTTCTTTATTGCCTTAATGACAGTATACTTGTTGTTAGCAGCAAATACTGCTACGTTTATTTAAAAACCAAGCACATAAAAACCCTGAAGTGCTTCTGGTAAAAAAAAACCCAAACAAACGAATATTTTATTCATTCTGAAACGTTTCCTCGGTGTTGCAGGGAGCCTGTGATTAAGGTGCTGCTACTTGCGGCTGCAGGGTTTGCTGCCCCCGTGCTTCCTGCAGCACAGGGCCGTGAGTTCAAAACTCCTTTAAAAAAGAAAAAGAGTCTGGAGAGATTTGCTGTTAGCCTAACGGGAATCGCCCAATAGATACTTCATATTTTTGCAGAATCAACAGTTAGCAGCTGCGGAAGAGACAAGGGAGCCAAGGTCCTGTTAATGACTAATGTGATCACAGCAGAATTCAGGTTGGAAGGGTCCTCAGGAGGTCTCTAGACCAACCTGCTGCTCCGAGCAGGTTCAGCTTGAGGTCAGACAAGGTTGCTCAGGGCTTTTATTCAATCTGACCTTGAAACCGCCAAGGTCGGAGACTGCACATCCTCAGACATAGAGATCTGCCCTGCATGGGGACATGTAAGTGTTGACGTCTTAGTGCGGAGCCAAAATCCACCCTCAGCTCCATGCAGCGGGCTTTTATCTCTGTCTTGTACTGGCAAGTTTTATATATATATATCTCCCTGGGTGTAGTCAGGTCCTGCTTGAAAGCTTTACTCTCTTAAAGGCTCCACAAAGACCCAAAATAATCAGGCTCTGTATAAATGGCTCTTAATTCAATTACTTAATGTAGTTGATTTAATTAAGAGCGCAGACTAGATGGGATTATTGGTCTCAGAAGTAGGAGTTAGGACTCATACTACTGAAAATTTGGGCATCAACAGCATCAGCACTTTTTGAGTTTTTTCCCCTGCATCCCCTTTTACTGTCAGGGGAGAGAAACTGAAACTCCGGAACAGAAATCACCTATCTCGTCCTTGCCCAGGTTCCTTACACCAAGCTCAGCCCAAAACCACCCACGTTACTGTCCTTATTCACCCCAGCTTTGGGCAAAGAGCAATCTCCCGTTACCCGTCTCACAGAAAGCAGCTCCGGTCAGGCTGTAGTGGTGTGCAGGTTGCAGGGGGTGTCTGTCAATGCAGATCATCCAGATGCTTCAGGATCATGTCAGGAGCTGAAGCTCTCACTGAGGTTTGTGGGCAGCGTCTCTTGCTCAGGAGAGAGGGGCCTGAATTGCACCATCCAGTTGACTGTCATCCAAGGACTTCCAAAAGTTGTTGGTACCACCATGGGACATGAGCAGACTCACCCTCTGTCTGCCCAAGCACTGCAGCTTTGGCCACAGTGTCTTAGAGGAGCCACCATCTCTGGTGAGACAGTCACCCCCCCACCCAGGATGGGGAATAGCATCCCCTGTGGCTCTCGTGATCAGATGAAGCTGGACTGGGACATGAATCCCTTCTCTGCCACCCACCTTGGTGCACAGCACTATGAAAGCTTGGGTGCATTGTCATCCGAGGCTGGGGCTGGTCTCTGGAGCACCACACATTGCCTCATAGGTGCAGGATGTACCCATGACCTCACATAGCCTGATGACAGTTTCCACCTGTTTTTGGGCTGAGAGGGATCCTGAAAATAGTTTCTGCTATAGAGAGAAGGCCAGGTCTTCACACAGAACCCTTCTCATCCTCTGGCCTCTGCCATGATACCAGGATCCCTACCATCTCAGAGCTGGAGCCCATCTTCTAGCTCTCCTGGCCATCAGGATGTCTTCCTGCATATTCAGACAGTTTGGGTCCCTGCGTTCCTAGAGGTAGATTCAAGCTTCCTAATACATTTTTCCCCAAGGAGAACAAAGTGATTGAGAGCTCAGGGGATCACCACCTGTGCACACTTCGGCTCCTTGCTCTCCTCTGGATGGTGGAGCCATTATAAAACCCAGCTCCTGATAAACTGGCAAGTTTTACTGTGTTTTAATTGCAGTAGTTAATTAATTTTATCACTGCAGAACCTGCAGCCTGATGGAAAGAGGGAAATTACATTTAATGAATGGTTCCCACCTCTCAGCACCTGGTGGACAGTTTAGCAGGGTAGGGCATTCACAGTCCTGTCCTTGGCCAGAACTGCCTCCCATTCTGTCATTCTCTGAAAGCCTCTTCAAGCTGGGCAAGTTCAGGCTGACAAATGATCCTCTTTCCCCTGCCCTCCTTGCTCCTGGTTTCTGCAACCACAACAGAAGGCAGATAGTGACCAAACCTGTGGGTAAAGGTGTTTGGCAAAGTGGCTGTGCAGTAGGATCAAAGCTGCAAGCTTCTCATGAAGGACCTTTGGAGGTCCTGCTGTAAAGGAAAAGAAAGATGGGATCAAGCTCTGCTCCTCTGTGGGCAATAAAACTGAAGAGCTGGTGCTGCTCATGGGAGGCTGCATCCTCATGGTGAGTGGAGGTACCACCGTTCCCAGGAGAGCAGAAGAAAGCCTTGCTTCCCACGATAACTACTACCTCCAAGTCCCCTCCTTGCAGGGAGCTGATGTGGGGAAACTAGAGCTCCTCCAGGAATGACTGTCTCCATCACAGACTGCCTCTGTGCCATGCAGATGTGAAACCAAGGTATGGACAGGCCAACTTGATCATTTTTGTTATCCCCCACAGTCCGCTCAGTTTTCTGTCCTCATCCTCTTTACTGACTGAAGCTATGGGGTCCCACCAGCCTGGTCCTTGCTTTTCCTCTTGGTTGCAATGATGCAAGGTTTACCAGCCACCATTTCTGTTTTCTCATAATGGCTCATTAGTTCTGTTACCCTCTGCTCCTCCTCCCAGCTCCAGTAAACCCCTTCTTGCAACATCCTCTGTTTCCCATTAATCCTTGTTTACTAGAAATGTACATATTTATTTCTTTTTATCTTGTTTAATCTATCAGGTCTTACAGTCCCTGTTCGTTGTTGCTGCTTCCCTCCTAACTCCCACCCATCTATCTTCCTCTGTTATTGCATCTGCTCAAGTACAATTTGATTATCTCCTGCCAGTTCTCATGCCAGCCCCGTGCTCAGTGCTGTGACTTGATTCTGCAGAACAGTTGGTCTCCCCAAATCACCATTACCTGAACTGCGGTGGCGACCGGAAGAGATTCCCCCCCATGGATCTCTCTTCCCTACTTAGTGGGGAAATGAGGCTAACATTTAATCAATTGTCTGTCTCTGGGGGCCTAAAAACTTCCCAGATATTTTCTTTCACAAGTCCGTGCACCTAATGGGTGCATAGTCACCCTGAGGTCCATCTAACCTATTATCTCTGACATAACCTCCAGCAAGTCCTTAGAGAAAAGTTTTAGGAAAGGCCAGACATAGAAAGGAAATTCCCAGAATAATCTTGCTGGCTTCTGCAGTTCTGCCCATACATCCTCCTGCTGATGAAGACCAGGAACTTGGCTGCACTTTCCATCAGGGAGCTTTTGGCTCTGGTCAGCACTTGTTGTAACATTGAAGTGACATCTCTCTTCCAGGTTTCAGGAACCTCAACTCGCTACCACAGAGATGCTGCCAGCACTCTTAGGTACCACAGGGGCAGAGCCCATTTCTGCATGTGCAGCATGAATGTGACCCCACCGGATCATCTCTTCTTCCTGGAGGCTCTAGGAATCAGGTCTTATATCTGAGCCATGTGAATAAGCTGTTCTTTCCTCTTGGATAGTCATTGCTCTGTCTTGCTCACCAAAGAGTGAGTGGGGAGTGGGGACCTGACTTTTCTGGGGGAAAAACATTAATCATGAGGCACCTGGGACCCAGAGAAAATTGTGGCCTTCTTTCTAAGCCACAGATGATCCTCAGCAGTAAAATGGATCAGACATACATCTGCAAGGACCAGCTCAGGCTTTGAAACTACGCCACACTGATTCCAGCCCCTCAGCTGCAACCCCTTCTCCATCTTTCTCTGTAGCACAGAGCAAGGGCGTCCATTGCGGCAGCTGAACACACCGACATGACCAGTGACACAGCAAATTCCAGGCAGTGAGTCAGGAGCCAGCCTGGCCTTTTGACAAGCATTTTGCTTCCCACATGGTTTGTTCAGGGTCTTTGGCTACTTTCCTAACTCCAGCTGGGTCACGGTGTAATGTTCCTAAAAGACATGAAGTAATTCAGTCATGTAATTAGCTGATTTATTAGATGGAAGGCTTGTGCAATGCAGATTGATATCAGGTAATAGCTCTGGGGGCAAAGGCAGTGCAAAAGAGAACATCTGCTCCGAGGAAGGGCAGCTGGCCATTGACCCTGGGGGTGGGACGGGAGCAAAGCTGCGGGCAGCATTGCTGGCTTTGGCACACGTCCATGATACAGATGAACGGTGGACAGTTGATATCCGTTTGCAGCTGGCTAGTGCTAGGGCTGCAGGTTGGACTCATTGCCAGAACAACCCTATAATGAATCCATCACAGTTGTGCTGAACTGGGAGACACTGGGATACACTGGGCAGAGGCAGTGCCATGTGCCATCCCAAATGGGCCTTAGATCCTTTGTAAACCTCTTACCTTCTGGACCACTGGTATGCAGCCACTTCTGGTGCTGCTTCCGGCCACTGGCCAAGAGTTCCCAACCAGCACATCTAGATGTTAGTAGTAGATGAAGAAAAATCGCATACCTGGCTGGAGTCGAGGAGAGGGCGGGTCATGCTCGTAGTCTATTGGGAAGTGGGTGGACATGGAGCTCTGAAATGGGATCTCTCATTAGGGGAACCCTCTTAGAGACGTCAGCGTGATGGATGGCAGACTCTGTACTGCATATCCCTGCAAATTCAGCCACAATTTGTTCCTTCCTTTCACTGGAAAAAAAAAAATCCTTACTCCTCAGTGTCTATAACTCTCTGCTTCCAGATCCCTCTGCACTCTCCTGTCCTCTCCAAAACTGCCTCCATCGCTGCCGTCGGGGTACAGCCCTGCCACATGCCCAGGCGCTCCCCTGGGCCCTCGGAGGCTGTGAGCACAGCCCTGTCCTGGAATCAGAAAGTGGGCCAGACTCAGAAGATGGGAGATCGATGGGTTTCCTTTCATGTTGATGTCTGTGCACAGCTCAACGGGGAGGAAAGCAAATGCCATTCTTCTCCTCTCTCAGGAGCAGGGCAGATGCAGTTTAACAGGAAAAGTACAATAGGACAATAATTAGGTTGCTTATATTTGAACGGTTCATGGTCACCGTGGACTTCAAAGTTTAGACAGTTTCCTGGAGGGGTGCAGCTTAGCACCAGCAAAGGGAAAAGATGAAAGAAACAGTCATGATTGAAGGGTAGGGAGCACAGGCTTCACTGCGTGGCGCTGGCAAGCATGTCTGGCCGGGGTCAGCAGGCAGGCAGGCTGTCTGTCACATCCAGCACACAGCCCCTGCCACCCGGTGCCGCAGACAGCACCAGACAGGCTTCCTCCATGGTGAGCCTCGGATAAAGGGTCACTGCAGAGGAGAAGGTACCATGCATCTGATACAGGAGAGACCTCAGGGGTGCACAGTGATCCCATAAAGTCTATGGCATTTTGGATCTGGGGTAGGGTACGCGTTAATGGATAAACAACGGCTATGTGTTTAACACGCCCTGATAGCTGGAGGCAGCCAAATGCGGCTATGGCAAGCTGAAAGGTTCAGGTAGAGCTGGGGTTGATCAGAGTTCAGGTAGAGCTGGGGCTGCTGAACCCGTCTTTGCCTGTTGGTTTGGGATGTGGTGCTTGTATGAGGTGGAAACGACCCAGAAATCAGGCCTGGAGCAATCCTCACCCACACGACCTACTCAGTGGGATACCAGATTCAGGTATGTCTGTTTCTGCTGAGCCTGCTCTGCTTGCCCAGATCCCCCACCCCAGCAGAGGAGGATGATCCTATAGAGAGGGCAATAGAATAGGACAGAAGTCTATGGGTTTGGTCCTGGGCAGGAGACAGATTCCTCACCTGAGAAGTCACTTAGCACTGCAAGATAAAGCAAACCAATGAACCACCAACGCAAATCCCCTGGCTTCAGTGTCTGTGAGTCTCCTGCTGTCACACAGGGCTGGTCTCTGGCTGCTGGATCACAGGACCTTAAGGGAGAGGTAGATCTCCTGGCTCAGCAGGGAGCTGGGCATCTCCTGGAGGACTCTGGAAGTGGAGAGTTGCCTCTGTCCATCAAGGGAGTCCTGGAGCCCCTTGGAAACTGTGAACACAGGAGACAGATTTGGCACTGATCACAGAGATGGGTCTGCAACTCCCCAGGGATTCACAGCCAGAACTTCTCAAAAGGAGAGGTGATCACACCTCCCCTTCTCAGGGTAGGAGTCTCCGATGCAGTCCCCTGTGGTAGAGGTGACAACAGGTAACACTTTGATGAAGACATTCCTGACTCACTCCCAGTGACACCAGAGCAGAAGGATGCTTTCTGCTGGGAGGCTCTTCTGGAAGACACCGACCCCTTGGTGGGGTGCTCCCATCCCACCCTGGCAAGGGACAGTGGTGCACCCTGATCCTGCTGAGCTGTGCTCTGGTAGGACACAGAAAGGGATGATTAATGACTATAATAAACATGTTAATCTGCAGAAATTAAATCTTCCTAATTAAGAAATGTCTTTTGAGGTTTTTGCTTCTCCTTTCCAAAGCTGCTGTATGTGCACAGACCATCTCCATCCACTCTGGTGTGATTAGCAGAGGGACCAATCATGCCAATCACACACCATTCATCCGAGCTCAACAAAGGGGATTATTTCCAGCTCATTCTCCTTGGCAGAACAGGGCGAGTGTGCTCCTGCACCGCTGACTCCTTTCTCCTTGTAACAGAACCAACTGCGCTGGAGAAAAGCAGGATTTAAACTAATGAAAGGATTAGAATAATCTCTGTGTAACCCAGGGCTCCATAGCCGCTCTGATCTGTAACATACAGCTGTCCATCACCCACAGCACGTCTGTCCTACAGCAGCAACCACCACCATCCTCAGTCTGAGCCCCTCTTGGATGTGCCACATCACCATCCGGGACATTAGTTGGGTCAATGAGTCCCCTGTGCTTTGCAGGGATGTCCATGGTGCCCTTCAGTACTGATCCTGCTCATCTCTCCATCCACCAATGCCATGGTCCACCCTTGGATGAGGATGCCGTGGTAAAACACGCTCCTGCCCACATGGCAGAGAGCTCACATTACTCTGTCCTGTCAATGTCACCATGGAGGTTCCTAAATATTTGCTCAACACTTTCCACTCACGCTCACGTACCCTGAGGTACCCCATTGCTTCAGGCTGAGAATGAGTGCACCTTGTAAAAAATTGCTGGAATTCAAATTATTCCCAATAATGGACCCCCAGTGGTTAATCAAATACTGCATTGTGAATCAGCCCAGATGTGTCTACCTGCAGCTTCTAGCTCGTAGGTGCCTTTGCCTGCTGGATGCAATGAGAAATCTGGCTCTGGTCACAAATCTCTTTGCTGATGAGTCCCCAGAAATGGCAATCACGTCATCGTTTCACATTTTCATAGAGCATGTCAGTCATTTGCAGACCCCTGAAGATGCAAAACCTCCTGCAGGAGATGTAAGCTTCTTGACTGTGTCTGTCTTGGCTGGACAGAGAGAAAATGACAGTCCACTCTGTCTGGATAAGGAGCTGGAAACCACAAGGAACATTTTGGTCCTTTGCTAAAAGGCATATTCTCTGATTCTCAAATAACTTCTGTGGGTCTTTCCTGAATTCTTGGGTTTTGATGCTTTCTGAAATATGGACTCTGGAACTGGGCTATGTATCATACTCACTGTCACACGGGATTGGAACTTGATAAATTGGAGGGTGATGGAGGGGTGGAAGGAGACATTTATGGCAAGGCAGGAAAAAGAGGCTCTGTTGGATCAAAAGGGAAGAGTCTGCTCACTGTTGCTCCTCTTGAATCCTGGACCTCCCTTGCTTTGAGGCGAACTACCGAGGTAAAGAGCATCACACAGATCATCTCAGCTTTTAAAACAAAGATTTTTTTTCTATGCTGTTCCTATTTTAGTTCCTCTCTTCTGAATATATTTTCTACTGGAAACAACCAAATTCCAAAGTTAAAACCCCAGAATTTCAAAACAGCAAATATTCTGGGATCAAAAACGTAACACCACTTTTGTGAAGTCTTATCTAATGGCATAACTGTCTGACTGAAATGGTACCTTAGATTCATCTCTAAAGAACAGAAACTAAGAAGAAGAAAAGATTGAAAGCAACAGATGAAAGCCAAGAAGAGAAATCTCACTAAAAAAACCCCCAACGATTCCTTGTATGCGTTAGGAATATTGTGAATCTACTTATAACAAAGAAGAAAAACCCCAACAACCCAGCAAACAAGCCTGCTTTCCAAAGAGGGTAAGTTTAATGCAAAGTAAGAATTAGAATTCAGTGTTGGGATCAGAGCTCAGCATGGCTTGGAGGTGCCTTTCTGATTAACTTTCAAGCCCAGCAGAAATTATTGCCAAATTTTCTGGAAGGAGATGTGTTTTCAGATCCATGATTACTTCACATTTGTAAGGTTGGTCTTAAGCTCAATTTCCTATCAGAAGAAATCACTTCTGACAAACAATGAAGCACTCCATTAATTAGTTGTCATTAATTCTCTTAAGCTTGTTGCTGTAATTAATGTCTAACTTTCTGAAATATACTTAAACTGGAATTATTCCATGTTTAACGGCTGAAATGTCCCATTAGATAAAGTTAATACAACTGTCTTGGAATGGCAAATAGAGGCCGCGAGGCCTTCCTTTAGGGGCATATAAATAATCTTAATAGAAAACACACAAGCTGAAATGAGGATAGAATAATGTCAATATCATTAGAAACAGCTTTTCATGGGCTTGTGTGAACATTAGTTATTGGCTAATTACAGTCACACGCACATACGCCGCTGCAGAGCATTGCCGTACCTGAGCAGAGATGCACTACTTCCCATCCCCAGCTGCCTCCTGAATTGAACATGAGCCTTCACCCCGGATCTGAATGGCGCATAAAGGAGACTCCCAAAGGCTGGGAGGGAGATGTGTTGTGAGGACAGATCCTGCTCTGTCACGGGTGGTTTTGAGCACCGCTCCCTGAAGCCATCCCAGATCCTCTTCCAGCCAGGGAGCATCTTTCCCTTGAACAGAGCAGTGAGGGGTCTGGGTCTTAAATTTTACACTTCTTTGTGGGAAGGAAGCTGTTGGCCAAGAGGTTGACTCCTTTCCTTTGGCGATAGCAGGAAGACACAAGAAAGGACTGGTCTCCAGCCTGCAGTCAGTTATGGCTAGCTGGTGTCCCCATCTGTGCTAAGTTGTACTGGCTGAACAAATGTGCAGCTGGCACATTGAACAAATTCTGGCCACTTCTAGCAGTTTCTGTCCTAATTGTGGTCTTAACATCATGGCATCATGAAGGAACATGTGAAGAACTTCTTATCTCAGATATTCCTCAAACACCGGTTGTACCAGTACTAATGCTTTTTTCTGAAGCTTTGCCTGTTTCCACCAAAAGCAATTTCTTAGCTCTTTTTTGATGTGCTTTTTAGTTTTCATACATCATTTTCCAGCAGGTCAAATTGACACATCTTGGTCTGTATATCAAAACAACAGAGATTTGTCTCAGGGCTTCTCCAGAAGGAACCTATGTCATCTTCCAGTCTGCCACGTCCCACAGGACAGAGGACATAACTCCTTCAGGGCATTGACCACTTGTGGAGGAGCAAAGTGTATTTTTTAGGAAGACATCCAACTTTCTGCAGATTTCTAGAAGCAGGTCAACTACCATCTGTGACTGTGGTATTTCAGTTTTAATATAGATTAGCCTGGTGTCAGGTTTTTGCCACTGGTTCCTGATCTGCTCTTGAAAGCTGGATTCAGCACTTCACTATTTGAAATCTTCCCTGCAGGTAAGCCCATGATTAATTTGTGGTCTCTCTTCCTCTTTTGTATATTAAAGACTTACACATTAAATTGTGTCTCTTCAGCCTGTCCCCAGCAGGACTGTGACGTTGTTACATGGTTTACTCTTCTACTACCCCAAACCCTGAGACCTCCCATACATCATGCCATAATTTTTCTTGGATTAGCATGGTATGTTTTCCCCAGTTTTGACCTGGGCATTAGGTTGCAACATCATCGTACTGTCAATTGCAAATATCTCAAGGATCTGACTCTGTCTGAGTACTTGTAGTTATGTTTTTCATCTTTGAAGCCAAAGATCTAAAATCTTCCTGCAACTAGACTTTCTTTAGCAGAATGATTAAAATCACTATCATTATAGTCAAAATAAAGACTTGTAGAGCAAGAAAAAAGAAATATCTGTATTTTTCTTCCCTTGATCTTGTTAATTCTCAAATTCCGATCTAGGGAAGCCTGGCACCTTGCTTAGGAATATGTCTCAGATACCTCTGTCATACTGTTAACTCAAAGCAGTCTCTTTCTGTCTCTCTCAGATTTGGCTTTTAGTCCAGCGGTTTTTCTTTCTTCTGTGATCGCAAGACTTTCCTTTCCTTGTTGAACATAGCTTTGGGAGTTACACTGAGGCGGAAGCAGCATGATCAGCCTGAGTGCTTTTGGCACAAAGCCCCATTGAGTTTGGGTCTGCCCCAGCGAGGGCTGATCTGACCTCTTCTCCATCCTCCTTCTTCCTCAGCAACTGCCCACTGTCTCACACCAACATGGTCACTTGAGAGCCCGCATCAACCAGAGAAACACTGACTCTTCAGAGAGACTTGAGCAGAGATTTTTCAACCTTCAGTTATTTCTGTGGTGATTTGCTGAACTCTTTCCAGTAGGTCAACATTCTTTGAAATCCTGGGACTTAGAACTAGATTTTTGAGCGACAATCTCATCATTGTTGTGCCAGAGGAAGTAGTACCTACTTTGATCCCCATTTTACTCTTTGCCACTGAACTATTTGCTGGCAGGTCACGATGGTTTGGTTTCCACCATCCCTGACCTCCTTGGGTCACTGTCCTCCAACAGACAGTTCTACGCCCTATGCCATCTTGGTTCTTGTCGCATCAGTCTCGATTTGTTATTAGCAGGTTTAAAACATCTGTTGAATCCTGAAACCAGGCAGTCAGGTTCTATAATGAATTTACTCTGGAAAGTCATCATTTGCCATCCCAAGAAATGCCAAGATGTTGGCTACTCAACAATATTTAGTACTGAATTTAATGTTATCTCAGGCTGAGAATAACTCGTGGTAGAACCTATTAGAAATATCTCCAATACATGGCAAAAATACATTATTTATCAAAAACCTCCTCAAAGCATTAGGGGCATCATTAATTTTGCTTAGTGATAGTCTTCAGATCAAAACGTTTGTCAATGCTGTCAAATGCTGTGGCATAGCCTGAAGCTTACAAGTGGGAGTCAGCTCACCAGATTTCTCCTTCCTCACTTTAGGTATCTGCAGGTGAAATGTTCAACCTGCCTTTTCTTGTGGCCAATGAACAGGAATTGGTGCTTCGTAAGTACAGTAACCTGGCAGGGTTAATGGTCCTCTGGAGGGTCCTGTTTCTTTTCATTGGCTACAAGAAAAGCTGCAGTGACCTGATGAGATTTATTCACTTGACTTTTTAGTCTGAGAGTCACAGTGGATTAATCTTACCCTTTGCCAACACAGCTTGGATTTTCTTTCAATATTTTTTTCAATGATTGTTGTTGTCTGATATTGCCCTCCCAAAAAGTCTAGAGAAACAAGAGAAAACATATCATGCACACACTTCAAGCAACTGAAATAATTATTTCTGTGTCTCATCTGCCTTTTTACTACTTAAACTGCAATACACATAGCAAAGTCCTCTCTTGTGTTGGCTCCCAGGAGTATTTTTGATATATTTACCAAAATACCTTCCCAAGATGAACTGTAAAACCTCAGAAACAGACCTCAGTGCTTTAATGTTGTAAAGACCAGCAGGTAACTCTTGGGACTTGCTTGGACCTAATCATTGTTTTGGGGGTTTTGTCTGTCTGAGAAAGCTTTAAGGCACACAATATTTGATGAGTCTCATTGGGCAGCTTCCCGGGCATGAAGAAATGGGGCACTTGGCTGAACATGAATCAGCAGCACTTGCAGGCAATGTTCAGGCAGTTACTTAAATAGCAAGACTCTGCTCGCGAATATGCATGAGTTCAGCTTCTCAACATAATGGAGGAACGCTCTTAAAGGTTATAGCTAGCAGAAACATCCCAGGATGCATATTTTACATCCTTTCATTATTTTGAATGCTGTGCTCTCCTAGAAGCAGGAAGATTCATAAAACGTATTTAAATTTTTGATATTCAATTTATTTTAAATCTCCTGTCCGGTGCTTGTAATCTGATTTAGCAAGATACGTAAACCAATTTGGTGCAGTCAGTGTGACCTCTTTCCCATCCTGCCTGCACCCGGTGCTGTAGAGAAGGCTGAGTATGGGGTTTTTATTTGCATGTGTGAAAAGAAGATAAATAAGCAGCAGAGAGAAAGGTTTTGCTGGAGTTTCTGTTCTCAGTGCTGCACTGTTTCTAGTAAAAAAGATTCCTCCCTGAATTGAAATTCAGGCCAGAAGTGTGTTTGTTTTTCCATGTGTGTGTTGAAAAATTGTGCTACATATGCACAGAAAATCCCAAGAGAGGCGTTGCTGGGTGTGCAGGGAAGAGTCTCTCATTGCACGCATCTGCCTGCTCTCGCCGGATGTGCGGGCACTGCAGAACGGATCCAAGGACCAGACTCAGTCTGGTACCCCGATCATCCAGCTGACTTTGTCCTTTGCTGGGGCCAGTTTTTGGGGTTCAGACCTCACTCCGCAATCCTGCTCGAATAGCAGGAACATTTATGCCTTTGCTCCCAGGGCCAGTTAGCGTTTGCGTAGTAGCTAATGTGATTCTGCAAATCAGAGTCATTATTTCAAGCATGTCTCTCCAAATGAGAATAATTATTTCAAGTATCTTCTCTGGGGTTTAATAATTAGCTTTAAACTAATAGGTACACAATAAACTGTAACAGCATAATTACTTAAAGTTTGTTGCAGCTTCCTGTGAGATCTTTCCCAGGAATCCCTAACTGCTTTTGATCATTTTGGATCTGCTCTGCTGCTTCCAGCACAACAGGCTGGCTTGAAGCAGCTGGGAAAAGCTTACTGACTGACTGATAGGAAATATTGGAGATATTCAAAACCCTGCTGGACGCAGTCCCAGAGTACGTTCTCTAGTGATTCTGCTTGAGCTGGAGGATTGATGATCTCTGGAGGTCTCTTCCATCCTCAAATACTCTGTGATTCTGTGAAACGAGCTTTCCTCTTTCTATTGTATTGAAACTGTGCCATTGTTTATTTCCAAAAGATACAGAGGGCTAACGGCCTGACAGGGAATGGGTCTTCTCCCTTATCCTGGCACTCTACTGATGATATTAATTAATTATTAAGCCCACAGCGTGTTATGTTGGATGTTTCTTACTGAGGAGTGAAACCGGTACCACCTTCAGTATGCCAAAGATGTCAGTACCTGTTAGATTAATTAACAAGTTGCTTATATCACAGGGTAAGACTAACTTTCCCTACTCCTCATTATAATGCATCATTATACATACCAGGTGGGTTGTAAGGATTTTAATCTCTTTCCTCCCTTTTTGGTTGAGATCTTTACATATTTGTACCACAGTTAGGCCAGAGTACGAGCATCCCTCTTACAGCTCCTGCCAGACTCTAAGCATCTGTAAATTTTGCAGAACACCTGCTACTCTAGTGAAAAAGAAAGAAAAAAAAAGAAAAAAATTGAACTGGGCAGGTCATCAGCACCATAGAAAATGTTTCTCTATGGGGCAGGCAAATATATCTGCAAATGTCGGAGAGGTCTTTGCCACCAAATAAAATCTATAATGGTTGTTGGGAAGTCCAAATACCAAAACATCAGCTGGGCCATAACAAAAATAACGATAGTGGAAACTCTTTGTAGCACCATCAGTGAGTTCAGCCATGGCCCAGCACTCCCTAATTATGTCCATGGCAGCCAGGGAAAACAGCAGTGCACCCCAGTCTGGCATGGCCAGTGTTCCCACCACCGGACTGTGCATAGGGCTGTTGTGGACAGTATCCCACACATGTTGCAATGACATGTTCTATGCTTATCGAAGAAGCGATAACATCAGAATCCACTTCTGAAAAGTCAAATTGGGAAAGCCTCACTGAAATCTTGGTGCTGTCACACGAGAGATAAAGCAGGAGGGAATCACAGCCAGGTTTTTCAAAGCAGTGTGTGCTCTCTCTAGGAAGTGCTTTCCATTTGTTGTAGAAGGAATTACACATCAAGACTCTTAACTGAATAGCTAAAGGCATATGAAATTAGCATGTGTATGAAATGGCTCCATTTTCCCAAGAAAACTTTTTCAGCCATCAAAGCAGTGGTTAATGCAGGGATGGAGGAGTAGGGTGCCATGACAGTCCATGCTCATGGATGCTAATGATAATGGAGGATGATGTCTTTCTGAAGCACCACTGGGCTTGGTCTAGACTGGAAAAGCCTCAGCACATGCAGAAAAATCAGTGTCCTAAGTGATGCAGGAATGGGTTTAAGCTAGAAGATAAGAGATTTAGAGTAGATATTAGAAAGAAATTATTTACTTTAAGGGTGGTGAGGCACTGAAATAGGTTGCTCAGAAAGGTTGTGGATGCCACATCCCTGGAAGAGTTCAAGGCCAGGCTGGATGGGGCTTTGGGTAACCTGGTCAAGTAGAGGGTGTCCCTGCCCATGTCAGGGGGTTGGAACTAGGTGACTTTTGAGGTCCCTTCCAATCCCAATGATTCTGTGATTCTATGGTTCTATGCACTGTGATGGGTACCATAGACCAGTTAAGGTGAACAGTTTGCACCATGAGATTGCAGGAGTGGGCACCAGTTTAACCAAATGCACAAACCATGGTGTGGACAATCTTTCTAAAACCCACGCAGTCACTGTGGGAGTGCTGTCATGGATTGTAGTGGTAAAGGAGGGCTCATATGGCTCCTGCTTTCCAAATGTTCAATTTGGACAACTGCTTGGTTTGGGACCCCGTGCAAAAACTTGCTCTGATTTGTCCTTGTTTGGCACAATGGCTTCATCAATCGTGAGGTGGAATCCTCCGTGCATCGCAGGACTGTTGTCAGTCCTGTACATTCACAAACTAGTAGATGAGTCCCTATAAATGCTGGGACTGCTTGAATACACCAGAGATTTAACCATGACTTCTGTATATTTGTTTTATGGTTTTGAAGACCATCTTTCCTAATCCTCCCTGATAATCAGAAGGATAAGAGTTAACTGAAAAAAAATCCATCTGAAATTGTGAAATGTCTGTGGTGGTGTTTTTTAAAAAAGAAAGTATTTCTTACTGTGAGGAAATGGCAAGAACTGGTAACCTCCAAACTGCAGAAGTTCCAAACAACCTATGGAAGTACCGAGTCCATCTGCTCGTTCAGAGGGAAACCAAGCAATTCAGCCTCCTCTAAAGCTGTGATGGCCTGTCATGTCTCTGGTATGGGGGTGAATTGTTTTTCCTAACCACTCTAATTCAATTCCACTAGTAAAAGAAAGATGTGACAATAACCCTTCTTCCACTTCACTGATTCCACTTCTCCCACTTCAGCTCTGCCACATGTCACTGAGGATGCTACTGTGGGAAGCACAGGCTCACTGTTGCACTGCAAATAGGAAAAAAAAGAAATTAATTATAGGGCGCAAAGAAGGTTGGTGGTTGACCTAGAGGTCTGGGACAGCCTGCTCTGCTTGCCTGTTTCTGGAAATCATTTTTAAGGAGGACAACTGAGAGTAATGCTGACATCAATGACACCCAAAAATATTTAACAGACTTTATAAGCTGCAATGCAAGCAATGCACAGGAATCGCTCCAAACAGCACAGCAAGGCTGCAGCCAGCTCTGGGGAGTGGGTGGTAAAGGGAACAAAAGCTGTGGGTGAGAGCTTAGGAGAAAAAAGGTCTGACATTTGAGAGTAAAAAGAAAAAAACCACAACCAAACTCAGCATTTACTGAGAATTCTTTTCTCAGTTAAATTATTTAGATTTTTCATTAGCTTAATTGCACTTGCTTTTTCTTCACTTTTTTTTTGTTGTTTTGAGTAATAAAAGTATTTTATTTAATAAAGTTCTCAGGTTCTAAAACCCCCAAATCTCTGAAGGTTTGATTTAATTTCTTTAATTAACACCCCATCCCCCTGCTTTTGATAGGAGAAGGCATTATTTCAGCCACTGGGGGCTTAGCATGAGAGGTTACAGGGAAGCAAAGCCTGCTCGGGAGTAGTTTAGGAAGACAGGAGGAGATTGCTGAAGGGGTGCACAACAGGGGAGGGCTGCAGAGGTCAACACCATCCCTTTCCTGAAAGACACCATGGGCTTTGAGATGGAGACAAACACCCAGAGTCTCTGTTTTAGCTCCCAGCGTATGAAGGCTATAGCAGGGCAGGGCTGGGGTCTGAATTCAGTGATGCTGTCATTCCACGGCATCCTCAGGAGATCTTTCTGTCACTATTTTAGGTCAATTGCGTTTAAAATAATCCAGTTTATACCCTGGATCTCTGCATATTTGCATGGGTTGACCCAGGGGAACTGAAGTGCAGAAGGGATTGGGAAGGAGCATCCTGACCAGCCCCAGGCTGTCTTGGCTGCCACGTCCATCTTTTTATGGGGGCTCAAGATCTGAAGCACCATCTAGTTTGAGGGGAAACTGTGGGAGAACCCCTGCACAGATACTGATCCCTCTGAGCCCTGGCAGCTGATAAGCTCCTCATCACTGGGGACAACAGTGATGCTCACAAAACATGGCAGGAATGTGTTATGGGTAAGCACAAGTGCTCATGAATCTGCCAGAGAAGTGCTGGGCACTTCATAGAGAGGGTTCTTCACTCTGCAGATACCCAGACATTCAGATTTGTGTCCCAAAGAGCCATCCCTAGCCACCCTAGCTAGGGTAGCGGCACACAGTCAGCAGAGGAGCAGCGGGGGATGATACAGTCTGTTTCTGATAGATTCACATTAGAGATGAGGTGCAAAGTTGGGGCTTTTTCTGGAGACAGGAGTAGGGCTGGGCAAAGAGCTCCGCACAGGCTGTGCGAGTACCCTAAATGGCTTTCAGAAGTAAGGTAATACGTGGTACACTTAACATGCATTTTTTATGTGATAACATTTTTCCTGTAATTCAAATGTTTTGCACACACACAGAGCTCTGTGCAATTCAGCCAGATATTAATTTACCCAATAATGTCCGTGAGAAAAAGCGGATGTGCTGTTGTGGTTTAACCCTCCAGGCAGTTAAAACCACTACACAGCTGTTCACTCATTTTCCTCCGCAGCGTGATAGAGAGAATAATAAAAAAAGTAAAACTCTCGGGTTGAGATAAAAACAGTTTAGTATGACAGAAGGTATTATTACTATTATTGATTATAATAGTGTATTATTAACTATTATATATTATAATAATAGTAAAAATAATAATAGAATATCCGAAACAAGTGATGCACAGCACAGTTGCTCACAAACTGTTGATCAATGCCCAGCTAATTCCTGAGCCATGGCTCTCCCTGACCAACTGTTACATACGGAGCATGTTATCATATGGAATGGGNGGTTGAGATAAAAACAGTTTAGTATGACAGAAGGTATTATTACTATTATTGATTATAATAGTGTATTATTAACTATTATATATTATAATAATAGTAAAAATAATAATAGAATATCCGAAACAAGTGATGCACAGCACAGTTGCTCACAAACTGCTGATCAATGCCCAGCTAATTCCTGAGCCATGGCTCTCCCTGACCAACTGTTACATACGGAGCATGTTATCATATGGAATGGGATATCCCTTTGGACAGTTTGGGTCAGCTGTCCTGGCTGTGCCCCCTCCTGGCTCCTTGTGCGCTTCCTGCAGAAGGCTCACACCTCCTTGTTGGTGGGGCCCAGGAAGCTGAGAAATCCTTAACTTTATAAACGCTGCTTGGCAACAATTGAAACATCAGTGTGTTACCAACATTATTTTCATACTAAATCCAAACCACAGCACTATACCACCTACCAGGAAGAAAATTAACTCTATCCCAGCCAAAACCAGGACACATGGAGATATCAAATTAATTTTACATCTGTTGGGAGAATTATAATGAACTGCATGAGGTCTACAGCCCCGGATCTAACATGGCAGAAGGAACATTAATATTCTCTTTGTAAAAGACAGCAGAGACTTGAGACTCAGGAGGAATAAACTGTGCAGGCTGTCAGCACTAAGGCACTGGTCTGAACTTCACAATGATTTGCAGTCCCCAGCAAAATTATAACACGGAGGTGAGTTGGTCTTATCAACATTTTCATCCACCTTGTATCATCTGCTCTTCACCAGGGTCGGATGCAATAAAACAAATGTATTTAATGTAGCTGTCATTTTATTTGTGAGATTTGTTTGGCACTTCAAACTGTGCATAGCACCCTGGAAAATGCATAGGTTTGGACTAGAGTTTACACTACAGCATCCATGGGGTCAGTGGACTCTAGGAGGAATAAGTTGTTAAAAGGGTATGATCCTGCAGAAGTTGTTTGCTCAAAGGTGGGCAACTGGAAATCCATGGAGGAATTCCATCTCCTCCCAACTACCCAACTACCATAAGAAGAGATCTTTTGGGAAAGACCTCTCCTAGTGGCGAGGAAGCCTGTGAATTGCAGAGCAGCATGATGAACGCTCCTGCCAATTACCTGCTATCCTTTGTAATATTTAAATTATTTCTAAAATTATAATGTCCTTGGGGAAGAAGAGAAACTGTGTTCCACTAAGTAACATCTTATTAATCAGATTCTATATGGCACTGAATGAATGACTGAAATCGAGTCCATCCATTAGAGAGGATCATGAATGTCAGATTAGCTCAGTAATTATTGAAAAGCTCAGTAATACAGTTCTTGAATGGAGACGTGGAAAATGACTTTCCTTCCTTTTAATCAGAGTCTTGAGCTCCGTGAGAGCTTTTTAGAAAGCAAGGCCTTGAGAAGGGCTGGTTTTGCCTCCACAGAAGAAGGTGACATACATTTCTTATGCAAGTCCTTGCAGCTCCCATCTAGGCAACACATTTGGTGCCCCAAACTGCTCTGGAGATGCAGGAGATGACAAACTGCAGCTTCGTGAGAGACAGGGTAGCTCAGATAGGTCACAAGAGCAAATCTTGAGGGAGAAGCTGGCAGGGGATGCTCTGAGGCAGAAGCAGAGGCAGAGAGATCTAAGCACCAGGTCTGATGCTTTCAAAGTGCCCAGCAGGGAGGACTCTGCCAATTGTTCTTCAGGCAGTGACTCTGATCTGTGGCTCTGGCTTTGGCTTGTCTCTAGACAAATGTCAGAACAGCCAGGTGCAGCCTGATAATATCAGTGGGCTCTGAACATCAATTTTTGTCCCAGTCAGAATTGAAAAAAAAAGATTGGACTTTTACATCAAATTAAATTTTAAAAATCCTTTAAAAATCATTCTGGATGAACTTGAAAATGTTTTTGGTTTTGGTATAAAAAGGAAGAACTGACAAGATGCCTCGCTGAATTTTGTGCATTTATTTGAAAATGCAAAGGCTGACAAGTTATTGTTTTGAAAGGAGTAAGTAAAACACTGTTGGAAAATGTTCCACTTTTCAAAGTTAATTAAAACCTCAGCTAAAGAAATCTTTTCAGTTTGATCTGGTTTTGCAAAAGTTTTCAGCAGGCAAACAAAAAGATGCAAGCTCCTCTCTGCTCAGAGAATTTTCTGCCACGCCAAGGGAAGAACATTTCTTGCAGAACTGCTAGACTGATGCGCTCCAGCTGCACTTTTATGGTACCTGGACTCTCACAACCTCGGGAAGAACTGCAGAAGTATATGGTGTGTTGACTCTACCAACCGTATTTAAAGATTTTAGTTGAGGGATCCATGAGAAAGAAGAGTTGCATCCCAGCCGAGATTCCTGCCAGCACAGGGACTCCAAGACCAGTGACATTATCTTGGACCTTGGACTCATCCAGCTGCACAGACCTGCACAGAGATGCTGTGGACCAGGCCATCCTTCTTTTGTGACACAGAAAAACAGGCAATACTCAGTGCCCTGATGCCAGTGCAGAGAAATTGAGTCAGCAGGTGACAAGTCTACCAGTAAAATGATCTCCAGGCTAGACCTGAAAGAAAGATTCCAGGAAAGAAGTTGAAATGCAGATGCTAGGGTCATCATGATGGATCCTAGCACAGATAAATATTTTTTAATTGAAAGAAAGCATAACATTTCTGCCTGGGGCACAGACCATGTGAGGTGCATTCCAAGCCAAGCTCTTGATGAAGGGTAAAGACAATGCCAAGACAAAGTCCTTATTCCCAGGAAGTCAGACAGTGTAGGACACTGACCCCCCCCCACCCCGCAGTGTTTTCCCCAGAACAAGCTTTCCTTTTGGATTCAGGGACAGGTGATTCACTTTTCCTTGAAAGCAGTCAGCTCCTTACAGCATATATTCATCTAGCCATGGATGTCTAATTGCTGTCGCAATCTGGGCTGGTCACAGCTGGCTTCCCTTCTGTCTCTGTGGGAAGGCAGGTGCCTGGAAGCTGTCCCCTTTAGCCAGAAGCAGAATCTTCCTGGGTGCCTACAACAAGTACCGGGCATCCAGACCGCAGAGCTGAGGCAGGAGAAAGCTACACCCCAAACGCAAACCTGCGTTGTGCTGGTGGATCTGCACGGAGATGAACCACCAGCACAGCTGACTCTGCAGTCACTACTGAAAGGCAATTACAGAGCAAACAGCAGCAGCAACAAAACATCAGCCCTTTCTCTTCATACAGCAGAATGGGAAAGATCAGAAAAGTGACTGTGAACAGGTCTTTACTCTTTTAATTAATTCTCAGCAAACTGTATTGAAATTGTGCCTCAAAGTGTTTATCATTAAGACAATTATTTTAGGCTGACCTACTTTTCTCTGTCTCTTTAATAACGTGGGCCACATCATTAGATTTGTACATGGGCAACGGAGAAAGCAAGCTAATTGGTAGCAGCCTCTTTAAGAAATAAAGCAGCCTAATCGTTTGCCTCCTCACGTTCTTCCATTACAGCGGAGGAACTGCAGAAGATGTTCGCTGATTAGTCTGTTGAATTATGAATTAGGCTTCTGGTCCCAGTGCAGCTGTTTTCTCCATGTCATTCCTAGCACTTTATTTCCCCATCTGCTTATAAAACCAGGAGCTTGATCCTGCAATAAACACTTCACATGCTTTTTTTAGAGGCTAATTAATTGTGTTGCATTTCTTGAACACATATAGCTACCCCGGCTTGTATCAAATTAACAATGCTAATTTCTCTACTGCTTTGTGCCCAAACAATCCCTCCTACAGTTGAGTTGGAAAATGAAGAGGACTACATCAAATGATTTTTATGTTTCAGGTTCTTACCATTTTGATCATTTCTGTGCACAGTACAGAAAGGCTGTCATCAGAGCAAATGCATTTCCAAATGAGGTTTACCACTCCCAAAGCTACTTGGATTCATCCCTCCTTGCAGGAGCCAAAACAATGGAGTGACATTTGCAACTGGCTCACACCTAATGTTTGGTGCTAATCTCCAGTTACTGCCTTGGCCACTGGTCCGCGTGAGCTGGAAAAGGCACTGCTTGGCGGATGTACCGCTTCAGACGACACAGTGCTAATGGGGTACGCTAAGGCCTGACTGAGCGATGAGCGAGGCTGCATAAAAGTAACAGCTAAATAAGAGACTAGTTTAAATTAATGAGCCCTTTAAAGTATACAAGCCACTACGGTCTGCAGTAATTAGATGACAAATCGTATTTTATTGTCCATACGGAGCTCACTGTGAATCAGCTCCACGTGCGTGCTTGGGTTGATATACAAGGACATTGGATGGGGCACCCTGCAAGCCAGACCACCTTGTGCAGCTGGGATTTGGATGCCAGCAGTATCTTGCCTGTGGCAAGCAAATGTGTTGGCTTTCCAAGCTCACTCAGAGCTTGCAGGCAGCTTTGGGGACCCACAGCTGGCCGGACCTGGGCCTGCTCTGAAGGAGGAAACTGAAGAGTGAGGGAAAGCAAGCACAAAGAACATGCATCAGCTTTTTTCTGAAGGGTCAGAGCCTCCTTTTTGCTCCTAACTGGGTACAAATTCATCCCCCCAAGCTGTTCTACAAACACATCTTCCTCGGTTTTAATGCTTTGACTTTTGCAGCTGTAAGGAAGATACCAAACGTTTTGTTCAGAGGTTGAGCAGATATTGTGGGTCCAACTTTCTCTCAGACAGCAAGTTTGCAGCTTTTGGTGGGAGGAACAAAACCAAGAGAAGAATGTTTGGGGGGTGGTGTGAATGAGGCAGGCAGGGCAGGAGCCCCAGCTGTATACATCCCAGTGGAAGTGTCTTTTCCTGCCTGTCTTTTTCTGTCTGTGGTTTCCACACAGTCACCAGAGAGAGAGAGGTCCTGAGGGGCATTGGTCTATATTAGATGTTTTCATTATCTGATTCTGTGCTTCTGTGATTAGGATGGACTGAATAATATCCTAACCATGTCATTTCTCAGGTGTCAGTGAGGAACTTGGAATTACCAGCTTAGAATGGAGATGTAAAAAAGAGAAGAAATGAGCTCTGCTCCTTCTACTTGACCCACTACTTGACATAAGGTTGTTTTACTTTTCCTTAGCCTGTCCACTTTTTCTTTCTTTCTCCTTCTCTCCGGCTTTTTGAAGAGGACCACTCAAAATCAAAAAGCCCAGCTCTATTTTTTTCACCATTAACACAGCCAAGCATTGGGAAAGGTTGCCCAGAGAGGAAATGCAGTCCTTGCAGGTTTTTAAGACAAGACTGGATAAAACTGTAAGTCATCTCATCTCATCTCATCTCATCTCATCTCATCTCATCTCATCTCATCTCATCTCATCTCACCTCACCTCATCCCATCCCATCCCATCCCATCCCATCCCATCCCATCCCATCCCATCCCATCCCATGTCATAGTTGACCATGCTTTGAGCAAGAGATTGGACTAGAAATCTCCTGAGGTCCCTTCCAATCTGAATTATTTGATAATTTTTCAGCTTCCAGAAATTTTCCTAGTTTTTTTTCCAGCTGAAGCCATATGCCAAATTTCACTGACACTCATGACTTACCTTACTCCCTCTGAGATCATGTGTTTGGGAGAGTTTACTAATCAAGGAATACTTGCCTCAGTCCCTGGTCTGGGGAAAGCCCTGCAGCCCTGAAAACAGGGTGTTTGTTTTGACCTACAACGGTTGTTTGTCTGAACATCAGCCTTCTTCAATGTCCACCTTGCTCATGATTGAACCTGTCACCATCTTTGTCCACTGTAGCCCAGGTGTGGTGATATTGAGGTCTTGTAAGCCAAGGGCACCTGCCCAGCATGAAAAGAAGAGAGACAAACTGAGGGCTTTGGCTTCTCAGTGGAGTTATTTCTACCTGTTTGGTTGCTATGCTGATGCAGGTTTCTTTCTTATTTTTGTTGCTGAATTCTGTTGGTTGTTTTTTTTTCTAGTATTAAAGCATTCAGCACTGGTCTCCCTGGAGGTTGGGAGTTTTCTTTTAATATATGTTTTTTAATGATCTACATGTAACTCAATCAATCAGTTAAGCTCCAGGATGAAGGTAAAGTCCTGGCTGACATCAGTCTCAGCTCCATTTCTACTCTTTAGCTAAGGCTACAAAGCCTCAGATTTACGGTTTTAGATTTGTAAATACTTCTTCTAAACCCAATAAATGAAACTAGCCCCTGGTGTATCCTTGGCGTTCATGACTGAACAAGCCCAATTAGCCTGTGAAGAGCTGTTCCCTGCAGAATAATTTCAGTGTTTGGGCCAGTCCATTGTGAAAATCATTTACTGCTATACCTTATCATTGATGGTTTCTCGTTCAACACAAGAAGCTCCAAAGGTGACTTGGTTTCTTGCCAGAACTTCTTTGTTGATTAACTTCTGTTCTCTCTTTCATCATCCTGCTGCTTTTACTCTGTTTTTCAGGGCAAGGCGAAGAACAAATGCAGTTTTTAAGGAAGACGGATACTTATTTTGCTGCTTTTGGTGTTCAGCTGTATGCTATCTTCTCACGCTTGCTCTGTGTTTGTTTGGTATTCTGGGTGTGTCTGCACACATCCAGCACAGTTCATGAATGACAACGACCCTCTGTATCAGCACTGGGTCCTAGAATTAACAGTAAATGATGGTATCTGCATGGGTTTGATACACCACGTCCTCCCTCCTGCTGTACTGTGTGACTGCGGACCTTGCAAATACATTAGGTCAGCTAAAGCCCAACTTTCAGAGGGAATATATTTATTTGCTGTTGGGCTTTGCAGTATGGAGGGAAGCAGTGATTCTCTGTCACCTCCTGAGTCCACAGATAAGAGTTGGCAGATGACGAACTGGTGACGTAGCATCCCACACAGTTTCTTCTGCAGGTGAGAATTGCTTTGTGAACAACTGTGAAAAATATCCCTTGTCTGAGAGCTCGAACATGAGAGCGGGCAGGAAAAACCTCAATTTACTACTGGAATGGACTTGTGGCTGTAGGAATTTAACTTTTAGGCTGCAGGTAAACACTGGCACAACTTCTCCTTCAGGGCTACCAATGGAGCTTCCTCTGGAGCACTGCCAGGGACCAGTCTCTTAGAATCATAGAATCACAGAATGGTTTGGGTGGGTGGTCCCAGCCCACCCACTTCCATCCCCTGCCATGGGCAGGGACACCCCCCACCAGCCCAGGAGGCCCAAAGCCCCATCCAACCTGGCCTTGGGCACTGCCAGGGATCCAGGGGCAGCCACAGCTTCTCGGGGCACCCTGTGCCAGGGCCTCAGCACCCTCCCAGGGAACAATTTCTGCCTAAGATCTAATATCTTAAACTGTACAATAACAGAATAACAGTCCCCAGTGCAGATATTGGAGGACAGCACCATCTAAAGCTCCATGTGAGAGCAGAGCTGGAATCACTATACACACCAGTACCTGTTGTATTTGTGCTGGAGAGGCAATGTCACAGCAGGCAGTGCAGAGGAAGAGGTGGCCGCAGCAGTGTGCCTGTGTTCCTGCTGCATTGAGTGGAGCAGGACGGGGAGCACCAGTGAGCAGTGGAAGAACCACTCCTGTGCAGGCAGCTCTCTCCAAGGCAGCGATGAGCACCCTCTCTCACGGCCAAGGGCTGCATCCCACCTTGGGAATCGTTCATATCTGAATGCAGAAGTGAGTCACCATGTCCCCGCAGTGTTTTCTCTGGGCAGAATGAGGGTGTTTGGCCCTTGCCCTTTTGTCAGGGATTGCAGGAAAATAAAATGACTGGGCTTTCCTACCTAGAAACTCCAACAACTAAATCAACCTGGCAGTAAGAGACACTCCTTTGAATCATGAATCTGAATAAAAAATCTGAAGAATTTGAACAAAGCAAAAAGCAATAAAAGATGCAGTCTTCTGTGCTGCCCTTGGCTTGCTGTGGCAGCCACCTTCTCTTTCTGGTTTTCATTTTTGGTAGTGGCACTGAAAACCAGACTGAGCAGCCAGCTTCAGAAAGCAGGAACAGCACTTCTGGCTGCTCCTCTAGTGTTTCATCCTCCAGACTGGCATTCATGGCACGTAAGACCACACCAATGTCTTTACCGCTGAAGAAAACAGAATCACAGAATCACAGAATTGTAGAGGTTGGAAGGGACCTCGAAAGATCATCTAGTCCAAGCCCCCCTGCCAAGGCAGGGCCACCTAGAGCACATCACTCAGGAACGTGTCCAGTCGGGTTTTGAGTGTCTCCATAGAAGAAGACTCCACAACCTCTCTGGGCAGCCTGTTCCAGTGCTCTGTCACCCTCACAGTGAAAAAGTTTGTCCTCATGTTAACCTGGATCCTCCTGTGCTCTAGCTTGGACCCGTTACCCCTTGTCCTATTGCTTAATGACACCTCCTTGATGTAATTTTCATGCCTAGTCTTTCCTGGATGCTTTCCTCCAGTCTTGCTGTAGCAGAGCTCCAGCTATCCCTTGTACTGGGCACACCAAGCCCAAACATTTCCAAAGGGAATACACATACCAGGGTCTCTCCAGCGTAAGCTGTCTCCTAACTGACATGCATGGTGGTGTGGGCCATGCTGCATGCCCCCTCCTGCCTTCTCCTACAGAAAAATACTTTCCGCCAGGAACATCTGCCTCTCTCTTCTCTTAGAGGATTTGGGGAGCTATGTGATGTGTATCTCCAGATCTGAAGAAGGGGAAAACAACTCTGAACTATCCATATTGGAGGTTATAGGGCTGTACAATGACTCTGTGTTCAAACCACCTATAGATGTCTGGTGGGAGACCTTCCTGATGGGGCTCCTCCCTTGCAGCTCCTTGGCCTCAGGCTGTCATGTTTCTTGAAGGTAGGCATGTACCCCTGACTTGTTCTCATGAAGCCCTTCCTACTTCAGCTAGATTTTAAAAGGGAGAGTGACAGCTGCGTTTTATGAAGAACTTGACTTGGTAGTTGGACTGGAAGACATGAGGAGGGACAGCTAGTTTTGGTGTTCTGGTGTGACCAAGGTCTGCAGAGGTGAGTAGGATGTCATGAGCATCTGTGAGGTACCCCTGTCAACCTGGGTCCAAACTGCCCATGCTGGAAGCCACGTCGGAGGGGCTGAACACTGAAAGCTGAAGCAGCACATCCAGAGTTAGACAGAATTTGAAAATGATCTTCAAGAACCCCACAATTACAAACATGGGCTTCTAAATCTAACTAGCTCCTATTTTAAGTGCCCCTGTCAGATTTATTGATAGAATTTTGTTCAGACTGGGAGTCTGTGGCCAGGAAATGGATGTGAATACAAATCTTGCATTTACTTAGCTAAAATCTGAATCTCTCAGCTCTATATCCCATCTTAGACCAGCACGGTGTGGGGCTGAGCATCCGCTTTTGCATGACAGCTCTGCCCTTCTCCTGTTGAGCATTTGTGCGGCTGCGTGCAGGGTACTTAGCCTGGGTTGAGAACGGGGTGGCTTAGAGCCAAATGGGACCCGGTGAGGTGCTCCAGGCATGGATGGTTTTGTGGAATTAGTAAGGTGAGAACAACAAAAATAGCCTGTGATATTTTGAGAACAGTAACTTTCCGATAGCTGCCAGACCACTCATGTCTTACGTTGAGTCAGCCACAAATCACGTTTGTGTTGCTCCCAGCAGTGCTCACTGACTAAATCTGCGTTAAAACCTGATGAAGTGATCAGTGGCAACTGCACAGAGCAAACGTCAATTGGACCCAGCAGATCATGCGTCTTCTTGTCTCCTCTGGAAAGGAAGGATCTCAGTTGGACAGCACTTATGAACAGCACACAGGCTTGCTGGTGTCACATGGTGTCGGAAGCCTTTTGGCCAAAATGCTGAGAAATGGTCAGGGTGTTTAAGAGTAACACGTCCAAGCACTTAAAGCTGTGTGAATTGGAGTGCCCAAAGGCTGTTGCAAGCTGCTGGTGTGCTGAAGCCATGGACATTGTGTCCTAGTGACATGCAAAGACAAGTATTTATTATCTCATTATATCACTTCCCAAGTGCTAAAGATTTGCAGGCAGATGTAACTTTGTGCAGACTTGATGGAAAATCAAGGATTATACACCGTGCTGAAGTTCATGAGGTGCACCACAACCACCCTAGAGACCTCGGCCTTTTATTTATTCCTCTTTTCTTGCTGATCCCTGTGATTTCAGCCTCAGGATGTCACTCAGTTCCCTTCAAAGCAGACTAGGGACCCTGTGATTTCAGCATCTTTGCAAAAAGACAGCTCCCTTAGCTGATGGACTGGACAGCCAACATTATGGTGCTGTTCTGCCCTGAGCCTCTGAGCGAGACTTTGCCTCAGTTTGCTTTCCTGGGATCAAATGTCTTTCAGCACTGAGTGTCTTCATTTGACAGGCTTTGGCAGCATTATATCACCTAGTGCACAGCATTCTTACAGAGCCAGAGCCAGATCCTCAGCCAGGGAACATGGAAAAACGATCTGATGCAAGTGCTGCCCCAGACACAGGAGGGAAGCGGGTGATGGGAACCCTTAAACAGCTTTGGAAAGGGATTACTGATTTGTTTGACTAGGAACTGAAAAAAAGGTAATTTTAATATTTTATCTTTAGTATTGGTGTCTGTGGTTGATGTTAGACAGCCCAGGCAATGGGCACACGTGGTGTAGAAGATGATGACCTATGTATGGCTGTGTCAGAGAGAGACAGCAGTGAAGCATTCCTTGCTGCCACGCATGCATGTGCTTGCTGCCCTGCAGACGTGAGAAGCCATCTTCTAGGGGGGCAGAAGTGGTGTGCAAGAGGTCATCAGCTGTCCGGCCATAGCGCAATGTGGTGGTGTTGGCAGCTAGGTTTCCAGCATGGCTTATTTGTGTCCAGAGAGTGAAACTGCAGCTGACCTGCTCTAACGTGTTCGAGATGAGTGTGAAGATACCTCTCTGTGTGTGCGCTTTCTTCAGGAAGTGGTGTATTTGGATCAGAACAGGTTTATGTTCAAATAAACCATGTCTGGACTGGAAAATGTGTGTGTGTGTGTGTGCCTACTTAACACTCATGAAACAAAGAGGTGACCCCTGCTTCCATAGATAAATGAGATGAAAAACAAATTTAGCTTTTATTTTGTTTTGTTTTTCTAGGATTCTACAGGAACTCATGCGAGTTACAATTTCTCTCCATTTTTTTTTTTGTTCCTTGACAGCCCTTCCACCTCCAGAGTAAGCTACATGGACCATTAATTGTGCAGTTTCCATTTCATGAGGGTGCAGTCCCATGGCCATAAAAAATGGACAAACCTGAAATATTTTGCTGAAGAGATATTTAAAGGTGAAATAATTACCGATCCATCAGCGCTAAGAGGTTTCCCAACCACATTCCCATCCCATAATACACAGATCAGAGTGACAAGGGTTTCATGAATACCCATTGCTCATCACAATAACCCTAACAAAATAATTTTCTAGGAGTAATGGGATGAAAATGAGAGAAGGAATCGTTAAGCTGACTGTCAGGGAAACTCTCCCTGGAGATCAATTTTACGGGGGAAGAAGTTCTGGGAGGGAGATGATTGAAACTTCAGTTCTTCAGATACGATCCAGGAAAATTAATAGAGTTTTGATGTCAGTGACCAAACTTAAAAATCCAGTGAAGTTTGTTTTAGAAGGAATTTATGTTGTTCTTATTGAAAGCACAGAATTTGGGAAAAAAAAATAAAAAATAGGGTCAGTCTGTAATGTTTCCATTGAGAGGCAGATAAATACTGTGCTTTGTTTTTGAGATATTTGTCTAATTTATGTAAGTCTTGCTCTCTTGATGCTGCCCACTTTTACATTGAAAAGGTGCGATTTAATTGAAAAGGAAAAAAAAAGAAACTCTTCTCGCATTTCTGTAGCACAGCGCTTTTGAAAGTGTCTAGATGGAGCACTTGTGCATTTTCAATTTCCTCCATTTATGTCCAGAACACTAACTGAATTTGGTCAACAATAAAATGTAGTCTCATTCACTCTGAATCTCTATTTTTTGGGAATGGTTTGCTTACTAATTGCTTCCTTTTTTTTTTTTTTAATCTTGTTTTACTTGAGGTGTTTGAAACAATCCTAGGTGTACCTGAGCAGGACACCAGTGCAGAAAAACTGACAGAAGGGTCCAGACTGCTGAAGAAAAAGAAAAAAAGAAGATAGAAGCAAAAAAAAAAACAGACATGGGAATTTCCTTTTCTCCTTCTCATCGTGAGACCTGCTGAGCACATGTCACAAACTGCAGCAGCACGAAGTGAGTCAGCCGTCAGAGCTGGCACAATTAGAAAATGTTTTACTGTCCACTGGCACCAGCACGGCAACCTTGGTGGGAAGGACTTTTTATTTATTTATTTATTTTACGTGTCCCTTTAATGAACCAATGCCATTCACATGGCAGTCAAATTTAAGCCACCTACCTTTAGCTGCTTACAATGTCAATGTTCTGTCTATGCAACTAATTATTGATAACAAAGATTCGCGCCCCTGAGAGGTGACTCACCCCCCCTGTGCTGGCTACCCATGGTGGCCCGTGATGAACTGTCTCCTACCCAGCCTGCCTATCTTAAAGCAAGCATCTTGGCTTAGCCTGCAGAAAGTTGGAAACACTCAGTCCCCTGCAACCACAGCAACAGACATATGCTAATTACTTTTCTTGAAATATATGTTTTTCATAAATTTCATTTTCAGTGTTTGCAGCTTGGGCTCTTTCCCAAATAAAGCAGCCAGTGATTGAGCCTGGGTTTATTGCTTCCACAATCCAAATTACAGCTATTATCGCCATCTACAACCCGCAATTATCCTCAGCCTGCATATTTCATTTCTTTATCGAAACATACTTTGCGCTGATGAAAGGTGATAGACTGGCAGCCTTGGAAGGCAACGCCTTCTCTCCGAACAACAGATGCAAAGTGAGAGAGCAGAAATACAGCCTCTGCTCCAGCCCCCTCTCTCACTTTTCAGGATGCAGCTGCGTGCTTGCTCACCAGCATCCAGGGACGCAGAAAGCATCGTCTTGGTAAGAGGTGGCCTCAGGGAGACATCTCAGCTGTTCCGCCGAGGATCTGCGCTCCCTAATTTCTTCTGCCTTACTCTGCCCTCCTGCAGGCTGGGCTGGAGGAAACCTCCATTCCATGCACGTGGTCCTGCTGTTTCATCCAGCCAGTCGTCTTTTTCCCCTACCGCAGGGCTCGATTTCTCCTCCCCTGATGACAAGGTCTCCAAACTGTCCGCCTCGAAACTTCTGCCAGCCTAAGGCTGCCTAGCTGGATTTCCTGAGAGATACCCTCTGTTCCATGCAGTAATTACACCTAAACAGCGTTTCCCCAGGCTGAGAGCAGCCCGGTTGGAGCTTCTATGAACTAGCAGTGACTGAACCATTGAGATGCAGAAATCCCATCTATACGTATCCATACCAATTGCAGAGCAGACAGGCCTGAGGTCCCACATCTTCCAGAAGCATGGGATGTACCATTTGTGAATTTAGCTTTTTTTGATGTGGGAGGTGAGACTCTCCCCACAACAGCTGGCTTTCTGAGCCTGCGCCGAGACATGCATGTGCACGAATTTCTGGTCAGAAAATCTGAGGCAGAAACAGGGCTGTGAATAACAATAAGGTATTTCTAAATGGCTTAATCCAAAGCTCCCATACTCATAGAGCAGAATGTGTCCCCAGTCAAGTATGGTGGGACAGAGGTCTGAAATGCGAGCAAAGCTTCTCTATTTTAGCAGTAAGGGAAATGTAGAGATGGCTGTCTTCCTTTGGATTAATTATGGAAAAAAAAATCACTCTCAGTGTGTTTCTCCATAAGTGCTCTTTGTGTTTACAGAAGTTCTGTGTGTGTTACTGCTATGCCCCAGCGTTTTTCCGTAAAGCAGGCTTTCTGGAAGAATCCAGGCCATATCCCCTCTGAGCCCAGCATTCTTCCCTGCACTTAGCAGGTATAAAATTTTACAAGGGCCTTAGTTAGGAGAATTGAGCAACAATTAAATAGAGAAATGTCAGAGGGATTGAACTGAGCATTGCTCAGGTGGGGAAGGGGATTAACCTGAGAGAGATGATGCCATGGAAAGAAGTCAAAGCCATGGTTCAGTCAGTGTTGATGGCAGTGGTGGGGGAGTGTCCCCAGCTCGAGGGTCCCCAGGACAGAAAAGACATGGAGCTGCTGGAGCGAGTCCAGAGGAGCACACAGAGGTGATCTGAGGGCTGGAGTCCTCTGCTACGAGGACAGGCTGAGGGAGTTGGGCTTGTTCAGCCTGGAGCAGAGAAGGCTGCGGGGAGCCCTTGGAGCCCCTGCCAGTGCCTGCAGGGGCTGCAGGAAAGCTGGACAGGGGCTGGTTCCAGGGCAGGGAGGGACAGGACAAGGGCAATGGGTTTAAACTGAAAGAGGGGAGATTGAGACTAGATATTAGAAAGAAATTCTTTACTGAGAGGGTGCTGAGGCCCTCGCACAGGGTGCCCAGAGAAGTTGTGGAGGCCCCACCCATGGCAGTGTTCAAGGCCAGGCTGAAAGAGGCTTTGGGCAACCTGGTGTAATGGAGGGTGTCCCTGCCAATGGCATCTAGTTGGAACTAGATGATCTTTGAGGCCTCTTCCAACCCAAACCATTCTGTGACTCTATGTGAAGGCAGAGCTCCTGCCACACTGTCACTGTCCCACTTCTGGGCCACTTGTGTGGATGTACCCAGTGTGTGAATCCGCTGACTGCTCATCTTTCTGCTGTTGCTTGGCAGTTGTGCTGCATATTGAGCTGTCACATCCTGGGTTTATCTGGGACGGAGGTAGGAGGGAGCCACAGACAAGGAGACTACAGGTCATGGGGGAGGAAGGCTGCTGGGTCAACTAACACCCTGCAGATGCTTCTGTGACTGTAACATGGTCTCTCAAAGGGAAAGGAGGAGCACCTCTTTCCCACTTTGGAAAATGTTAGTATTTTCACCAGCTGCCATTGCCTGCTGTTAGTATGCATGTAATGTCAGCACCGCAATCCAGGAGACCTCAGTGTAGGTGTATTTGCTGCCTCAGATGTTTTGAGAATCTTTTTTGCCTGAAGACTTGGATAGAGACATGAAATGTAGGTGCAAAATCCAAATCTGCAGCCCTACTTACAGCAAAAAACTTAATAGCTTTCTGATCCTTCTCAGCTGCCTGAAATGTGCTTGTTTTCTATCCTGAAGTTCTCTATTTGCTTGAAGTTCTCCTTGAACAATGTTTTTTTTTTCCATTTCCCTGAAGGGTGACCCAACTAAGAACTGCAGGCAGTTCTTTAGCTCAGGGCACCTTCCCAACTGCCAGAATGGACCTTTTGCAGAACTGTCGAGTTGTTGGTCCAAAAGCTGGGGTGTAACTCCAGTTAGGTCAGTCCCAGCAGGATAAGAGTGTCCTGGCCCCATGTCCTGAGACACTTTAAATAATGAAGTGACCATTACTAGCGCAAAAATGCCTTCCTGCAGTAAGGATGTACCGCAAGCATTCAGCTACATAAGCAAACTCAGTTTTACCCCTCAGCCTAATTTCTGAGTTATTTTGCGGGGGGCAGTTTCTGCAAAACAGGAGTAAAGTCCCTATTGCTTCCGTCCCAGCTTTTTCCAAGTAGGCACTTGAGAAGCAATGAGAGACTTCTCTGGGAAGGAGGGGATGTTCCTTGGGATATCCTGAAGCAGAAGAGCAAATAAATACCTAGCTTTCTTGCAGCCTGCGTGTTTCTGATTTAAGATTAAAGGCTGATTAGTTATAGCACTTGCTGTTATGTTTCTATTTTCACATGGCTCTCCCTGCTGTCTCCCACATTCCTTTCCTTTAAAGACATTCAAGAAGGACTTTCTTCACAGATAATACAATTCATCTACTTTACCATGAAACAGGAGCTATACTTCAGTCCTGTCTCCTGGTACAAGGTGGACCAATGAAACAACTCTGCCTTTCTTGACAGCATCATTAGTGGTACCTGCTGCTATTGGAGTGGGATTAAAACTTAATAGTAACAGTTTTGGGCTCTGGGCGAGTTTCTGAATGGAAATGGCAAAGTGACCTGACAGACTGTCTTCATGAGGTTCAGTGACAACTCAGGTAAGCGAACTTCAGTGTTGGAATGAACCGATCTAAAACGTTTTGCTCTAATCTGCATTTCAAAGTAACTATTTTGTCAAATTCCCACTCTGTTAACAGTGAACAAACAAAAAATCACATAGTTTCAAGAAGATAAACCACTTTCTCTCCTTCAATTAGCAGGTTAAATTGCTCCCTTCAATTGAAATTCACTTTCTGCTTAGTTCAAGGTAGACCTCTAAGTCTAAGGTGATCCACATCTCAGCTGAATTCCTCTACCTGCAGGCAGATTTTGGTATGACACCCTGGTTCTTCACTTAAGACAAAATACTTAATTAGTGGACTAGGATGATCCTGCATCTCAGGGGGATGTGGTAGTAGAGGGGCACCTGTTTTCCTTTTTTTGTTCCGGTGAGTGAAACACAAGTTGAAGAGATTCACCGTGAAACAGGTGGACGTTGTCCCTGTGTGGAGGTTGAGCTGAGACATGGCTCCAGGCTATGCTGATGCTGAATGTCATGGGCTGTTGAGTGTAAAAAGATGCCATAACTTTGGTTTCCAAGCTGCAGGTGCATTTTGTTCCAAATGGCCCAAACTGGAATAAAACTTTTTTTTTTTGTTTTTAATCACTGAAGTGGAATTGTTTCATTTTTCTTTTTGGCAAGGAAACTTGAAGAAATCTGCTTTAGTTTGGATCAAATTGATTTTTTTCACTTTTTAACTTGGTAGTTGAACTAAAAAAATCAATTATTCACCCAGCCTTACTCCTAACACATGTCCAGGAGTAGAAATTGTTGTTTTTATTTAGTAGCAAGTGCTCAGCAATTTGAGCAAATGAATGCTGGGGTAACAGGCTGCCCCGCTGCCTTACCTGACTCTTCCTATCTTGCCAACCAGGGCTGCAGGGAGGGACCCCAGAGTGTTTCATTTCCTTGACGTCATGCCATGGCTGTGCCTACTGAGCCAATTTGGCCAGCAATACAAAACAGCATCTTGGTTTTGATCCTGACGGCTGCTGATGTTGGTTTTCTAGTCTATGTTTTAACATGAACGTAAGTTTCTTTGGACAAGATAACGAGGTCCCTTTGAGAAGCGCTCAGATCATTCCTGCCTCATAATCTCATACAGTAACAGTCTCCAAAGGAAGGAGATTGTCACTAAATGTGAAGTGCTAATGACTGTAATGCTGTGTCATAATATGAAACAGAACAGAAAAACAACTCCATCAGTGGCATATTTCCAAATAAACAGCTCCTCTGGAAAGAAATTTCCCTTTTTCATGTTTCAGGCATTCCTAATTCTGTTTTCTCTCTTACGTACCGTCACTGGTGGAAATATCCAGGCATTTGTTTCACAGCTGTCATGATGCTAAACATTTGGCTGTCCAGGAGGTCAATATCTGCTCTTAAAACTCTACCTATGTCATGTCATTGCCATGATTGTGGGTTTTGCTACAGTATCACTGGAGGACAGAAACAGTGGAGAACACTGGCAAAAAGTGTAATTCTCACCCATTTCTTCTTTTCTCTTGAGGGAATATAAGTGCAGAGGATCCAGAGGAGTTTCAGCTTCGACAGTGCTGGAGGTTATCTGCTATCCTCTGGGTGCTTTGTAACAAGCAGGTGATCTGAATCACCAAATCTCATGGGATCTCCTTGTCCTCTTCTCTGCTGGCGGTAGACAGCCTGAGTTCCCTCCACATTATGTTCTTCCCTGTTGGATGTACAGCATGTGAAAGACAGAAGACAACTATGCCACAGTCCCCTTCGTTCCTGACATCTAATGCCGATCTGGAGGAGGAACAACTGGGTGAGAGACAGAGACCAGATTAGGACAGGTCTCTAAATATTGGCCAAAGTCTGTCTCTGGTGCTTAATCCACAGATAAATCATGCAGAGCCCTGCACCCAAGGGGAGGGTTGGCATTGCTACTCCCTGTCCAGGAGGCTAGCCTGTGTTGGCATGATAGAGTGGGACTTGCTGACCTCAGGATGACTTTCTGACAGGGACATCACTGACGCACCACTCTTGGTTAAGAAGGGGAATTAGTCCTGAGCATCGGTGACTGTGCAGCTCTGTCTTATGCTTGCTAGTGAAGGAGAACTCTCACCTTCTACCATCTCATCACCTTTATGTCCCGTAACAAGGAACCTGCCTGAGTCACCTGACCACAGTCAGAAGTGCTGGTTCATGCGTGTGCTCCCACCTGCTCCACTCCACTCCCACCATGGCTCTCAGCATCGATTGGTGCTGTTGAGTTACAAGTGGTGGCCAGTTTGTGCCACAGCTACATGCCCCAGATTTGGGTGTAATCTCTCTCAATGCTTTTGCACTGCAAGGTGTCTCGTGAGGAGCCGAGAGCAAATCCATCATGTGGCGATGGCAAGAGGAGATGGCAGGTAGGTCTAAGGAGAACACAAAGCATCCTAGCTGCGGGATGCAATTCCTGCCTCCTCCTTCGACCTCCTTTAACCCTGTCCCTGCTTGATGTTTCCTGGGCTTTAACCAAAATGAGAAGTCTGGCTCATAAAACAGCTGGAAAGAAAAACTGACAGCAAAATAATAAAAATATCAAGATGTCAGAGCAGGCATATGCCAGCAAAGTCAGCACTGTCGAACACCCTACAGTCAGGGCGAGTGTCTGTGGGCTTTTGTACGGTATTAAAACTGTCCATCTTCACAACGGATGCCTGGAGTTTCTGTCTCAGTGGGTCCCCTGGGGATGACGGAGGGCTCCTTTTTCCATTTTCTGCTAACAGCCGCTGGAGGTGGCTGCGCAAGTGATAAATCCTGCCTGTGCTGCTGCAGCACTGGCAGGGCAAAGAATTACCGTGTGGCTCAGGTGGCCGAGCGTGGTCAGACGACACTAACTGGGATGGGGATGCACTGGGGACAGCAGAGGGGAGCGCTTGCTTCTTGTTGCCTCTTGTTGAGGTTTTAGTGGATGCCTCAAGACCCCAAAGTGGATTCAAAGCACTTGCCAGAAAGAGTGAACCTGCCCAGGCTCTGGAGGTGTTCAGTGCCACAGCCTCCTCTGCCTGTCTTGTGGCTGCAGCTCCTCCTGCACATCTGCTGACTGTCACGGGAGCAGGAGTCCAGCAAAGGGCCAAGAAGGATGGCAGCATCTTTCATACAAAAAAAAAAAAAAGCTGCAAAAGCTGGGACTGTTCAGCCTGGAGAAGAGAAGGCTTGGGGAGCAAGGGGGGGGAATCTCNACAGGGCGAAGAAGGACAGAGGCATCTTTAAAACAAAAAAAAAAAAAAAAAAGCTGCAAAAGCTGGGACTGTTCAGCCTGGAGAAGAGAAGGCTTGGGGAGCAAGGTGGGGGAATCTCATACCTGACAGGAGAGTGTGAAGAAATCAGATCCAGGCTCTTCTCCATGATGCCAAGTGACAGGACCAGAGATAATGGCCAAAACCTGAAACACAGAGAATTCCACTCGTGCCTAAGAAAAAAGCTTTTTGTTTTGAAGGTGGTCAAACACTGGAACAGGTTGTCCAGAGGAGCTGTGAAGTCTCCATCCTTGGAGCTATTCTGAGGTCCTGGACATGGTCCTGGACAGTCTGCTTTAGGTGGTTGGACTAGGTGATCTCCAGAGATGCCTCCAACTTCAGCAGTTCTGTGGTTCTGAGAAGATGAGGAACAACCAACTGGAAATGAGGAAATAGTGTTGTATGTTAAGTGACATTTCGAAAAACACTGTTTACCTTAGTCGTTCATTTATTCTTCTTTCCACTAGATGTTACTGCTGCTCTCATAAATAATTCCGGTTTTGTAAACTGTAGTATATTATTTAAGATGGTACATATTAAACACCTTTAGTGCATTCTGGGGCTCCTATGTTATTTTTAATGACTTTTTAAAACAGCCTTTACATGCACAAACAGGATTAAGTAATTCTTTGGGCAGCCTGAACAGAATGAATATTTCATAGATTTCTGCAGCCTATTCATATTTAGTTATTCAAGGAATTTTTAATTTTTTCCCCCCATTGATATCTGGTCAACTCCTGTCCCTGGTGGTGTAAGAATTTCAAAGAACTATTTGAAACTTGAATTTCATACATTTCCACATACAGGGCTCCTGGACTGTTGACACATACATTACTGTACTGAGTCTTTCTGCACACAAGTGTCCTCAAACAAGCAGCAAAGTCAACTTAAAGCCTCCCAACCCCCTCCTGACAAAAAAAATAAAATCCCTCCTCCTCATCCCAAGATGCAATGGAACGAAACTTCTTTGCTTCTTTCCTACTTTGCCAGTGTCTGTCTTTTTAACAGGAGCCGTATTCGTAGCCAAATTATTTGTCACCCATTTCTTTTTTTTTCTTTAGTTCACACTTCAATGTCTGCAATACCTCCTAAACAGAACATGAGATGAGACTTTTTTAATTAGCTGTGTCATAAAAAGAGAATCTTTTAGTGTCTTGGGAAATAAATAAATAAATATCTACATATTGCTATATCAAAATGAGGGTCTCTGCATCACCAGCTTTATTACTGTTTAATGACATAAAAAATTCAGTGCGGAAAGTCCTTCCTCAATGTGCAGAAGTAACCTCTAATAACTGGAAATCATTTAATGATCCTTTTAGCTGCACAGTATAGAGGAAAAAAAAAAAGGCTTGTGGGGATATACCTCAATATTTCTATGCGCTCAAGTTTGCCAAAATGGAAGATGGCTGCCATGCTGGAATGCCTTTCATAAATTAAGAAGAGTGATTGAAATTGCTTATTGATGACTTTGAAGACAAAATTGTGATATATCTATGGCATACCCTGTTATTTTGTGCTGTATATAACCTGCTAGTTAGTGGAGGGCATATATTCATTCTCATCTCCTGTTAATTTGGACTCAGTGGTGTCTTAAAAAATTAATATTAGCATAGAATCTACAAATGTTGATAAATAGTCAAAAGCTCAAAATGGCTGATTTTTGGATACTCTGAAATAAGCACTGCATCACCTTTCTTATCTTGAAAACAATCAAGCAGATGATAACAATGTAGCAACTCGTAACAACAGATTTTTGTTATTCCCACAGCACAAAGCATCAACAGTAACGAAAACCATGTCCAGTCTTTATTAATAATGTTCCTCAGGCGAAGGAGTGCTATTATATTGTTGGCAGCATACATCTTTTGCCCTACCAAGATTTGCCATTTTACCAGCAAGTGAAGCCTGACAAACAAGCGTTTCATTTGTTATCGCAATCACAAAATCTGTATTAATGATTACTAATAATGCTGTGATACACTTTGTTTCTGCAGCAGTTATGTTGTCATTTTCTTTACTGTTTTCCTCATGCTAAAGATTCAAGAGTTCTTCTCTTACATGTTCCGTGATAATTATATAAAAATAATTATATACAAAAATAATTTCTAATTATATTCTCTAACATTCTAATGCCATAATTTTGGCATCTGCAGTTGCTCCATTTGCATACTGACTTACATCTCATTACCCACCTCAAGCGATTGAGAACCTACTTCCATATAAACTCCAGCAAGACTTATGAAAATTACTTTTATATTTAGTGATCCATGGGAGAGCTTCTCAGCTGGGAAAAGAGAAAGCTGCTTTCTTGTTAGGGGAATATTTTGACTTGCTGCCGTCACTCGCATGTTCACAGTCCATGTGGGAGACAGAAATCTCACCGTGACTCAGTCACTGCCCTTGGCCGCTCCATCCCTGAGTGCACCAGGCCGATGGACCACAGAGACCTGCCTTGGCCAGCCAGTACTTAACTATCATATATTTGTGGATTAAAAAAGTCCTTATATTGAGAAAAGATTGACTACCTAGTGTTATCTCAGCTGGAGACTATCTAAACACACATTTGAAACAGGTCTTTGTATCTGAGTGGAAACGGAAACTGCCCTCCGAGTAATGTAGCAGCCCCTTGGTTCTCAAGATGCTGCTTGAATAGATGTGGTTTCCTGGCATTTGAGATTAAGTATGCTGAGCTTGATCCGAAAGTCCTGGGAAATGAGGTGTATTTCAAGGAAGATAAATGCAGTCCAGCTCCGCATCCCCCCTGCCAACCAGGGATGGAGGTTTTTGGAGTGCCAGACTGTAACATTTAGGTCCTGTCACAGAGAGATGACCTTGTATGATGTCCCAAAGCCCTGTCCTACCCATTAGACTCACTAAATACTTGCAATAAAATGTCAGAGTGTCCAGGTAGGCTGAGCATTTGCTGGTTTGTCTCCGTGGATCTGTCTGGGAGACTTCTCTTACCCACCTTTCCCTTGCTTGATTGACAAGTGCAGAAGCAAAGTTTAGGGATAATAACGATTGACAGACAAAGTCTTGAACACAAGACCATATCTATGATCTTTAGTGCGAGTGCACAAGGAACACTGTCTTTGGCAACACAAAAGGAGAACCTCCATTTCCCTCTAACTTTATGATTAGTTTCTGTTAAAAGACAAGGTTCCTCCGGGCTGAATTCCACACCGAGAGCAAGGTTTAATCAACAGTGGGACTGCTTACTCTCCAGGCTTTGACTGATTGATACGGCCTTCCTGTAACTCATGCAACAAATGAAATAAGGGTCATCTCTTGTAAGAAGGAATAAACAGTCACCTCAAGGAACAAATCAAAACCACCAGGGACTGGCCTTTAAAATAGAGACAAGAAGGTGGCATAACTCTGGCTGTCACTGGAATGGTGCATGGTGGTTCCCATGAGAAGGGCTGTCCTATGTGGACGTGTCTTCTGGTTCCCTCTCTCCCAGCTGGGGCAGAGAGTACTGGTAAGAGACATGGTTTCAGGGCTAATGTCTTTCCAGATGGGCGTGCTGTTTTGGTCCAGAGATGACCAGGATGCCTGCAGTGTGGCTGTAAAAGGGACTGTCCTCAGGGACAGTCCAGTGCAGCCACAGATCTGCAGTCTTCCTGCCACCCCAACTCCTTCTGGCTCCTGTCTTCAGGAGCACAAACATGTGGTGTTATCTGGACTCACCTCCAGCCCCAGAAGATTTGAAAACAACAGTCTTCACAGGCTTATTCCAGCAAAGAAAAGCAGGGGGAGAGAGGCATGGCTGCAGCAGCTCTGCTTGACCAGAGCTGGCACTCACCTAACGAGTCTCGGTAGTAACACATATAAAGCAGACTGAATATGGGGTGGTAGCACAGGGTGTACAAGCTTCTAGGCAAGCTGGGTACTTACCTGGCAGTCAACTTGTCATGAAATCTGTCTTACTGGTCACTGATGCCCCAGCAAGATGACACTGAGTCAAAACTGGTTCTAAGAGCGAACCCATGTTAAAGTCATACCCTGCAATGCCAGTCTCTGTCGTGTAAAGGGTGTGAGTCCAACGTGTAACTGAGTGCGGCTCACCTCCTGTTGAGTCATGAGGTTCAGCAAGGACCCCCCCTTGCTTTCTAAACTCCTTCTCAGAGAGGAGTCCAGGTATGGCTAGGTTCAGCCTTAATCCCAGCCTTGGTCAATATCTAAAGGATTGTATACAGCCACATATCAGAGTCAATGTTTGCCTGTCAGAGCTCCCTAAAGGACTTTCGCTGAGACCACTTGGGAAAGTGAAAAACAGATAGAAAGTGCAATAGCACTAACACATAATTACGTCAGCAAAATACTTCCCTGGGTATTCACCAAAAAGGTGAAGATGCAATGCTTACCAAGAAGGTGTCCCTATCGTGGGTGAACGAGAAGGAGCACAGCCCACTGACTGCCTCTCCTGGGTCTTCAATCTCTTCTCTCCCTCCCAGAGGTACTTTCCTCAATATCCTTTACACCCCAACCTTAGATGTCCCCTCCCTGAGGTGATATTTAACATGATTTGGGTGGAGACTTGAGTACTATAGTCATATATGTTTAGCATGTACTTCTTTTTGCTCATTATCATAGTTAGGGGTGTCAACTTCAATATTAATTTCATTAATAATGAAGAAAAAGGTCTTACTCTGGGCACCGTGGCCTTCAAGATTCTGTGCAGAAACTGCCTATTTATTCTGCATTCTCTAGCCAAAACAGGGCCATCCTGCTGCCATAAGACTCCTTCCTCAGAGAAGCTGTGGCTGCCCCTGGGTCCCTGACAGTGTTCAAGACCAGGCTGGATGGGGCCCTGACCAACCTGATCTACTGGGTGGTGTCCATGCCCATGGAACCAGATGGTCTTTTATGGTCCCTTCCAACCCTAGCCATTCTACAGATGATTTCCCTATATGTAGATATGATTCTCCTTCGGCTGCTTCTCATACCGATCTTGCAGATCTCCATCCACAATGTTTGCATAAGAGATAAGCAGACACTCACTTTTTTAACCTTTTATGTGCAATTCTCCCAGTCTCCATCAGGTGAACCACCTACTTAGTCTGGCATCCAACTCACAGTTTCAACCTGACATACATCTGCGTCAAGAACAATGAGAAAACACCAGAAGAGAAAGCAGCTTCCTGCTGTCAGGACAAAAGCTGAAACCTGAAATGCAATTATCTCATTTGATGTGTTTTCAGACAAATTTCTTATTGTCTAATTCCTGTTGAAAAGTATGATTCCAAGAGTTGTTTTGTCCCACATCTCACAGCAGTGAGGTCCTATGGCTTACATATTTTTGCTTTTCCATTTCTCAGCAAAGTTACTCCTTGCTCTGACTTCTTTGTGCTAGGAGAGGGGATGACTCTGATCACCCATTTCATCTTCTCCAGAGCATTCGTTGCTTCACATCCTGATAAATGTCTACAGCACTCTCTTTGAACTGCACTGCCCCACTCCTGCCCTGCTTGCCAGCTCCCTAATGACCTTGGTTGCTTTCTCTGGACTTTTTTCTGACTGTCTTGTCTGTGAATGTAGAATTGGGTAGCCTCTGGATGCTTGTGATGGACAGTTTGGGGACAGTAGCAATGGTTCACAGATGGCCCAGAAACCCTGGACAGTACAGAAAGAAGATATGTAAGGGAAAGCAAATGTGTTTGGGTTCACAGAGGGGCTGTGAATTATGCTCAACACATAATAAATGTAGCAGCTTATCAGAAAGGTCCAACTCATTTTGCTAACAGCCTTTCTCCCTGCCTCACCAGAATAGATTCCATGTTTCCATCACGCTCTGTTTGTGCTGGGTTATGTTCCAGGCAATAAATTGAGCTCCCTGTCCACCCTGGCCACCTGAGCTTCTGCCCGCTTCTGTTCTCAGAGAGATTAGGGTGTGAGAAGAAATATACCCTGCAGTTTGTTCTTTCTGTAAAATTGCTTTTAGGCTGAATACAATATGTTACAGGATAGAAAAGCTCCTGCAGGAGCATGACTCTCTTGACATGTTACCGCAGAAGGAGGTCAGGAAAGAAAAAGGAGCTATGCAGCCTTTTCTGATCACAAATAGTCAGTGGAGTCACTAGGGACTGCAGATGACTGCTCCAGGGTTTCAGGCAGGGGGTCTCCAAGCCTGGGAATGTCCGTGGGGATGGCACTATTTTGCTCACCATCTTTCCCTTGGGTAAAAAGGAGTTGTTTCTGCACTCTGGATTCAAACGCTGCAAACTTTGCTCATTAGTTTCTCCTCACTCAGGGTTACCTGGACTACATCTTCCCCCTTTCCAGGACTCATCATGCCCCGATGAATGCAAGGTGATCACTCAAAAGGATCTCCCGTTGCCCTGAGATAGAAGTGCAGACCGAGTGTGTTATGCCCCAGAGCACAGGATTGGCACAGATCAGCGCTCAGGCTGGAAAAAGGTGAATGAGCAAATTTCCCTGGCCTTACCCAATGTTGGCGTCCCCGTGTCAGTTCACAGTTGACTTGAATGAACATGCAAGTCATGCGTGAACATGGCAGACCATGACATGCAAGAGATGAACAGGCGTAGGGACAGAGTTAGCAGTGTCTGTGTCTTCTTCCATTAAGTTTTGGAGTAAACTTAGGACTTATGCATGAATCAATGAGGATGCTCAGATACATGGTAAGATGTTCACTGGGGGATTTATTCCTCCTAATTTTTAATGCCTCTGTCTGATCAAATGTCTGTTGGCTCCCTTTATAGTATCAGGAGAGAAAGTGACACTTTCAGGTACTGTTTGCTGACCTATTTTAGACTTTAGGACAAGATTAATAGTGTCTTGGGCTCTGCTGCTTATACTGATGAGAGCTCCAGCCACTGCAGAGGGACATAGTCACAGCCAGATGAATCCCACCCCCCAGTAATAGCAGGATGCAGAGGACATTACACACTGACAAATAGCTAGACAGACGGTTAGATTTTCACCATTTTCTCAGAGTTATTACTTCATATTTTCAGCAGACAGCGTAGGTTACACCTGCTTCACATCGGAGTGTGTTGTTTACAGCCATAATGGATTAAATTTTAGCTCCAAATCTGTTGTATAAGAGCTACATCATGGCAACAGCCAGGAAATATTACGGAGCCATCAGCTGCATTGTGACCACGGCTGCAATTCAGCCACCCTTGGAGTACAACTATTTGACACTCTACAAAGCTGTGTTGTGGGAAGCAAATTAAGAAATAATTATTCCTTAATAATGTCTTCAGTTTAGCCTTTAGAGGAATTTAGGTGAGCTCAGTGTAATTACCTTCACTGGAATTTGACCAGAACTTTCTTTCAGGGGAAGAAAGCTAATTTGTGCAGAAAGCAAGACATTAGCTTTATGTTTCGTTCCAAATGAAATAGTTGAGATCACATCTCTGTCATTGCCAGGAGAAACAGAAGAGGGTTTTCCTCCCAGCACTGAAATCAATCCAGACTGCAAGCACTGAGGAAGGCAGTTCTGTAGAGTCATGGACACAAATTTCAAGCAAACATTGCAGCTCGGGGTGCCGACAGTCTCTGCATGGACTAGCAGGACCAGCGAGAAGCATCTGGAGCTGGAGGGCGTGTGGGACTCTCCAGTGTGCACAACAAGAGCAGTAGGGGCAGATAGACACTTGGTGGATGGGAGGCTACTATGGAAATAAACGGTTATGAGGGTCCTCAAACACTGGGACAGGCACATAGAAGGGCTGTGGGATCTCAGTCTTGGGAGATATTCAGACAACAACAGCACAAAGCCCTGAGTGATCTGATGTTGTCCCTGCTTTGACCAGAGCCTGAACCAGAGACTTGCAGAGGTCTTTTCTGACCTTAGGTACTAACTCCTGCTCTGAAGTAGGATCTGAGAAGAGCCATGAGCTCTCCCCACACAGAGAATCAGGCCAAATCAGACCCCATTGATCAATGGGGCAAAGAGGACCCGAAAGCCATAAGGGCAGGTGTTGCATCACCCAGGGAAATGGCAGAGGTTGTTAACCCAGAGGAGCAGTGAAGTCGTGCATGTGGTGGCAGGTGTCCACTCGCTCACCGTCAGGGCAGGGAACAACACAATGAAAAGGTCGCTGGCTCAGAGACCACTCAAAGATAATGATTTCACTTTCTGTTAGGATGGGTAGTTCACCTGCTGTTTGTTCTTTCCCTGAGATATCCCTCTGACAGTACAGGCCCCTGACAACTGCTGCAAGAGAAAACAAACACATAAAACTAGTTTGGTTGCAATTTAATCATCGTTTCTCCCTGGAAGGTTGCCAGCATGCCTGGATTGTGTGTGGTCTAAAGATATGGTCCCTTCTTTAGTGCCTGTCATCTTCCAGCAGGCATTGAACATGGATATCAGACAATGTCCATCTTCATTAGTGTCTCTGAGAACTTTTTCTCAGAGTCCAGGGAATTCCTTCTGTCATTGCTGAAAAACATCAATGTCAAAAAAGAGCACACATCTTGTTTTGATCAAGTCCATGTTACACTTGTGGTAGGAGCTCCTAATGACCCACCACTAGTTTAGGGCCATTGTGTGGCTTGCATGGTTCAAGATCCTAAGGAGACACTGTTTTCTTGCTGGGTGTCAGGTCCTGCCCTTGGGTCACACCAGTCCCAGGCAGTGCTACGGGCTGAGGGCAGAGTGGCTGGAAAGGGCCTGGAGGAAAAGGCCCTGGGGGGGCTGGGTGGCAGCGGCTGGACATGAGCCGGCAGTGTGCCTAGGTGGCCAAGGGGGCCACCGGCATCCTGGCTGGTATCAGGGATGGGGTGGCCAGCGGGAGCAGGGCAGTGACCGTCCCCCTGCACTGGGCTCTGGGGGAGCCGCACCTCGAGGGCTGGGGTCAGTTCTGGGCCCCTCAGCACCAGAAGGACATGGAGGGGCTGGAGCATGTCCAGAGAAGGGCAGTGAGGTGGGGAAGGGTCTGGAGCACCAGTCTGGGGGGANAAACGGCCTGAATTTGCTCCAGGGAAGGGTTAGGTTGGAGACTGGGGAACATTTCTTCCCTGAAAGAGTGGTCAGGGCTGGGGACAGGCTGCCCAGGGAGAGGGGAGTCCCCGGCCCTGGAAGTGTTAAAAAAGTGTGTAGCTGTGGCACTGCGGGATGTTGTTTAGTAGACATGCTGGTGTTGGGTTGACTGTTGGGCTTGATGATCTTCAAGGTCTTTTCCAACCTTAAAGATTCTGTGACTCTATGATTCTTCTGTCCCATTGCCCAGTTGTCCCACCTCTATAGACAGGGATTGCAAGTGAGAGATTTTCCATCACAGCACAATACTTTGCATCAGAAGTAAACCCAATGCTCAGTGCACTTCTTAGCTCTAAAGGGCGTTGTGTGGTGATTTACAGAGCTCAGGTTGTCCAAGCGTGCCAGCCGCTCCACATGCGTAAAGCTACATCTGCATTTAGGTACAGAAACAGGACATCGGCTGACAGCAGAGCTGTATCCCTTCAAAAGCCTGGCCAGAAGAGCTTGGTATCAGATCTCCAGTCATGGAGCCCTGCCTTTTAACACTTGCAAAAGAGCTTCATTTTTATACAGTGAGGTGAGTGTACACACTAATGCCAACGGACTTCTCTAATGAAGTGCTATCAGCGTTGCCAAGCTTGTGTTTGCTGGACACTTGTGCTCTCACTTCGCCACCTATCGGAGTCTCATTGCTGCTTGGGCAAAGGGAGAAGAGTGTAGAGAGAGAATGACTGTACAAGGTCTTGAGAAGTCGTCTGCTGTAACATCCTGCCTCCCAGCATGTTTAAGTTTTCTTTTTTTTCCCTTTCTTGCCTCTCTTATAAAGCATAATGGGAGAAGCGCCTGACCCCATTTATCTTCTTTGTAAGGCAGCTATCTCCTCTATTTCCTCTAAGGTCCAACCCCTTTTTCCTATCCTATCCCCCCTTCCTTCACTTGTGGCTTCAGGCTCTGTCCCCTCCCCATCTGAGGTCTCACTGAATTCGGAGACTGTTTGCATTTAGCTAGATCCTATATGGCCAGGGTGAACGAGGAGGGTTGCAGTGACTGTGGGACCTGCTTCCTCTCTCTTCTCTGTACATGTCTCCAAGCAGGGTGCTCTTCAGTTTGTCCAGAAACCCCCTTGATGTTTTCCAAGACAGCTTCCCTACCAAGCTGTCTATCTCTGGTGTTCCCCTTGTTGTTCTCTGAGCCTGTCACCTTCACACCCCTTTCCTGTTTTTCATCTTTCTTACAGTCACTTCTACTTCTTTCTAGAAATCTCCTGAACTATCCAGTTGCCCCTCATACAGAAATCCTTCCATGACCTTGTTCACCCTGTTGTGCTTTTCTCTACAGTTTTCAGCTATCCTGTATCTCCTGTTTCATATGGGAGGGACCAGAACTGCACACAGTATTTGGGTAGTGGTTTATCATGGATTTACTGGTATCACATACACATTTTTATTTATCTGTCCTCTCTTGTCCTGTTAATTCTATAATTTGATTTGCTTTGCTGTGTACTGAGCTGATGTATTCATGGAACTAGCTGTTATAATCTCACTACCTCACTCCTCAACGACAGTAATCAACTCAGAGCCCATCGCTGGAGATGTGTAATTAGTATTTTTCCCCACGCACTTGACTTTACATTTATTTACATTAAACTTCACCTTCCATTTTATCAGATTGTGCTTCTATAATGCTTTCTCCTTGGTCCCCTGAGCAACGGTGCTTTAGCAGCAAACCGCTCCCTAAGCACTCGTACTCTTCTCCAGATTGTTTATGAGAAAGCTGAGCAGCATGGACCCTGGCACACAATCCCAGGCTGGCCTCCCTCCACTACCCGTTTCCTCCTCACCACTTTCCTTTCTTTCAACCACATATTCATCTACATAAGGATCTTTACCTTTCTTCCTGTGGCAATGCAATTTCTCTAAAAGCCTCTTGTGAGGGACCCTACTGTGTGCTCTTCAGGCTATCAGTAGATAGTATCAACCTGGTCTCCTCTGGGATGTGACAGTGGACTCCTTCAGTGGTGTTCAGTAGGGGTTTGACTTCCCCTGAGAAAACCTGTGCTGACTCTTTCCCAGTACATTATCTTTAGTCACTTCTCTACAAATGCCTGAATGCTCTGGTCTTTTAGACTTGTTGTTAGTTAAACCAGAAAACCTGAAAAAACTCTGTAACCCTGTGGTGGTTTTAAACCAGAGGTTGCCTGTAACAGCTATTTCGTCCTTGAGTTCCCTTAGGACTCATGTGCAAACGCTGTCTGATTCCGGGGAGGGTTCCTGCCATTTTATCATTTTGCTCTATAGCTTTCCTGCTTGCATTTCAGTTTAAGCTACATCCTCTGATAAATAGATCCAGCTGAGGGGCTTATTTATTCTAAGACAACACCAGGGTCTTTTCAAATCCTCCTTGCCCTTTGCAGCTGATTAGCAGAGTGCATCCTACTGCTGGTATCAAAATTCAGGACCATACCTCCTGTGCCAGGCTCCAGCAGAAACATTTTCTGTTCGGTACAACTTTGATGCAGTAAAACCAGAGGTTCAGGACCTGAAAATTACACTGACTCAGGGTTCAGGGCTTGCAGCACCCTGTGCTAGGAATCTTTCAGAACAGCACAGCCAGGCTATGAAAGAACCCGTGAAACCTTTATGGTGCTGTATCTTATGATTCACCAGTACCAGATGTGAATACTTTAGCCTAGGAAAAAACCTCAGCATCCATTTTCTTCCCTTTGCCTCCTAGTCCTGTTAGATTAGGAGATGCCAGGCTGATAAATTACCATTGTATTAATTTAATATTATGTGAAGATTCATAAATACCTGACTGCCACTACAGAGTCCATGTATCTCTCTGATGAATGCAGAGTTTCTGCTCCAAAACACTTGCCATCTGATCACATGCTTTGAGAATGCAAATGAACACTAATGTGGCAGGCAGAAGCCTGGCTATGGTCAGTGGTTTTGTGACTGTCACAGCACAGGTGGCTTTGGAGGAGGGGTGTGAAGGGTTCATAATATCTTCCAAGAGTGGATGATGGAGGTTCAATAATACATAGTGGAAGAAGACTTTATTCATGAAGTAGTTAAAGAACAACTCTAAGCAGGCCAAGCTGCAGAGAATTGAAGAATGGGATGGGAAAATGAGTGACGAAGAGAGAAATAATGAAATCATAGAATGACATGGGTTGGAAGCGCTTAAAAGATCATCATCTAGTTCCAACCCCCTTGCCATGGGTAGGGACACCACCCACTAGATCAGTTTGGCCAGGGCCCTATCCAACCTGGCCTTGAACACTGCCAGGGATCCTGGGGCAGCCACAGCTTCTCGGGGCACCCTGTGCCAGGGCCTCAGCACCCTCCCAGGGAAGGATTGCTGCCTCACATCTCAGCTTCAGCTCCCCTCTGTCAGTTTAAACCCATCCCTTGTCCTATCCTTCCCTGCCCTGGAATCAGCCCCTCTCCAGCTTTCCTGGAGCCCCTGCACGCACTGGAAGGCCGCAATAAGCTCACCCTGGAGCCTTCTCTTCTCCAGCATCCCCAGCTCCGTCAACCTGTCCTCATAGCAGAGCTGTTCCAGCCCTCGGATCATCTTTGTGGCCTCCTCTGGACTTGCTCCAACACATCCACATCTTTCTTGTGCTGGGGGCCCCCGAGCTGGATGCAGTACTGCAGATGGGGTCTCACCATGGCAGAAATGGTCAAAGATGCGCTAGTGCTGCAGTGACTGAAGACAAGGAGCTCACAGAGCTTGTGGGGCTCAGACTGTAGAACTGGGTAAAGCCAGTGGCCTCCTGATGACAGAGTGTTTCATGGGCACGTGCCTCACTGGGCTATGAGATGATGGATGAAGGCACGGCAAGGTGGACAAACATGACTGGGCAAAGACTGAGAAAGAAGACAGAGCACAGGTAAAAGGCTCAGCACCATCACAGGCAACAGAAAACTGCAGCAGGAATGGAAGGTGTAAGAAGAAGATGTGATTTTCCAGTTACACCACCCAGAAGCCAGCAGAGCGAATTTCAGCCTGTGTTGTTGGTGAATACGTCTCAGTACAGGGATGCAGCCTTACCATCTCTGTCTTTCTCACGCAACATTTGCACCCCCCTGTGAGCTCGCAGCGTGCCAGCCAAGTACAGGAGGGAGCGTTCAGCATTTTGGATGAGTAAACTCCTTTTGCCTTATGCTTACACCCTCCCCACTTCAATTTTTCTTATCCTTCTACTAGTTGGGTCTCCCTCCTTCAGCCTCTGCAGTCCAGTCTCATTGTCCGGAGAGCCAGAGTGAGTGAATGCAACCATGATGTCAGAGTTAAAGGCGGTAATATATTCCTCTTGTGTTAGCTTGTTTGCTGCCTTTTATTAATTAACTTTACTAACTCAGAGACCCCCTGGGAGAAGCCAAAAGTAATTGGATCATTTAATTTGCTTTCTAGGAACTGCTTACTAATGTTAAAAACCCCCAAATCTTCTAAAACTATAGATCAGAACAGAATTTTCCTCAACAGAAAGAGCTTGATTGCAATAGCCCCTGTATGCAAATCTGCATGACTGGCTCACCATGGGCTCTTGCCACAGCAAGTGGTGAGGCCTTTTGGAGATACGGTGGAGACAAGCAGAACTGTGCCTTGCAAAAAGAGACACTGAACTGCCCTTTAGCAGCATTGAGTGATGCTCTAAATCATTTCTCTCTTTCATTTTCCTCACACTTCATATGAGAATTCAGCTTCCCCTTTAACTCATAAGAAGATGAGGTGACCTGGATCTCATATTCTATGCACAACAGTCCCTGCCCCTGCCCTGGGGTCAGTCCATGCACCTTATGCCATCAGATATGACCCATCCTGCCCAAATATTCCTACTCAGTGGGAGGTGGTTCTGCTGAAAGGGTAAGATCTCCTTAACTGTTGCCTTCTGGGAACTAAAGAGGTCCCTTCATGGTGGTGTTTCTGGAGTGGGTTAGCCAAGGTGATGTTAGAGCCAAAAGATGTTGTTCGTGTTACAACTATTCATAGAATCATAGAATCATAGAATCATAGAATGGTTTGGGTTGGAAGGGACCACAAGGTTCATCTAGTTCCAACCTCTCTGCCATGGGTAGGGTCCCTACACTAGACCAGATTGCCCAAAGCCCCACCCACCCTGGCCTTAAACACTTCCAGGGATGAGGCCTCCACAACTTCTCTGGGCAACCCGTTCCAGTGCCTCACCACCCTCTCTCTTGAGAGCTGGGATTTGTTCCTACATCTCTCACTTTGTCTTCTAGATCTACACACTTGGGAACCCCTCAAACAATTCAATTAATCCACAAGACTTTTGCTCCTTCCTCCCAGACTACAGATAGATCCTTAGTGGTTTCAATCCTTGCAAGTTTGGGGATGCACTTTGAGGCTTGAGGTCAGAACTGCTCCTCCAGACAACACTCAGGACATTCATGTGTGTGACATGACATGGGGAATGCTGGAGAAAACATACCCTGGAGACTTCCAGACCAGAAGGCACTGTGCAGAGGGTGATCAAAATGGACCGTGCAGAGATTGTATTTATGAACATAAATTTCGACTCAGCTCAGGTATCTGACAGAGTCACTTGCAGCATCCCATTTTTAAAGACTGTTTGGGGTCTTCCGTTGGAATAAACAATCCCCAAGTACCTTCAAAGGAAGACTTTGCACAGTTTACAAAGCAGTTCTTGAAGACTATCACAACACCAAGACAAGTTCTGAAAGAAGAATTGATCAGGTTCAGCAGTTGACATATGACCAAGACTGGTCCATCAGACCTTTGCACCTCAAATTCTTCCCTTTCTGTGGAGCTTTTATGGAGGACTTTGCTGCTGCCGTTGTCTGCAAGATCTTGTCTCTCTTGATCATCCATAGACCAGACTAGCTATGTGATGATGCATAGCCACAGCTGCAGTACGGTGCAAAACTCCAGAAGGGTGAATCTGCTAAAAAGAAAACACCTTAAATACAGGGATGGAAAGAGAAGGGAACAGCTGAGAGGACAGCACAGAAAAATGAATGAAGGCAGTTCGGAATTTGTAATAATAAAGCATGCTCTCTGAAAGGTAACATTTGAAGTTGCTGACTCTTCAATTTGTCCTTGCTGCATTAAGGATATAATATGGCAATCCAACCAAAATGCTGCTTTGAAAATGTCAGAACAAGCTCCAACAAACAGGCTAAGAGGTTATCCTGAACTTCACTGGGGAGAACATAGAGAGCAGAAAGTAGCTGAGAAGAAGTGAGAGAAATAGCTCTGCACATCGCCCTCCTGCAGGTGCTAACTCTCCTGTTCCCCAAGCTTTTTCCATCCTTCTGACTTCCTCAGCCAGCCCATGTGTGCCATCCTGCCAAGCCCTGTCTGTTGGAGATGGAAAGAGATACTCTTCTTGCTCTTACCTTTGTCCTGGTGTGGGGATTCATGCACACAAGAAAAAGCCCGGCTCTCTCCTCGCTCCAGGGGTGCTGCAATGCTGACAGTGCCGCAAGAGCAGCTGAAGTCCCATTAAGGTGGATGCTACACCGCTGCACATGAGGAGACCTGCTGCTTAGCCATAAATAAAGGCACAAGAGAAAAGGCAGGCACAAAATGACAAGGAATCAAGGACAGATAAAGTCCCAAAGCCCCGTAGGGTAGAGAGTCAGTTTTCCAGCTTGTCCACCAACTTTGGTACTGCCAAGCAACCATCCCTTGTCAGACACTGGATAGAGTCGGCTATGATATCGAGATAAACATGCCTGAAGTGGGCAGGTGAACAGGATGACTGCTGGGGCAAAGCAAAACAGCAGAGACTGCCAGCTGCAAGGTCTTGTCCCCTAGTGCATCGTATACCCTTCCCCTTGATTCTCTGTAGGCACTTCAGAGGCATCACTGTCCCACATCTGCTCTGCTGTCTCCATATTAGAATCATAGAATGGTTTGGGTAGGAAGGGACCTCCCAGCCCACCCAGTGCCACCCCCTGCCATGGGCAGGGACACTCCGAACCAGCCCAGGCTGCCCAAAGCCCCATCCAACCTGGCCTTGGGCACTGCCAGGGAGCCAGGGGCAGCCACAGCTTCTCGGGGCACCCTGTGCCAGGGCCTCAGCACCCTCCCAGGGAAGGATTGCTGCCTCCCAGCTCAGCTCCAGCTCCCCTCCTGCAGCTTCAGGCCCTTCCCCTTGGCCTGGCCCCCCCTGCCCTGCAACCAGCCCCTCTCCAGCTTTCCTGCAGCCCCTGCAGGCACTGCCAGGGGCTCCAAGGGCTCCCCGCAGCCTTCTCTGCTCCAGGCTGGACAAGCCCAGCTCCCTCAGCCTGGCTCCAGAGCAGAGGGGCTCCAGCCCTCGCAGCATCTCCGGGGCCTCCTCTGGACTCGCTCCAGCAGCTCCGTGTCCTTCCTGTCCTGGGGCCCCCCGAGCTGGAGGCAGCACTGCAGGGGGGTCTCAGCAGAGTGGGGCAGAGGGGCAGAATCCCCTCCCTCGCCCTGCTGACCACACCGGGTTGGATGCGGTTGGCTTTCTGGGCTGCTATATTCTTCTTCCTAGCACTGCTGACCCATGTGGGTATTCTTCAGGCCCTATCTCTGTGGTTTATTTTCCATAATCAGTGCAATACAGGGGTATAGCCTATCTCCAGTCCCTTTCAAATGTATGAGACAAGTCCAAAGAAGCCAATACTTCCAGCAGTAAATAGAGCAGGCCAGAGAAATGCTGTATATGCCTGGGAAAAAAAAATAAAATAGCCTTATTGTTTTAACTGCAACTGAATTAATGGGGAACTCAGGAGTTCAACTGATAAGCACACAGGTAATAATCAGCAGGAGTGATGATGGTAATCCTTCAAAGGACAAGGAAGAGATACAACAGACACCTGAGGTAGTGCATGGAGAAAGATATGCAGGACAGAAAATATCTAAATATAACCTCTCAAAGTATGTGGGCTGAACTGCGCTGACAATAACTAAAATGTTAGTGAGCATTCAGTGTATGGATAAAATCATTAACTGATTAAAAAGAGTATAACAACCCATGATGGACAGTAATAGCCATTATGAATGCATAATTCAGTATATAAGGGACCAATTCAGTATCTCTAATGACAAACCTTAGCTCAGTTTCATTGGATTTAGATGTCTGGGAAGCTGGGCCACATTATGCACTGCTTGCTTGCTGATGCACTGGTCCTGCTGAAACGGACTTGGGGGTCATAATGCATGCCAGAGTGAGTATGAACCAACAGGGTGTTTTTTATTGCAATTAAAACAAACTGTACCCTGGGCTATATCTAGGAGGAGAGTGGCTGGTATGGTGAGAGAAAGTGTTATGATCCTTTACTCGGCATGGGGGAAATTTGCCTCCAATATTACGTCCGATTTTGAGCTTCCCCAGTTCAGTAGAGATGCTGAGAAACTGTAAAGGAACCACTGGAGACCCAACAATATGGCCCAGGACTTGGAGCACATGTCCTACAAGGAGACACTGAGGAGCTGGTATGGTTTCCTCTAATGAAGAGGAGGTGCAGGTATGATCTAATAGCTATATACAACTACGTGAAGGACAGTTACAGAGATGATGAAACCAAACTCTTCTCACTACTTCCAGAGACCTTTCCAATACAAGTTTCTAGAACTCAAGCAGCCAGTGGACCCCAGCCTCCCACATACAGGGTAATTTTTATCACAAACATTTGTGCAAAGTTCAAAGGTTAGGGTATACAAGAATGATTGGGCAGAAATACATCACGTAATATATGCAAGTCAACTCTGTCACTAGCTATATGTGCAAGGGAAGACAAGGAATCTGGGGGATTACAGGACCCTAAAGAGTTCTCCACAGCCCCTTTCTTTTCCTTCCCACCACCTCCTGGTTTGAAACTAGAATAAAGAGAACAAGATACTCACCAGAGGCAGATATTTATAATGAAGCCAGCTGTCCTAGAGGTGTCGCTGGGGACATTGGCTGAGGAAGGTTGGTTGGTAGTCTTGCCCCAAGGCTTGAAGTTTTTTCCATGATCACTGTCACTAAAGTCTAACCCTGAGTCTAGGTGGCCCATGGGCAGTGAGTGGCAGTATGGTGACCTGAGTCAGGTTGTCCCTGTGTGAACATGTTTGAGGGTCTGCTGGTTAGACCCATCATCTGAACTTCAACAGGCTCTACTCCATGCCTCTGAGTGAGACACTTAAATAGATAGTGGACATGTATTCAACAGCGTCCCAGCTCCTGCCACATCCTGGTGTTGATTGAAGGAAAACCTGTGAGCAGCAAACCTCTTAACTTCCCTCCTTCTCTAACCCAGTGCTGGCACAGTCTGACCAGCAAGAGCAGCATCTCTGCTGGGTCTCTGTGAGCAGGTCGAGGATAAGTGCTGGGATGTCTAACTCAGAGGAGAAGCATAACACAATAATGAACGAAATAATGAAAGAAGAAGCGATGGGAAAAAGAAAAGGAACCGAGAAGTGTAAAAGAATGGCAGGAAGAGAGGAAGACACAACAAAAAGAGCCAAATGCTGACATGGGTTTTGACCTCAGGTCTAGCATCACACAGCTGGGCGAACCATATGAGGCACTTGGGCTTCCTGAGGTTTCCCTGAGGACCTGCTGCTCTACAAAACCATCTTTGCATGGAGCTGGGGTGCTGCTGGATCACCCTCTCTGCTTGTGTCCTGCAGGGTGGTGAGCAGTGTGACAGTGTGAGCCATCCTCTTTGGATAGGACCTAATTGGGTTCCAGATGTTGTACTACAGAGCATTACAGCTTCTTTTGAGCCACAGGTTTGAATGTTTGAGGGTTAGAAACCGACAGGTAAGCACTAGCCTGGCAGCACAGACACTGCTACGACTCCTCCTAGAGATGGTTGCCAATGACCAGTGGTGGGGCTGCAGCTCCAGGCAGCCAGCCACTGCATTACTGTGCAGGTTCCCTTTAGCATGTGAATATATTTCTCTGTACTCCAGGAGCTTGTTCTGCAGTTTGAGTATGCCTTGCTGGTTGTGAGTAATTTATGTATTTATTATGCCCCCTGGCAGTGCTGTTTTGCTAAAGTTGTCCCTTTTTTTTATGTTGCTCTTTTATCCCTCTGGGAATAGGGCTTATATATCTTTAAAGAAAACAGAATTATTTCATATTTCTTAAATGGGATTTTAAGTGGAGTAATGCAGATGAAGGGCAGCACACAAACATAGTAATGCTTTGTATCTTAAATAAAAAATACCTTCTTAGGAAGGCATGTGGTGGTGATTTTTCTCTCGGGCTTTCCGCAGAAAGTGGTAGCTGTTAAAGGACTTTTCAACGCGTCTCTAACTAATTCAGAGCACATTTTTCCCACATAGTTCTGCTCTGTAATAAAGAGGAAGGCTTTTATCAGGTGTCTTTTGTGTATCCAGTTGGTTTCTCTAGGTGCTAAGCAGGGCTTAAGGAGATGCTGGAGTCTTTTCAGATGCAAAGCCAGGGAGAGGGGAGCACGGGTGCTCCCAGACGCTGTTCCTGGGAAAGTCAGAGAGTCGATGAGATCCACATTACACTTGGGGAGGATCTGTCTGCCCCTTCATCATTCAGTTGCCTGGCCCCACTCCTTCTCACCAGGCTTAGCTGCCTCCTGACAAAAGGTTTTAAGCCTTGCCCGGTGATGCCCGAAGTCTATAAGGAATGTTGCAGGAATTTTGCTGTTGCTGCTACTTGTAATGCTTCTGTAATGAAGGGAGCGCAAGTGGCTTTGCAGAGATCTCTAAAATCATTGCCATTCTGTGCAGAGCAAGGGGAAACAATTTTTACAAGACGATGTGACAAGGTGAGGGTGCAGCAGGGGTCAGTGTCCTGCCCTCAGCCGCAACGTGCCCACGGTTCTCTGTGCTTGGAGAGTGAGCCCCCTCCTCTGACAACTCTGCTGTTCGGCGAACAGGTGAGACTAGAAACCTGGGAGAGTGACTTTCAAGCGAAGTGCAGGAAGAGGAGCAATTCTGACTTACCGGTGTTGGTTTTAGAGAGGCAGCTGTTCCCCTGGAGCACGTCCTCCTGCCTGGCAGGGATGGAGGAGGGAGGGATTCCCACTCCTTCACAGCTGGGGGGTTACAAAGCAGGAACCTTCAGGGGAGCTACTGACCATGGGTCCTGGTACAGTTCTTGGGAGAAGCTCCTGTTTCTGGGCTTTCTCATCCTGTCACTGGGCTTTGCGCATTCACTGTCCCATCTCAGACATGATCCTCTCAGCATCACTGGGGCATGCATGTGAGGATTTGCCCCGCAGTATGAGTTTCCACCGGCTTCATGGTACTTCTCCCTGTCTCACCAGTCTCATCTCTGCTCGTCTTTGTTTAAATCAAAGGAGTTACTTTTAACTACAACCCTCCACTTTTTCCACTTAAATCTGTCTCTAAGCTGACTGGAGCAGACCAGGATCCCTCACCCCTCCTCAGCTACAGGAATATCTCTGAATTGTCATTAAAGGACAGAAGACTGGTTTTGAAAATTGCCTTGGGCAGAGCTGCTGAGTGCCTCCTGCTCCTGTCCTGGCTCTGCATCTCCCCTTCCCTGCTTCATGGACAGGGAGGAGGGAAGGACTCGGGGCAGGGCGGGTGTAGGGGTGTGCATGTCCCTGAACATGGGAACATGGAGAGAGGGGGTAGAATAGGGACAGTGAAACATCAGACATCAGCTGCTGGCAGGCACCGAGGGACATAGGACAGTGGTCATGCAAGGATGCCGGCTGAGCCACGCAGGCCCACGGTCACAGGGTTCACGCCAGCCACTGCTGCAGCCATCCCACTGTCTAACTCACAGCAGGACCCGTAATTGCATTTTGGAGAAGATGGTGTTATCCTCTCTGTGGTGAGCACAGCACTGAGCTCTACAGGACCAGCACGAAATGAAGATGGAAAACCAATATCGGAAGGCCCAGACTGCACCCAGAGGCTCCGGCTGCAATCACGGTGCCTCAACCTTGTTTCCAGCACACATGACGTGGAACATCGACAGCGCAATAACACAAACCCATCCTTTTGATCAAGCTGCTGCCCTCGATATTCGCATTTGTCAACGCAGGGATCACAGTGAGAGGGACCACTGGAGCCTGCTGTAACCATGGCAATGCCTCAGACCAGCCCAGTGCATCCCCTACAGCAATGATCCAGGTGCCACCAAAGCTCCATCCCACTGCCTGGGAACCCCAATGCCATGCATGAGACCCCATCACCTTCCTGGCCCCACTGAGACACCCCTGTTCACCCTCATCGTGGCTACAAGCAGGTAGGCAGTGGAGGTCCAGCGTTGCAGATCCTTGAAAGGGAACTCCCCACGCTTAATCTCACTGTTTTCTGCTTTTTAACACCTCCTTACACTGACTGCTGCCTTATTCCATCCCTCTCAACCATGCTGAGCCATCCTGGCCCCTTCTCCTGACCCTGTGTCACTCAGGCAGGTAGTCCTTCCCATGCCCCAGAGCAGTGTCCCTGAGGATGGGGTGGTTGCACTCGGATGCAGCCCTCGATGGAGACAGCATGAAGCTGGTTTTCAGCTCTTTCTCATGTCACACACTTGTCTCACAGTCTCAGAGAGCTCTTGACACCATCCACTGTACAGCAGCCATGAATATCGATGACAAGCATAAGGTCTGAATGAGAAGAATGGGGAGAGGAGAAAAAGGCATCTGAAAACTGAGGACTCCAGCCAAAGAGGGCTCTTGGACTGGGGGCGAGTTCACAGTGTCCCCAGGGTGGTTTGTGTTCATCAGCAGCAGTCTGACATTTGCGTCCTGTGTGGTCATTAAGAAAAAACCTGGGTGGCAGTGAGACCAATGGTGTCCTGCCCTTCATTTGGCATGGTAAGAAATTAATCTGTAGGCAACCACCAGGCTGAAGTCCATCTTCTGGATGTGCTCCTGTGTCATGAGACAGAGGATACAAGGAGACTGCTGCTCTTTGTTCTGCTTGCTTGGGCAGGGTCACAACTTTTTAGCTCAAGCAGTCCTTCTTTCTTGAGACTCTTCTGCCCAGGATGAACTAAGAACCAGGAGGGGGATCTTTGATTCCTGAATCCCTTCTGTTGGTGGTGTCCTCTGACTTGGTTTTGATCCAGTGGACTGGAGAGCCTGTGCCAATGGTGGTCATGTCAGTCAAGCATCTCTCTCCTCTCTATCATGGTCCTGGTTAACTGGCTGTAGGTATCCCTGCCTGAGCAGGGAGTGTTGGACAAGATGACCTCCACAGGTGCCTGCCAACCTCAACCATGTGATCATGTCCTCCTAGGCAGACAACTAGGTATGTGGTGGTGGCATTTTATCACATGTTCATTTCTGAAGTAGCCTGCCCATTACAGAGCTATTATCACTGACACCAGTAAAATCTGGCGATCGGATCTAAAGGAACAAGATGTTCAGTCACAGCACAAAAACCAGCGGATGACAAGCAGAGTCCCAGAGAAACACTGACACAACGTGGGATGTGCAGTACTAGGGAAGCACCGAAACTTCAAGTCCATCAGCCTGCAAACTTCAACAGTCTTCTCTCATAGCTCCCCATAATTTATCACCCTGGTAAGCAGGACTAAATCAGAGCTACAGCAACACTTAGCTCTCAACAGCACCTTCAATCAGAGAGCTCAAAGCTTTACATAGCATGCAATTAACCTTCTAGCTACTGAAGTAAATCACAACACAGGGCAAAGAACAAATCAGAACCTTGCTACAAAATATGAAGTCTGGTTTCTACCCTCTCGCTGATGCTCAGCCTGACTACACGTTCATTTCACTGGAGCATAAATAGGGAATAGCAGCATAACACTGCTACGACTCAGAAGGCAGAGTCGTGCAGCGCAGTGCGCAGGGCATTGGGGGGGGAATGAGCGAGACCAGGGACTGCCTGGGACCCACCACTGCCTTCCTCTCTCTCTGGGTAGGCAGAAGCATCACCCTCCTCCTCCATTTCTGAGGCTTTTTAGAAAGTGAGCTGGGATCGTGGTTGGTCCCACAAGGTGCCAGATCTTTTCAACTAAAGAGACTGCAGTATTTTCAGGCAATGTATACATAGTCTGATGAACAAAAAATCTTAATTTCGTATTCAGCCCCACCTACCCACTCTGGATTTATTTTATCAAACCAAGAGAGTGCGTTCAATATCCGTGTCTGCAGCTCCGGGAGGGATGCGCTGGGACCCCGTATAGCTGTAGGGCCCCTGCATCACTTCTCTGACTTATGGAAAAACAAAGCCAATTCGACACCAATTTCATTCACAGGAAGTGTCTCCAGCGACATCTGATCTGCACTATTTGATTTGTACGCTTCATAATCACTTTTTTGTTTACGATCATACAAGACGGCACATTCATCACACTCATTCGCCTTCCCTCTTCTATCCCGTGGCAGAGGACATCTGAGTTCAGTGCTGCGTTGACTTCACGCTGCTGATATCTTTGGAGTTGGAACAGCATCACAATGATGTCACACAGCAGCAAGTTAGACCTAGTGACTCATCCATTTCCATGCACTCATAGCACACTCCTGTATGACTGATCCGTTTCTCCTTGTTATTCGTGCTTTCTGTTTTGGTGCTTTAAGAGAAAACTCCTTCTTTCACAGCCATGTGGCAGAAACAACCCCATTATCCTGAAATAATTTGGTTGCTCTCAAGGAGTACTCTCTCTGGGTGCAGTTTTGGGCGCCACAGCACAAAAAGGGCATAAAACTGTTGGGGAGTGTCCAGAGGAGGCAACAAAGGTGGGGAAGGGTCTGGAGGGGAAGGCGTGTGAGGAGAGGCTGAAGGCCCTGGGCTGGTTCAGCCTGGAGAAGAGGAGACTGAGGGCAGAGCTCATGGGGCCTCCAGCTTCCTCCCGAGGGGGAGCCAAGGGGCAGGCGCTGATCTCCTCCCTCTGGGGCCCAGCGACAGAACCCCAGGGAACGGCCTGGAGCTGCCCCAGGGGAGGGTTAGGGTGGGGATCAGGAGAAGGTTCTTCCCCCAGAGGGTGGTGGGGCCCTGGCACAGGCTCCCCAGGGCAGTGGTCACCACCCCGAGCTGGGCTGAGTTCAAGCAGCGTCTGGCCAACGCTCTCAGTCATCTGCTGTGATGGGGCTGGGCCTGTGTGGGGCCAGGAGTTTAACTGATGGTCCTTAGGGGTCCCTTAACTTGGGATATTCTATAGTTCTATGGACTTTTGTCCATAAGCCAAGTATCAACAAGTGTGCACAAGCAAGGATGGACAGCAGGAGAGTTACTGGACAGACACGAGGCAGGCGCAGTGCATGCCTGTGACATTCACGTACAGGTCTGTGGCTATGCCCAACACTACAATTCCCATGTTCTTATTTGTACAGACAAAGTGACCACCTTCCTCTTCCAATGAAGTTATATTGAATCCAGAAATAAAACCAGCTGATTTATTTTCTTTACACAGATTTACAGGTAGTAGAGTTTTCAAATAGAGGAGTTTTTATCTCTCATTCTTTGAACAATTTACTAAAAATCAAGGACATGTTAGCTGAAACACTGACACCTGGGCACAGACCTGAGACAGGTCCCAAAGCTGGTGTCAGACCCCAGGCAGGGCCCTGGACCTGCCAGCATGTAACATTCCAAAGAGGAACATTTCTGAGCAAGAAACGGAAAGGGGAAAAAAATCTAGAAGTGAAGCACCCAGCAGGGTGCTGCAGGAGAAAATACCATTTGCAGACTTCTGAATAACTCCCACATCCTTACGAGAAGCCTGTGGTGTCTCAGAAACACGAGCCTGACAGGTTTTACTGTGCTCAGCTGTAATCTGTGGAAGAGGCGGATTCTCCTGTGCTGCTCCGGTGGTGCGAGGGGAGCCTCAGAATCACAGCAAACAGGGCTGGAAGGAACTGCCTGGTGGCATCTAGCTCATCCCCTGCCACAAGATAATCCCATCACGGTCAACTCAAACCTTTGCATTAAAACATCCAGTGAAAGAGATATCATCACTTTCCAAAGCAAAATACTCCACTCTCTTTCACCATTGGAAGTTTTCTCTAGTATCTACCCTAAATACATCCACTGCCACTTACTTTCTTTTTCTAAACATAAATGGCAAGATACTTTTTCACTTCTGCAGCTACCTTTTGTAAAATTACAACTGGCATCATGTCTCCCTTCAGCCACCTCTTTACTTTCAGTGATGACAGTTCCTATTTTCTTCAAAGATCATGTTTTCTAGACTGATTATTGCTCCCACTTCTGCATCTCCCAACTCATCCACCTCCTTCCTGAACTCAAACAGTCACACCAATACTCAGGTTCCCAAGCAAAGCTCAGATATGTTGAGTGGAGCAGTCACCAGTGTTGGAGACCACGCTCGTGTCCCACACCCAGAACAGTTGGTGCTTGTCTTTCCTCCCCACCTTGTGACACTGCGGACTCCTCTTTGCTGAGGATGGTTTCCCGCAGCGCTGGGCATTCCCTACCCTGTCTCTGGGAGGCTGATTTTTCCTCTTCATTGAAGCCACGATACATGACATCCATCACTGCTCACCTGAGCATAAGGCCTGTTTTTCTGCCATGAAATTGATTTTATGTGATCTGTTCTTGACAAATCAAACTTGGCTGTAATTCCCTGGCTTGTTATCTCCCAGGTGCTCACAAGTGATTTGCCTGATAATATGTTCCCATTCTTTTCCAGGTATTTCAGGCAGCTGGCTGGTCGATAGATCCCCGTTTCGTTCTTTTTTTTTGAAGATGGGTTTGCATTTGTTTTTCCAGACCTCCAAACTTTTATCCATTCTTCACACACTTTCAAAGATAAAAGCCAACTGCTCTGAGATTGATTCAGCCTCCTTTAAGCACCACACAGTGAACACTGGCAGGCCCAGGCAATCTGAGATCCTCTAATGTACCTAAGTGCTCTCTCAACCATTATTCTCAGTTGCAAAGTAAATTCTTGCCCTTTTGTCACCAGAGCTTTTGTGTATCTGCATCATTGTCATCAACTCTTTTAGTGAAGGCTGATACAACAGCAGCATAAATTCCCTTGCTTGGAGCATCATCAGTCATTACCTTGGAGTAGCAGCGGGCCAGGGAAGAAACTCTTTTGTATTTTTCCCATTAATTATTTCATTGTAGGAAGTTTCCTCATTAGCCTTTACATCCCTCACTAGTTGTATTTCCTTTTCTGCCCTCGTTGTTTCGTTTCCTCCCCCACTTCTTCTCTTTTATATCTGCCCTTAGCAATCTGACTGAGGTCACCTCCGTGAAAGGGCTTCTTGCAAAGCTCAAGCTTGCAAGGGAGCTCCAGCCTGCACAAAGCAACATCCAACTCTGAGCTGTGCACAGTCCTGGGTGGCAGAGATGTGCTGCTCTCAGACAGTCCCTGCAGCACGTGGGAGGTCCCACCCTGAGGACGTCGGAGCAAGCTCCAGATGAATTGGCACGGTGTCTAAGCTGGGCCCACCCTTGGCTCCATGTGCCTTATAAACTCACAAGTGCCATGGATTCAAGGAATAGGAGACACGGTCCAAATGGAAGCTGTGACCCCCATCAACACTTTATTCTGCCTGAGTGTCTCATCTCATTGCTTTATCTGCCTGTCAGCTCCAAACTGGGAATGTGACTGTACCCAGGAGTCAGCTCTCTGTCTCCCATGGGATACAAACTGAGAAAACCCCTTTTCCCCATGGTACTGAGCTCCCTGCTGCTGAGACAGCACATTTCTTCAGCATTGCCTTGGGCAGGTTTCATCCACACCATACTTAGGTCTAGTTTTGTGCCCACCCAGGGAATGTGCATTAACAGTGGCCAGCACCTTTCATGTGCACATGAAAGGTATACTGCTGTGAAGAGCAAATTAACCCAACATAGGTCAATGATGCCAATCCCAAGGCAAAAGCCCTTAATTTGACGACAAGAAATGGTAGTGGGCATGGGGTAAAGATGCACCAGTTAATTTTACACTAAACCAGAAGGATCCTGCTCAGGCTTGATTTGAGTCTAAAAGCAAAGTTAAACCAATGCAGCGTTTTCACACGCGGGTGATGGCAGGGCATGTATGCGACCTGTGGGACAGATGAGGTCTCCCCAGCCCCTCCTGACTGTCCCCTGACTCCAGGAGTTTATGAGCTACTGGGGATGTGGTGCTTTTTCATCCCTGCAGAGACCTTGGGATCCGGCTCTGCACAAGGTTTCTGTGATCTGTTCTATTAATCACCACCTTAGTCAATTATTTATCGGTCCCTCTAAGTTGTACTCTGTCATAGGCTGGGCTGGAGCGGTTTGTGCTTCCAGACAGACTGTCATGTACATGGCTATCTTTGGAGCTCATCCCCACCTTCCTGACTCTGACAGAAAAGATTAAGGGTGCTTGTCACACCAGTGCCGCTGCGGTCCAGAGCCACTCTTGCTGTGCCTGCAGCACTCCCGGGAAAGAGGACAAAAAGTGTCCTTTGCTACAGGTTTAAAAGTCACTGACTGCTTTTGTTCCTGGCAGGGTAGGAGATGGCATAATTGGAAACAGGAGCAATCAATCCCAGACTATTAAATAATGGCACTTTGATAGGACCATTACATCAATTAATTCTAAAATGATCATTCAGTTTTAAGGCCATGTGATGGCCTGCCTTTTGAGCCTGTATTTCTGCTTTCTCACTGTCACCCTCCAAGACAAACATGCCCCAAAGGATGTCAGCAGCCTGCCTGTGATAGGACGTGTCAATATGCAGACAATGACCCTTCAGTGCTCTGCAGACTGAGTGCCCTGGAGGCGACCAGGAGGTGGTGGGCAACACCCGCCTTGACGCCCGCTAATCACGGTAATGAAAGAACATATATTGTACATCTCTGTTATTCATATCTGAGATCCCCCTGTGTCCCATCCCCTCTTAATGACTTCATGATGATGATGTGGTCTTTAAAGAGGGTTATTTGCTCAGGGCTCCTGCATATAAATTACAAGAGTAAAACATTAAACAGAGAGGTTCAGAGCCTTTGCAGAGTCATCAGCTTTTCATGATTCCTAATTAATTCAAGGTGTGATTAACTAGAGGCGGCAGCACTGGTGGCTGCTCCTTTTAGGGGTGCACTGGGAGCCTGGATGTGGATAGGGTTAATGCATCACCAGACTAGGAACAGATCCTGCTCTGTGTGAGTCCCACATGCTTTGTGGTCCTTGAGCATTAACTCATAGTGGTCATCATGGTCATCTCGTACAATCTATAACAAGAGCTGTTGGGTTCAATGCCTGAGCAGAGCAGCATCCCTGCCTGCTAAGCCTGGGCTAAAGTGTCCCTCACCAAGGGACAAGACCTCTCTCAATTATTTTTCAATGGTCTTGGGAATCTGGAGAGGTCCCAGTTGACTGGCAAATGTTGTTCCAATCAAGAAGA
>VWZZ01006294.1:324094-369114 GCA_013399095.1 Psophia crepitans | reverse complement strand
TATTGGGGAGTGTCCAGAGGAAGGCAACAAAGGTGGGGAAGGGTCTAGAGGGGAAGAAGTATGAAGAGAGGCTGAAGTCACTTGGTTTGTTCAGTCTAGAGAAGGCTGAGGGGAGACCTTATCACGGCATCCTCATGAGGGGGAGCGAAGGGGCAGACGCTGATCTCCCTCTGGTGCCCAGCGATAGAACCCGCAGGAATGGCATGAAGCTGCATCAGGGGTGGTTTAGGTTGGAGATCAGGAGAAGGCTCTTCTGCCAGAGGGTTGTGGGGCCCTGGCACAGGCTCCCCAGGGCAGTGGTCACTGCCCTGATCTTGACTGAGTTCAAGAAGCATCTGGCCAACGCTCTTGGTCATCTGCTCTGGTTGGGCTGGTCCTGTGTGGGGCCAGGAGTTGGACTGATGGTCCTTAGGGGTCTCTTACAACTCGGGATATTCTGTGATTCTATAATTCTAAGGGTTTCGTTGCTGTGAAATCCTCATCTGTGGACCACGGAGAGGTCCTTTCCTTACATCCTCCAGTTTTGGAGGTCTGGAAAAATAAATGCAAAAATCATCTTTAAAAATTCTTTTCTCTGGCATTGCAATGCATATCTGAACTGTGGAGGGCCTTGCCAGTTGTCAGCATCAACCTCAATTTGTTTGTGTAGAGTAGGACACATGTGCCTGATGTCTCCATGCCCCATGTTCCCCTTTGCAGGGGCTAGGGGAGGGGTGTGGGGTGTGAGGGATATTCACACAAACACAACTTGGAAGACCATCATCCCTCTGCTCCGGTGGTGTTCAAAGGAAGAACTACCCCAGACCCCGCTGGGTCTGGCTGCAGCCCCACAGTGTGGGGAGTGCCCTGAAGGTCCCCAGTGCCCACACCGATGCAGCATTACATGTCTCCACGGTGCAGGAGCTGAGAAGCTGCTGAGCTGCAGGCATGTTGTAGAAATCTCTTGCAAATGCTGTGTCCCTCAGAAATCCTGCTTCCTAATCTCAGTTATAGATCTTTTTATTTCCTCATCTGTAATATTTATGTCTGACCTTTGCCACTCAGACAGGTGTGCATGAGCTATGGAGGAAAAACTGATGAAAGATTCTGGACTCCTCCTGGGCCAGGCGGGTGTACAGTGCTGCAGAAAAGTCGACCAAAGTACTATTGATTTCTCAAGGATCCCCTTGGGTCAGCTATGGCCTCATCAGTTTCAGAGAGAACTAACGGGCTCTTTCTTCCGCTCCAGGGTTATGAACTTGTCTTGTTGACAGTCTTCTGCCTTACCAGGATGGATTCCTGGTGTCTTTGCTGGGTTTTAAATCAGGCACAGTCCTTTTCTGTGCAACTTCTTTCCTTCCCTGCTCAGTATTAAGAGCACAATGTTACCATGCACCATAGATACTACTTTTTTTCCATATTTTGCTCATCCCCACTCTCCTCCTCGGACTTCCAGATCCATAACTGCACATGCCGAGAACCTCTGCTCTGTTCTGGCACTGTCAGCAGCATTCACAGGGAGCAAAAGCTGCCACGGATGTGCAAGTTTACTGCTTCCGCAAAACAAAATAGCCATCGGTGGAAATGGTCCATGCTGCCTTTTGTTTAGCATTCAGCACTAAAACATACTGTGCAAATAGTGGAAAAAATGTTTGGGAAAATACACAGCAGTAGGAAAAATGCACAATTCCTCAATGGATTCTTCCAGTCACCTGTACAAGTCATTAAATAAAGGAATTTTTCAAGTATTCCTGCTGGACTGCTCGTGTTGTGCGCAGCTGCAAAGCAGCTGAGGATGCAGTGCCTCTGACTGCCCCGAAGAACTTGCACCAGTGCTGTGTGCAGAAGTTACGTGAACCAGAAAATGGTGAAGCACAGTATGAGGCCTCAAATAATAGGCCCATCTGGACCCAAATGCTTCCATACTGTGTGTCTCTGCACATTTTTGTCCTAGAAGAAAGGGAAAGGGGGGCAGCATGACATCCCAGTGATTCTGCATTGAGTTAGCTTCAGTCCTGTGTGGTTTGATAACTTCTCTGAACCAGGTGAAAGGTGAATTGACAAGGGTCTGTGGGTCCTCCATGTTCCAGGAGGCTTGTTAAACAGGGGTCCTCATGGGCAGAGTGAATGGAGCCAGCCTGGATGGGACTAAATCAGAGTTAATGCCATCTCTGATTTTCCCACCTTACAAATAATAGAAACCTGATGAAAAGAAATCCCTAGGAGACCTGGGTGATGAAGGCACGTCTGTCTCCAAGCCTAACACAGATCTTCTGCTGGGACAGGTGTGATTTGTGCAGTGTAGTTACATCTTGGGATTCAGAAGTTGGTCCCTGCTTCCCTGTGATGTGCTGAAGAGTTGAAGGCTGGGCATTGCCCACAGTGGCACCCCAAGATGTTGGAAACATATCCAGCTACACAAGACCAGCATTAGAAGAAATCTGTTTAATCCAAAGATTTCTTCTCCAGGGATCCCAAGCATGGATGAAGTAAGTGTGAGAAAACCAAGCAGATTTGTGTCCTTCAGCTCAGGAGCGCTGACCAGGATGGCTCCCATCCAGTCCTGCAGAAAACATCCAAGACAATGTTTTGGCAGTCCCATTTTGCCCCTGTTCACGTCATGGCAGCCTTTGCCCATGGGTCCTATCCTGATGTTGGGACCTGAAGATTATCTGAAAGTCAACAAGTTCCAGGCTGTATTTTTCTTATCAGAATTCTCCTTTGGTGAATTTTCAGCACCATTTGATTTCTCACGAAAATACTCAGCTGTCCACAGGAAATAAAAAAGCCAAAAAACTTTTCTGATGAAAAAATGAATGACAGAAAACTCAGATACTTAGCCCAAGAACCAAAATGTACTTAGTTGCTCTCTAAATATCCCTAAAAATTGAAAAGTAGGTATTTTTTTTCCCCTTCCATTCTTATTTGGGAAAAAAATTTGCAGTAAAACATTGACATTGTCTCCTCTCCTGCCCAGCTCTGAATAACCGGTGGAGGACAGGTCCTGCACCTTTCCTAGGTGGTGGGAGATGTTCCCAGGTGGAGCTGTACCAAGAGGAAGTGAGGGCTTTAATTTTAAGGATCATACAACCAGAACAAGCAGGAGATGTGCAATTCCTCCTCCCATGACAGCTCGGCCCAGGAAAGCACAGTTTGTCGAACCCTTGTCAGAAGGTAGATCGACTGCTGAACAGTTATAAATAAATTTCTTTCTTATGCTTCTCTTGTGCAAAATGTTGTCTGTTTTGTCAAAAATATCTGGAAACTTGGAAAACAAATTGATTCAGTGTCAAACTCTCCTCCCTTTTCTTCTCCCAAATGTTGCTTTCCAGTTTTCTTGGGAATGCTGGCAAGCTGGAGAAAATCCTAATTTAGCAAAAAAAACACTGGAACATTTGTGTTGAAAAAGCACTTGCAAACTCTGTCGTTTTATATGTGCAGCCTCCAGCACTCCTGGGCTGGGATGATTTTGCTTCACTCACTTTGTCCCGAGATGCAGAAGATGTCAACCGGAGGTGCTGGCACCTTTGCCACAAGCTCGGAGAGGCAGCCAGAGTTCAGCATTTGACTTGTAGCGAGAGGGCTCCTGGGACCTGGGGAGCGTGTCATGAAAACATTGCAGATACGCACTATGTACTACATTTCTTATAGAGACTAAATATTTTTGCTTACCCATTTGCACTCCGAAATTCCAGGACTGTGGTCGCTGTCGGATACTCCCATGCTCTTGAGCAAGTGCTTTTGACCATTTCTATAGGATTTAACCTATGCTGCTGGTGGGAACCTCACCAAGCCCTTACAAAGGGCTCTCCTGACCTTCACCTCCTTAACAGCAATGCAGAAATAAATCCCTCTTTTCTACCTGCCGAGGGAAGCTCCCTTGTCTTCACTGCTGGGAAAAGGTAAAGCTGAAAAAAATACATATTGTCTACTGAGCTGGTGATGTGCATGGTGTGAGTGAGAAGAAAACCAGGGTCTGCTCCCAATTTGCTTAAGCATCTCTCCTGCTCGAGCTGTTTTGCAGGGCTGTTTGTCCTGCAGGGGCGTCTCCTACGCGTGCAGCTCCATCAAGGGTGTGCTGGTGGGCTCAGCAAACCCCAACCACAGGCCAGCAGGGTAAAGCAAATAATAGCAATGGGATCATTTGAATTGCTCTGTGCCTTTCATGGAGGACATCAACAGCTTGAAAAATATTTCAGAATTGATCTGGAGATTCTAGTTTAAGGCAAACAAGAGAGGAGGAAAAAAACTCAATCCAACCCAGCCCAACCCCAAAGCAGCTTTCCATCCTTTCCTCCCAACTCTCTGCTTCCTCAACGTCTTGGGAATTGGAACCATCTCCCAGCACACGTCCCTCCAGAACCAGCTCTCTGCCCCACCGCTGGCAGGAACACCAGTACCCAGGGAGGAAGAGGGGGGTAAGGCTCACCTCCAGCTCCTTCCCCTCTCCGTTCCAGGGGGTCAGGCAGGCAGCAGTGCCCTGCTCTGGCAGAGGGGGGTCAGGTAGGATCAGAAGCGGGGACAGACAATCGGGAGAGTCTGACAGTCCTGCCTAGTTTGTGCATTCGTTCAGTGCTGGACTCCAGAGAGGCCAGACCTGTGTTCAAACTACCCTGTGCTACACAGTGTATTTAGTTATTAACTTTTCCTTTGGGTTTGTTTGTGTTCCAGTGTAATTGGTCCTCCGATTCATTCCCTGTAACAAGGCAGTGGTCCTGCCCTCTTTCCATTCGCAAGGATCATCTACCTTTGCTCATGGTGGGCTCTGCACATCCTGGAGTTTACATTGACCCATCACTGATCTCCTCCTCCCTGCTGTGGCCCAGCTCAGGATGCCTCGTGGTCAGAGGTGCCCCGTGTATTGTTCAAAGCCCCGCGACTTCCAAGCAGGGAGATTCCTTGACATGCTCCTCTCCATCTGCGAGGAGACCTATTCGCAGGATGTGTATCAGTGTGTCTTGACAGGAAATGAGCAAGGTGGATACTGGTGGATAATTCCTGCCATCCCTGCTGATCAGTTTGTATAAATCTCTTCACTTTATTTTTGGCCAGCACATTCCTTACTGTCCATATGGTGTAGATGTACGGGAATAGTGTAAAAAGACAAAATCCTCCTGTCCCAGTGTCCCTCAAATATGAGCTGTGGACCAAGACCCTTCGAGGTAATGGTTCCAGAAAAGTCAAACACAGCAAATAAGTGATTTTTGGAAGAACTTTGCTGGAATTACTAATCACAGAGTATAGCAAACGACTTCAAATAATATAATACAAATATTTAACAAAATCTATGTAATTTTTAACTTAATGGAAAAATAGGTAGCTTTTAATACTGAAATTACTACAATTCTCTTATTACTATTTCCACAAGCACCGATGGCACGGTCTTGGTAAGGAATGAATGGAAGGAAGCCTCCGGGAAAGGGTTGCCCATGTTTCTCCCACCAGCAGAAGCAGCTCTTGCCACCTCAGTGAAGGTCTTGGCAAACCTTCAGCCCTCTCCTCCCTGCTCCTTCCACTGCCTGGGCACAGAGCTCGAGTGCCAGCACATGAAGGATCTTCAGACCTGCCATAACTTGACGAGGTTCCTGGTCTACCACAGAAACATGTCCTGTCGTGCAGAAACATTTAAAAGAGAATTCCACCTCTGTCAATGAGATGTCAATGGCTTTCTCCGTGCTGAGAAGCCGTGAGCTGGGGGGTCCCCTCAGTGTGCTCCCCAAACCCAGCAGGTCTCCAAGGGCAAAACTGGTGGTCTAAAGACATCCATGCCTAATAGGTATGTGGTGCCTGTAGGTAGGAAACGATTTTTAGGAAAGAAAAACTCAGCGTGCTTTGAGTACCCTTCTGGAAGGGTACAGTGTGTTTCTAGAGCTAATATTTAACTTCTATTTGGTTGTGCACTGGTTACGTCCAGAGGAATACAGCTGTATCAGCTTCGGTGTATAAAAGTAATTTATGAATTTATCCACTTCTTAACTTCCCATGTGCTGTCACATTTTTATTTTATATACAAATAAAAATATATTGGTGAGGAATGAAGTGCAATAGCTCCAGAATGGATGAAAACAATTTCACCAGCGGAGAATGAAGTGCAGGGGCTCAGCTGCATGTGGGAACCCTTGGTCTCCTGTTAGTCAGTGGGGGAATGAATCCTTCACTCTTACTAAATAAATAAAGAGACCAACTGCCTTGGAAAGAATAACATGCTGTATGTCAGAATATATTTGAATGGGCCCATGCCAGCATCAAGCTATAAAACACAGTGCATGGGGGCTTAACTGCTCCTGTGTTCAGAAGCTTTCGCATTTCTCTGTTCCTCAGAAATGCCTCTTAAATAGGTAAGCAGTGAAAATGAGCTTTAAAAAGCTGAGTGTGTGGCTCTGCTCCTTAAAAGAGAGGCGTGAGAGCTCAGAGCAGGCTGATGGGGAGCAATGGAGTCCGTGAAGGCAATGCTGTGTGGAAATGAGGTGGTAAAGCATGGGCTGGGAGGGGGTGGGAGGATGAACTGCATCTGCTGCATTTAAGCTACAGGCCAGCAGTGGGGCTGCAGCCCCTACAAACATCTAAAAGCACATTCCCAGGTCCCTGGTGTGGGTATTGAGGAGCAAACAGGTCAGTGTGGGATGCCAAAGCCCACCGCGGGTCCAGGAGGAATGGTCCAGTTGCTGCTGGGGCTCAGACCACATCACGCCAAAGCCCCGACGTTATCACTGCTGCACACACACAGTTTAATTCTAGCGGTGTGGGACAGCATGGAAAATAAATCCCTGCTCGGACAGGTGGGTTAATGCAGGGCTGAGGTGGAGAGCCCTGAAAGGAGTTTGCAGAGCACTCATAAGTTTAGTGTTTTCCCCACAGGTTAAAGGAATAATGTTGCCCTGGGATGTCCAGTGCAAAGGGATTAGACAGTCATCTCGTATTCTGGGGCAACTGCCTAAATCACAACCCAGAGTGAGCCGGGCAGAAAACAAGAAAAGAGTGTACAGATCACAATCCAAATGGTTATTAAAGGGGTTCAAAGCTCCTACAACTGGTAAGGTGGGAGGCCCAGCCAACAGAGATCCTGGCTGCTGAATGAAAGAGGGATAGAAATTGGATAATCTGCACCAGATGCTTGTATTTTTTTTACAAGCTCATTCTCTTCAGATGAAATCCTTGCAGGCTGGAAGGTGGCCAGCTCCTGCCACTAAAGGGAACATGTGGAGGCAGTCCCAGCAGGACGCAGACGGAGGACCTTCCCTGTTTTCTTATCACTGTTGTGAAACAAACTGTCGCTGAAAGGGAAGCAAGGCAGGCTACTTCTGATGCTTGGGGAAACAAAACGCCCGAGACGTGAGCAGCGATTCCTGCAGTAAATTATCACCTTGGAAAGGTTGTCTGATGCTGACTGTCTCCAGCTCTATCTTCAGCACAACACGCTGTGGTCAAGATGGACTTTGTACCTGTTTACAAAGTTTTCAAAATAAGGAAAAAAAATAATCCCCCAACTTGTCTGTTCTTTTGGATGGAGAGAAAGCTGCAGTTTTTCTTGCTGTGTTTTAATATATTTCTGGTAGAAATCTGATGGATGCAGCACTAGTTTTTGTGTTTTAATGTCAAACAAGTGTCTGCTGCTGATTAATGCACATTTGAGCATATCCAGATTGCCTACCTTGGAGGGATGCAGGCTGCACCCCGCAAAAGCCCCTGAAAAAGCTTTTCTTTCTTTTCATGTAATTATAATCCATAAGTGGGCTCTATAAAAAAAAAACCAAACCAAAACCACAAAACACAAATTCCAGACCTGAAAATAACCACTTGGAAGTTACCGCAGGAATACAGGTTGGGGTTGTGAACCCCCAAAGGTGCCAGGCAACAAATGAGACTTCTCAGCACCATTACAACTGACCCTCGTGGGTCTGATCACTTCACTGGGGCAGGTTGCCCAGAGGTTACGCAGGCTCCATCCTTGAAGATTTTAAAGACCAGACTGGACAAAGCCCTGACCAAACTGCTCTGATCTTGAGGCACATCCAGCTTTGAGCAGGAGATAGGAGTAGGGACCTCCTGAGGTCCCTTCCAGCCTGAGTTATTCAATGGCCCTATGACCAGTGCCGTGGTCTTTTTCAGGCCTCCAGAAATCTACTCATTCTCTAGGTGCTCTTGGAGACAGGAACTGGCAGCTCTGAGACAGGTCAGACCTGCCCAAAACACTCTGGGCTGAATTGTGTCAGGTTCAGCTAATGTGAGAATCACAAACTTATGTAACTCTTCACTACTTTTCCCTGTTTCAGCCCAATTCCCACAGCTTTGCCACTCTTGTCAGCTGCCTGGCTTTTTGTAAAGACAGAGGAAAGGCATTAAACATTTTACTTTGTGTCCTCTCTTGGGAGCTTTCCCTGCCCACTGAGTAGCAGATAATTTTTTTCCCTCGCCTTCCTCTTACATGCCCGCAGAACGGCTTCTCAGCACTCCTCACCTCCCCTGCCAATTGTTTCTTTTTTCCTACCCTGCCCTTTCTTTTTACATCTGTAAATGTTCCTGTTATTGTTTCACATTTTTACTTCCCAAGTTGACCCAGTTTCCATCCTCTCTGCCTCTCAGTGAGCAACTTCTCTACATTGGGATGGTCTGACCTAATACACTTAATACAATTCACTTGTACTACCACAAGTACTCTCGAATGCTTTTCTCCTTAGGTTATTTTTTTTTTCCCACAAAAACTTACTTATCGAGTTATTTTTAAGACCACTGTCCTACTGCATGGTCCTTCCTCCATCTCATCCTCAGAGCGTTTACCATTTCCCAGCCATTTATGAGCTCCCTCTAACAAATTCCCTTTGCTGACAGCTGCTTGATATGGAGGGTAATACCTGCCACCCAGGATTGTCTACAATTTCTGAGGATACAGAGCGGAACTTTTAAAAGAGGAGAATAGAGGACAGCAAATTACCAACAGCAACATATGAATTGCAAATAATGAATAATGAAAAGCAAATATTTGGTCAGGCACACACAACCCAATTCATGAATGAATAAAAGCAAACAGCCACTCCCAAAATATCTAAGCAAACAGAAACCTTCTGACATAAATATTTGCAAATAGCAGGGCAGCAGCTGAGGCGGAGGGGGTTGCAAACACTGCCTGAAAACACTCCAGCAGGCCCGCAGAGCCCTGGGTAGAGCTTTAACCCTGACATTCCTGTTGTCTTCTCACCAGTTACATCCAACACGATCCTTCCCAGGAAAGCTAATGCTAATCTCCCTTCTTTGCTTGACTCTCTAGGAAGAAATTCCTCTTCTAGCCCCTATTGCTAAAGTTTATTAAAAACAAAGGAGAGGCAGAAGGGTGAGACTATCAAGAGCTTCAGTGGGAACATGTGAAACTGGGAAAAAACTCATGAGGCTGAACTAGTTGCACTGCGAAGGGACAGGCATTTTTTTCGGTGAAAAGTTAAAATTAGTTTTGCCATAATTGAATTCCAATTGCCAAAATTCCAGTTGTCATTTTTCAGCCAAATGGCAGCAACCAAGATGTCGTCCAGATGCTGCATAGTCAGCGACACTGAAAGACTGTCTTCCAGCAGCCTTATTCTGCCATCCATGCTTCAGCCCCTCCATGTCACCACCCAGCGTGACTGCCTCATTTAAAAGAAGCCAAGGCATCTTAATTTTCAAACGCATATGGATCAATTCTTAGAGTTTTCTTTCTTTACTTGATTTACAGCCCAGTAAAGTCACTGGGAAAGTGTTGCTTGAAGTGACATTTCTGGGCCAGTGCCCACATAGATTACCAAAGCCTGCAGAACTCTCTGGGAGATGAAAAAGTATGTAGCATCCATTGCAGTGTCAGGATTGACAGAGAGGCCTTTGGTGAGTTCAAAGCTCACACGTAGGGCAAAGCATCCCAATTCAGCAGAGAAGTTCCCCTGCCTTTAGCCCCAGCACACCGCTGGGTATAGACCCTGCCACCAGTCCCATGGCTGTAGACACCCAGCGTGGGATGAGCAAGGTGAAACTCTTTGGTGGTGACCATGTCAATAAGTGCACAGTGAACAGAAGCAAAGCTGGACACTACTGCTCCAGGTTACGCCCAAAGGCACCAGCAGCTCAGAGGACCTTGTCACTGCCCGGTCCCCAATGTTTTTGGGTAGATCTTTAGATGTCTTCCTCTTGATTGTGCATTTTTCCTTTTGCTTTTTATGCTAATCTCAAAGCCTTCAAACTGGGAGGAATGCTTAAATGAGATGACATGAGATGAGAATGCTGGAAAATTTAGAAACTAGGTGAAAAAAACCTTAGTTTTTAGGGACTGGAATGTGGCTCACATCTCATCTGACCCAGAAGCATTCAAAGACCCCAGAGGCCAACTGAAGACGCCTCCTGGACTGCAGAATTCTTGCATACAACAACAATAACAACAGCAACAAAAAAAAACCCAATAAAAACCCAAAAATATAGAGGAAAGTGAGTTATACAGTGACAAGATGCAAATTAAACAAGTAAAAACTGTTTCCAGAGGAACTCTCTCATCTCGAGCTAGGAAGAACAGACTATCATACCCAAGGGACCATGCAGAGCCCACACAGCCCTGGGAAAGGAAATGTTGGAAAACAAGTCTATAATGTGTGGAGGTACTGAATGGTAAGTAGTAATGCAAAATGACAGCGCTTAGCGCAAACTCCTCTCCACCCTGCCTGCAATTATATCCCCTAATTGCAGTGTATTGGAACAGCTCCTGTGTGCTAATAGAGTTCATTTCAGAGCGTCCCTGTGTGTCGATACCAGTCCCACTCAACAAGAGAGCCACGGGGAGAGCGTGTTGCTTGTCCGTAGCTGCAAGAGGCACCGTGTACGGAGCTCCCGGCTCCCGCGCGTGCCTGGGGACGCGTTTCTGCAGGCAGGCTGCCTGCTCCGGCAGAGCACCGTGCGTTCTGTGTTAGGTCCAGACCTGGGGATACGCCGCTGTCTGGGCAGAACATCGGCGTTCTCTGTCTCACACTTTGCAGACGCTAATTAATGAGGTTGTTATTTCTTTTGAAGATGAAACAACTCGGATAAACAGAGGCGTGGTGTCTCAATTTTCCTGATAGTTTTTGAATGCTTATTTCCACTGGCTAACCTGTGCAGGGATTTGAAGCATGTGAACGACACACGTGGCATGCAAAGGAGAGAATCGGCACAGACAACGGCAGAGGAAGTTATTCAGGATTCCTTCCATCTTGCAGAGACCCCACTAGCAGCCTGTGAATGCTCCTCACTAAAAAAATCTGCCAGCTTTCTGTGGGTGGCAGTGAAGCAACAATTTTCACTTCTCTAACTCTTCGTTCCCCAGAGAGAATATTTTTTGGGAACACATTTGATTTTCAGAGTCTAAAATTGTCTTGAAATTCCACACTTCGCAATGTGAATTACATCTCACTTTTATTTCACTTTATAGGGTCTTTCTACTATTAGTTTATATGATTCCTTGACAGAGCAGTAATGGAGTGGGATAATATGTATGGCTGTCAGTGTCTTACAGGATAACTGAATGAAGTGTTTTACATTCTGTAAAATTTTATCTGGTTTTATTTTATTTTCAAAACCACTGAGAAGTGATTGAAACACCTTATGCTTTTTTTTTCTTTTCTTTTTTTTTCCAAGAGGAAAGTTTCTCCTGGCCAGTGGGATGAGTCAGTCTGAAAAATCACGAAGTGGTTCTTGCTGTCATCATTCAGGCTCAGCTCTTCTCCCTCCAGCATGTAATAACATCTCTTTTATCCTCCCCTACAAGCCCTTTCATTTCTCTCATTAACTGAGCAGCTTTGGGCTGTCCCATTCTCATTTTAATGAGATTTTGCTTCATATTGGGAGAGTAAACCTGTGTACATCACCAGGTTCATGAGTGTCTGGTCCAAAGCCCCTTGATGAGGGCTGGCTTCTAAGTGATGCTACGTGCCCCAGGAATACAATATCACTCAATGTGAATAACAGTTGTCCTGAAACAACACCAGCACCTCTCTGCCTTTCATTTAGGAGTCTGTGCCAAAGCATTCAGCAGAACATTTGCAGGTCGACTGGTATGCCCAGACCTCTTCCTTTAGGATTTACAGTGCTTCACCTTGACAATGACTTTAATCACAAGACATCGCTGTATGCAAACATTGGGTCTACGTGAAGTCCTGACGGAAGGCATGGCAGAGCTTTCCACAATGATTTGCTCTCTGCTCATCATGTCCTCTGAAGGCTGCGAGTGACAGCTCCATCATAACAATGGAGCCACGAGGTGGCAAGTCACCAGTTTAACTCCAGAAGGACTGAATCTCACTGAATAAAGTCCTCCAGCTGGCGCTCACCTGAAATAACTCTCCTGGTGGTACCTGTTGGTGTATCTAGAGACACCGTCCTGAGGGCACCTGGTGTTGGGGGTGAGCAGGACTTCAGGAGATGGAGAGGTCAAGCACAGGGTGTGCAAAACTTGATGTAAGGCTGGCATCTCTTGGGGTACCCATCCCCTAATCTCCACCTTCACACAAGCTGCAAGGCAGTGATACAGCACTGAAAACCTCAATTACACGCCAGGATTAAAAGACTGTATGAGAATTCATCATGGGAAACCGCATCAAGACAGGCCATATGAAGAAAACAGATTTATGGAATTTATTGGTCCCCTTTTATCCAGACTGATAGTTATTTCATTAGAAAGTAATCGCATTTGCCTGACATGATTTACTCCTCGCAAACTCAGCCTGACTCACACCTTTTCAGAATACCCTTTCCTAAATGTATCCTCAAGCTACCCAAAGACAGCAGTTTCTCAGGTTCCTTTTCACAGGGGGTTGGCACCACAGCTGCAACTTGCAGTTTCCAGTAAAATGAATTATCTGTTGGAACAATATGCAATCTCACTGGCACATTTGGTATTGAATATTATTAAAATATAATGATCATTAATGACTTTGTGATTCCTAGCTTTGTATCTCATTTAGGGTTGCGGTCCCCACACCTTTGGGGCTTTACTCTGTTGTGCTGGGAATGTCTTAGTGATTAATATTTGCTGTAATGAATACAGATGTGATGAAGGCATCGGTCCTTCATGCGCTACTCTCACTAACAAGTAATTTCCTACTTTCCTGCCTCCTAACAACTCTAGTGATTTTCTCATTGTTAAGATCACTAGATTGTGACACTGATTTAATATGTGTTACACTGGTGATAACAATAAGCAGCACTGTGCATCATTTGGTCTTAAAATATCCCCCCAAAAGAGGGTGACACATGTGATTTTATAGCAAACCAAAGCATAGAGCAATGACAAGTCTGTGATGATGATGCCAACCAGCAGCATAAGGTAGAGCTAATCCTGAAATTTCAGGGTCAGCCGCTACACTAGTTGGTCTCTCTTTGGCAGGTTTATGCAGAGTCATGGCCTCGCTGCACTGCTCACTGCATAAACCCGCAGTCAGATACAGCCCCTGCCCCACAGAGCCTCTGCTGTTTGAGATCAGGAGGGAGGTAGGTGGTGATGGAGCATGGGGGGTAATAACACTGCACAGTTCCTTGGACAGGTCACTTACTTGTCATTTAACTTGTCATTATTCATGACTTACTTGTCATTTCACACTCACATTTCAACCCATCCCTGCTAGCGATGCCCTCCTGAATTATCTCAGTGGCCATTTCTAAAGACCCCATGTGACTTTTTGAAGGGTAGCTCTGCAGACTTTGCTTTACAAAATGCAATTGCATTTCCTTCTCAGGCACATGCCAGTCTCACGTAGCAACATAAAAAGGTTCTTGAAGGAAAAGTTCCCACTGTTCTGCAAGAGAAAAGTCTGGTGGGCGAGTCCCAAACGATGGTTGTCCCCTGGTGATAACCCTGAGACACTGAGTTGTGATACTCTCATGTGCTCTGTGGTTCCCATGGCTCATCTGAATGCATCTGATCGGTGTACGAGGTTCTTTGGATCCTGTTATGAAACCTGTAATCCTCATGAGCAATGAGACATTTCACTCTTGGTCCTGGGTCCCATTCCCAGCCACAACCACACATCTCCTCATGGTCTGTGTGGTGTCTCTGGAACCTGGCTCTTCTGTGCAGTGGGAACGAGAACATCGCTCCATCACTCCTGCATAAACTATTATAAATACAGCAAGGAGGGTGAAATGATCAGGCAGAAGGATTGCAGATTATACTGTGGACATATATCCATGCTCTTACAGTGTTTTACATGATGAGAAAGTCAATGTTGTCCAAAGATGCATCCTGCTACACTGCTGCATACTGGCCAGGAGTCTTCATCTCAAGCCCTTGTTTCTAGACAAAAAGGGATCCTGAATTCATAAGCAGTTCTAGCTGGGAAGACCAAATATCGTAGAAAAACTGGGTAAAGCTTCTCAGTGCAGGAGGACCCCATCAGGCACATGGATTCCCTATGCCTGACATTAATTAGCCTCAACTAGGACATGAGTGATATTTGTTCTTACATTAGGAAGAATTCTACTGCAGAAAGGCCACTTATGACATATTTCTGGAGCGAATCAATCACTTTAATTAGACCAGCCAATATATCTGGAAAAAATACCAAAGATGTTTTCAAGAACAAAACCTTTTGTCCATCTCATTCAAAGAGCCTAGTTTTCCCCCATCTGCACTGTCAGTCTATGGGAAGCTACTACCTCTCTTTGCACCTTAGTCTCACTGAAACCCTCACTCTCATGCCTATGACAACAGTGCTTGTACAAATAATTTCTATTGTTCTGTTCCAACCTTGTATATCTTTGTACTTTCCTTTGTTCTCCCAGCTAGAGAGAGCAAACAGGAGCTCACTTGGTATGCATCCATCTGCTCCGAATACTTTTGCAACCCTTGCGCTTGTGTAACAAGTCTCTGTTGACTGCATCGCACTCATCTCCATAGTAACTTGGGAAAATGTTTAAATGTTTTCTCTCCAAGTGAAGCAGACAGAAGAAACCATGAGCAGCACTGGAAGGCCCACCAGACATTGACCAGGCACCCAGCCTGTAGATCTGGGGCTAGCAGCAAGGTTTCAGGAGAAGTTCGGGAGAACAAATGTTTTCCTGACATTTCTAGTAGGATTCCTGAAGCCAGAACAAGATTTCATAGGAGCAGAACTTTATGTAGGAGCTTGTTCCTGGAGCGAGCCTAGAAGAGATGAGGACAGAGAAGAACATGAGGAACATCCTGAGGATTCTGCTGACTCTAGAAGCATTTCACTCAAGTTACCCATGAGCAGATTTTTATTTTCAGGGACTGAAGAGGAGGAGATGAGAAAAAAAGGGAAAAAAAAGAAAAATACCAGCTGATTTGCCCAGCCCTTGATGACTCACTTTATGCATTGCTTGTCTGCAAAGAAGTTCCTGCAGCTTCCAGGGGCATCTCCATGATCCTTGTGAAGCAGGACCTGGCTCCCTAGAGACTCCCAGTCTCCAAAGTGATCAAGGCACAAGGCAAGCAAGCTGCAGACTGCTACCTTGATACTCCCTAGAGAGGTGGGGACAAACCAGATTTACTTGGACTGCGTGTGCCAGCTCCTGCCTCCAGAGCCACCCACTGCTGCATCTGCTGTCCCAGAGGAAGGGGAGGGAGAGCTCTTGCGTGTAAGGTTGTGCAGAAGTCCCTGAGTCAATAGGGAAAGGACACCCATCTTTCAGATCTGTCTGTAGCTCAGATCTCACCCTCACACTCCTTCCTCCACCCCACAGCCAAGACATGGTTGGTCTTGGCCCTGGTTGAAGAGGTACCAGAAGGTCTACGAGAAGAAGGGGTGGTGGGAAGGGAGGGTCACCCCTTGAGCTTTCGTAAACATCCTGCCCCAACCCTCACTGACTGTCTCCTTCCCCAAAACCAGGCTTCAGTGCTGCCAAAAGCTGAGTCTTGCCTGCCTAGCCAGGGAGCCTTGATCTTAATCTCCTTTGCCAGCCAGCACAGGGCAAACAGTGCACATACTGCCACCTTTTGTGGTAAGGAGCCCAAAATCTAAATGCACTGGTGAGAACAAACTCCTCTTTCAGAGAGAAACTCCCCAGAATGTTTCCAGCAAGTTTTTCTCAAGCAGAGGTTAAAATAAGGGAGATAACAGTCCATGAATGACCCCTGTATGGCCTTGACTCATCCAACATGGAACACTCTCCTTTCCTAATGTCAGGAGTTTATTGTTCCCTTGTTTTTCAGTTGTTTTTTTTTCTCTATTTCTCTGTGTGAGGTATTTGCTGATTTGGCCTCCAGCTTCATTTATGGACTTCATTGCAGCACACAACCCATCCCATCCCAGGGATATCTGGGTCAGGGCACCCTGGGTTCATTCCGGTTAAACATTGATGCCTCCCTCTGAGCTGGTCAATTGAGGCTGCCTGTGAAGTCAGCAGAGGCAGTGGAGTCTAGGTGCAGTTAATTTCAATTAAAATGATTGCCTACATTTGATCTGATGAATCGCAGTCCAAAAGCTCTTATTTTTCTCCACTGGAATAATGGAGAACAGGGCATTCTGGGTGACTCTGCATTAAAGCTTCCCATTGACTCCTTTCTCTTTGACTACGGTTTATAATGGCAGAAAAAAATTGACTCTTTCATCTACTAAGGATTTAGTTAACACGTGTCACAGTAGCTCTCCACTGGAAGGACTGGTGCACGAATTCATTTTAAATTGGAAGTTGGAAAGATTTGAAAATACCACTAAAGATAGATAAAGAGGTTGGAAGAGGGAAGTGTGGAAACAGGGAGAGAAAAATGCAAAGACATTCAGCTCGTATCATGCAAACGGGTGTGTTTGCAGAATAACCGGCCAAGCACTGCAAAGAAACAGCTTGAGTATCTTTAAATCTAAAGGTGAGACTGTGTGGCAAGTGAGAGATGCCAGATGGCAACGCGGAAAGCTAAGATCAGCCTGAGCTTCAGGCGGGAGGCTCGACAGCAACGGCTGGGAGGCAGCGGGGCTCTGGCCAGGCTCCAGCTGGAAAGTCCTGCTCTGAACTGGGCATCTTAGCAGAAAGACATGGGCAAGGAGGAGAGGATCCATGGAAGGGCATCACTCATGGCACAGAAATGGGGAGAAGTGAGAGGGAGAAATGGATGTGTCTGACTCAGTGAGCAGAGCAGGCTGAGCTGGGCAGAGAGGGAGGAGAAATCCATCTCCAGAAGAAAGGGATTTCTGTCTGCTGATACACAGATGGTCCAGGACACGGACAGAAATAAAAAATGCACTTTTTTACTAAGGACAAATTAATGAAGAGACCATTTCCCTGTGATGTAGTGCTGTGGCTGGAGGTCTGTTTGTTCCCCATTTCTCTAGGAAGGAGGAGGAAAACAAACGCCAGGGTGAGCTCCCCAGCAGTGTGGTGCCACAGGCTGTAGGACTCATTTTGGAGAGAGGGGCAGGTTATTCCATCACCTGCAACATTACAGCCAGATGAAGCAAAGCCCAAAGATACACATCCTCAGGGTCAGCCTGTCCAGGCCCTTTGAGGAGCACTGGATCATTTCATGGAGCTTTTCTGGCTCTCTGCTACGATACCATGGAAATGGTTGATATTTTCCCTTGCAGAGGACTACAGCAGATTTCTTGCTGTGCAGGAAACAATTCGTGCAAGCTAGCTGTGTGGGATGGAAATTTATTTTACACGCAAGCAGCTAGAGTTTTTTCTGTACAGATTTGCATGGGGACATGCAGTAAAGCACCTGGGACATCCCCTAAATATTGACCAGAGTGCTGTTGGGTGTCCAGGGATTTCTGTGAACAGATGTGGCAGGAGAAGAACAATTTGTGAATGGACTGATGGTAATTAGTGTCTGGGTTTTCCACATGATACCCCTGGCTGATGGTGGGCAGCTAGTTCAGGTGAGCAGCAAGGAAACAAAAACAACTGCTGTCACTGAGCAAAATGATCTTTCTAGCTACAGGTGCTGAACTAGCAAGGTTTTTAGGTAGAGTTATAGAGATTTCTGTGGTCACACTCTCTGATTATTTTTGCAGTTCTTAGGCAGGTGTGATGACTCTGCACCCACTCAGTTTAGGGTCTGCTCCCATTGCAACTTGGAAATACGCCTCTGCAACAGTGGCATCAAACTGAGCAATCAAATGGGGTCCTACAATCAGGGTGGCACAGCAGAAGTTTGTGTCTATGTCTGTTGCACAAGGACCTAGACTGGAAAGCAGAGGGGAAAGACTTGTCACCTGGCTTTACCTCTGTCTTCCTGAATGGCTTTGGTTGGGATATAGCCACCAAAATAGGTTGTTTGGTTGGACTGTGTAGACACTATCTATAGTAGCAGTCCCATAACTCTTCTCCTGCTGCTGACGCAGATTCATACTATGCCTACGCCATGATCATCCCACAAGGATTCAGTTAAGTCTCATCCCCAACATTGCTCCTTGGCCTGTTTTCATGCGGCAAGGCCATGCTCGCTGCTGTCTCTTGTGACCCTAGCACAATACAGGATTGATGCAGGTCTCTCTAGATGTTGCGAGGTGATCCAGGAAGCGTTGTGGTTGCTCATTAACCCAGCCTCATCCTGCACAGTGGCAGAAGTGGCAACTGTCCAGACAGGAGTCTGTCCCTCCCAGTCCCAAACCTGAGAGAAGACTAAACCAACTCCCTTGATCTCCTGGTGGGTTTTGGAGGAGGGCAACTACTACTGGGACAATGTAATCCTTAATTCAGGATGGTTGTCAGAGAACATGTGCAAAGTCTTGGGAACCCCATTAGGATTGGAAAAGAAGAAGAAAAATTTTTCCAGGGTAATTTCCACAGCTTGTCCTTACCAGGATGGTTGTCCAAAGCACTGTGCTCACACAGCCCAGGGGCTGAAGCAGTGCCCAGGCAGTTCTGAGCCAGGACAGAGACTTTCCCCCCTCTGCTAACCAAAACCCTTGTAAGCCAATGCCCCCCACTCTGGACAGCAGCGGGTGTGCGGTCACTCATGGCCCAGATTAGAGAGGAGAAGGAGGAGGAAGAGCAAGAGGTTGCTGCAGACCCCATGGCCAAAGCGTTCTTCTCGTGGGCAGGGGGTCCCTGTGCAGTGGAAGGGTGGAAGGGTGTGTGTGCACACACTGAGGGGCTGTGGGTACAGCTGCAACAGGCCCCTGAAGTAAAATCCCTGGAAGGAGCGTGCAGTGCAGAGGGGTTATGGAGACTGTGAAGGCAGGAGCTTCAGGACCTGCATCCAACTGCTCTCCACCTGCCTTCACACCGGTGCAGGGAGTGCTGGGAATGAGGAAGAATAATCATTTCCTGGGAAACAGAGTAAGAATCTTGCAAGGTAATATAAACCCAGCATGAGTAATTGAGTCATGTTTTGGCAAAGATTGAGTTTGCTGTAAAAATCTGTCACACTATTTTTGCAAATAAGAGCTTCTGCCTGGGAAAAGTCTGTATCTCCCATCTCACAAACACAGTCAACAAGCCCGTGCTGGTCTCACTCCCATTCCACCACCACGATGGGGTCCCACCAATGCAAGATGCGCTGCGGACATCTGTCCTCCTTCCTCCGTGGTCTCTGCTTTTCCTTGGGGGTAATGTCTTCCACTTCACCAGGGAACCAAAACACTTCTGTTTAAAAGGTACGATGGCTGAGAACTCATTTTTCATTTAATTCACACATACATGGTTCCACAAAGAGGAATGGAAATGAATTTTCTTTTAATTCCCTACACTGAGGAAAAAAAAAAAAGGATCAACCAGACTATTCTGTTTTGATAAAAGAAAAATATTTCATGACATATTTTTTTCTTTTTACTTTTCTAGATAATTTAAAATAAAATAAATGATGCAAAAACTATTTTGGAAAAAGAAAACAAAATGTTCCATTCTGAGAAGATCAAAATATTTTGGTTTTGTTCAGTTTTATTTCAGAGTTACAAGCTTAACTGTCTTCCACAAATTATTTAGCTTTCAGTAAGGAGTGTTTGCAGTTGGGAACAGAATCATCTTCAAAATTTCTACCTAATGCTCTTAGGGATATCTCTGTAACATTGCTCATGAATTGACAAAGGTAAGACAGACGTTGTGACTTGGCAGCTTGACACTCAGTGCAGGAGCCTCATTCCCAGGTTAACATTTTCTTAATGATGAGAAAAAATTTTTTTCTAAGTTCTTTTTCTCATCCTCCCTACACTTCTCAGGGAAGGAATAGGAGAAGAAGTGGCCTGCACAGCCTGAAGCTGCAGGCAACCAGGGGTCCAGACACTACAAATAATCTGATGCTGAGTAGGAGTGTGCATCTCCCTGTGCCAGAAAGGGCTTCACCTTCCTCCTCACATTCAGCTTCCCAGGGGGCAGGAGGGTTCCTTAACTCCTACCCTCTGCCTATGACACAGTTACAGCCTTCTGCTCCACCCTTTGGCACCACGAGCTGTGCTACTGTGGGCAGGTATCAGAGCAGAACTCAGCAGCCCTTGGAGGGCTCAGGACCTGGAAGATCCTCACGTTGCAAGGAGCACCCATTGTACACCAGGTAGTGGGCAATATGCAGAAACTGTATTTCTCTAGAGCCTGCTGTTTCTCCTTTTTCCAGCTGTTTCCTCCAGATCCTGCTATTTCTGTTCCTTCCCATCACTTCCCCACTCACCCATGGCACCACCAGAGCACCCAGATGCATGGCTCAACCTGCTCCAAAAGTGTGGGGATGTTGCACTCATGTATGAAGGATGCACACCGTGATGAGTGTATCACAGCACCCCACCAGATGTTTTCTTTGAGAAACCAAGCAAGCCTCAGCAGCAGTGAGTACCACAGAGATAGAAGGATGCTGGTGATTGTTTGGGTGGGAGGTGTTACTTGTCCAGACATCATCACACATGAAGAATCAGATTATATAACCAACTGGAACAATAGAAAAGAGATCAGACGTAATAGCTCATAGGGCAAAGTCCTGCCCTTTGGGATAACAGGAGGAGATTTTTTTTTCTAGGAACCGAAGATTCACCAATTAGAAATAATGGAAGAGGGAAGAGGTCAGCATCAGTATGCATCGGTTGGCACTAACATCACTGCGGACTGATAATGTGATGAAGCTGTGAAAATTGCTCCCATAATTCTTGGGAAGTATTTTCGGCAGAGCTAAAGTAGTATTAGTACTATATACAATGCAAGAGTAAAAATTTCCTTGAACTGTTGTGCATGGATTTGGTCAAAAAAATTAGTTTTAAATTGCATCAGGAAAGAGGAAGGGTGTTGAATCAGGCAGTCTGGGGGAGTGGAGCACCTGTCTTAGGAAAACACACTTTGAAAGCTTTGCTTTGCCAATATAGCAAAATGACTTTGAGGGGTTGGGTGATGATTCTTTATATAAATACATCTGGGGGATAATATCAAATGTGGAAAAGCTATTAAGGGATAACATGGAAATAGATCAAATAGATATAAACCAGCCATGAGTACAGTGAGACTGGAAATTAGAAGATTTCTAACTATCCAAAGAGTGAAATTCTCAAATGCTTTCCAAAATCCATTTGTCTGTATGGAGATGAGGAGAGGGAGACAGGAAGGGAACATAAATTATGTGAAGATGGAGCTGTTGATGAAAGGAGTTGTTTGATAGAGTGGAAATAATTCTGGGGCTGGAAGTTAAAGGCCTTGGGCATGTGATTTATTGCTATTCCAGCAGATGGAGATTTGATCATTGCATGCCAAGTGCACTTGCCTGTACTGTATGTATATCACATTAATCCTAAATTTCAGGTTTCTGCTGGTCACTTGCATGGTCCAGGAAACCTTGTGCAACCCTTGATTCACAACTTACCTTCTGGCCCTGTTTTAGTCTTCCTCTGAATCCCTGCAAGTGCTGACCGCAAAGGTTGGCTTCAGAACAGGGCGTACCTGTGGTTTGTGTGAGTGTCTTCTGCACGAGACGTGGGTGTATCTTCTTTACTCACCCAGGATTGCAGTGCTCCTCACCTCTGGCATTAGAGTTTCTCTAATAGAAGCTAGGATTATGAGGTTTTGGTTTGTGGTTTTTTTCTGGTTTTGGGTTTGGTTTTTTTTTACCTTTTTTTTTTTTTAATTCCATAGCATGAAATAGTCCATTTCTTAATATCACTTCTGAGAAATTAATCTAAATTAATTCCCTGCTATTTCAGGAGTCCAAGAGACTGGTAATGTCGTGGTCTCTGCTGGGAAGTTTAGCAGAGGTGGATTTACTCTCTGACGCTGTATTTGTCATGTGTAGGGCGTTGTTGGGAAATGGCGGGTGAGAGTTGACTTGTGAAGAGGAGTTCTGCCAACCCTTCTGGATTAACCATTTGTTGCAGAATTGTCCATGGCTTCAGAACATGTGACTGAGACCTGTTGGTACCTCCCAGACTTGTGTTTCCAACAACGTCTATCCATACATAGCCAGTATCATTTTAAGACATCAATTCTTGGATGCAGGTCTGGGTCATTGGTTTAAAAACCATCTGCATTAGATGATACATGCAGGGAGCCCACGCAGTGTCTGCTTGTAAGTGGCATTCAGCAATGGATGTGTATGGCCAAGGAGGGTCTTTGTCACGTCTGCAGTGAGACAAGGCATCCCCATACACCAAAAAGGGACGTGGTTCTGCAGCCACCCACCTGAAACTCTGCTCTGGTCCTGTGAAAAATGGAGCCCAAAAAGGTGGTAGGAGAGGGCTGGCCTGCTTGTCTTCCTCACTGGGAAATGACTATTGCAGACAGTCTGCTGGACCACTCTGACCAGAATCCGTGCATGTTCACCTTGTCTAATTTGGGAGCACAAAAGTGACTCCCAAACCCTGGTAGTCCTCTGAAATGACCTGAGGAGAAACTAAATCCAAGCCTTACCTGGAACACCTATGCTTCCATGGTGATTTCTGCTTCTATTCTTGCAGTCTGGCTTGATTATCCCAGGAGCCATCTGGAGAGGAGAAATGACCTAAATGAGCTAAGGCAACATGTTCTCCCTCTTAAGAACAACTCGTATATTTCCTCCTGAGTTCAGACAGTCTTGTCTCCATCATGAAGTTTTCACATGAAGCTGAGCTGGTTTTCTACATGTGGGATTGCTCATTTGCTATACTTGTGTATCTCATAGCCTTGTATAACGTGGCCTAAGAGCACCTCACAGGCACCACCTAACTGAACAACTCATCAAAGGAGGTGGAGCTGTCATCCATAAATTTCACACCCCTTCTCCAGCACTTGTACAGCTGCACACTTCTTCAGCAAAGCATCCCTTCTCTGGGATGCCCTTAATCAGCTGTGAATGGAGTATCCTCCTCCTGCTGTCTCAGCAAAGGAGTAATCGCTGCTTGTCAGCCAGCAATGATTGCATTTTACAGACACATTCTGGTTGACAAGTGAGTGATGGGGAAACAAAGCTCCTTTCGTGGCCTGATGTTGAGGGTGGGAAGATGGGAAAGCAAAGAGACTGCAGCACCCCATCCAGCAATGCATGACTATCCCCTGAGCCGTGAATTTTAGGACTCCTAAAATGCCATCAAAGTGATAATGAAATACTCCTGACCCAGTGTAAATGGAACCATCATTCTGGATTCTGCACCCTTCATTACAGGAGACTTAGGTGCACTGTCCCATTTGCTTGGTGTTTACAAGACTGGGATGTTGCCCGAGCTGCCACCAACTTCTCTATGCTCAGATCTTCTTCCATGCATGGCTTCCTTCTCTTTGGACCAGTCGTGGCTTGGGTTTTGCCCTGTCACGTTCCTTCTTTTCCTACATCTCAGCCACTCTAAATCGCATCTGATTTGACTTCACCTTGACTGAGAGTTTCACCCCCTCCATTAAATAAGAAGCCGAATCTGTCAGATTCTGAGCAAGCTCCAGCAGAGTCACAGGAGCCTGTGTGAGGAGAGGACAGTCCTACGGTGGGCTGCATCCTCATCCCAGCTGGGCCTGAGCACAAAGTCTGGGTCTTCTTGGACTCCAGACCAAAGCAACAGAACACAAGTAGTGATTAATCTACTGTGTTGCATCACTCTAGGTAGGACACTATGGGCATGCCTGGGACTTGGAGGAGATCAGGGATACTGCGAGGTCCAGAGCTGAGCAAAAGTCAATAATGAATGCTTTAGAGTGTCCTTTTCCTGCTGTGTGAATCTAGGTTTTATTCTGTGCTGGAATGCAAAGGTTGCAGCAACACACAGGGCTGTGTAAGAGAGAGGATTTGTGCATCTCTTTGCTTTGAGGTCGTTAGTATTTTCCAGGAAAAACGACACAGAAAACAGTGACCACCTTACAGACCTTTGTCAGCTCTTCCCCAGACTTTCGTAGCGTTCCCTGTGTGGACAGCTTTTTGTACAGGGGGATGCAGCAGATAACTGAGCTCACAGAGATGAGACACAAATCCAGACTCCACCAGACAGTGCATCCTGGATCCAGACTAGTCCCTGAGCCATGCCTTCTTCTCTCATCAATTCATGAAGCCCGTTTCTAGCTCAAACCTTGTTTGCAGCTTTCTTATTTTAACAACCAAAATGTTTTCAACAAATATTTGTTCTACTAATAACTAAAATTAACAGCAGCTATTTATTGACACACTGGGATGCAACAAAAGTTTGGGAGCTCCTTCATTTTCATTATAATAATGACTAGTGAAGTGAACGTGGTGAGTGACATATCTGCCTCCTGGTTTTGTAAAACATAGAAAAGCCTCATGACTAAAATATTGCTCTACCTCCATTAATTTTTCTGCTTTTCTGAAGTTCAGCTGTTGGCCTTGAGTTCCCATTTGCCATTTGCCATTTGTAGGATTCAAACTGCACCCTTCTTTATTTCCAGAATGGTTTATTTTCTTCTTCATTAGTGGGTCCTAGTCCTTGGTGTGCCTCAGCTTTCATTGGCTTCCCTAGTTGCTCTTGCCACACCGAGCACAGATCTGTGTTGACATAAATTTCTGTGTGCCTCAGTTCCCCACCTGAACATTTAATTTTCTCCTCCCACCCTAGTACTCACATGATGGGTGTTGTGTGCTAAACAAGGTCTAGGAGATGAAGGCTTCAGATGGATGTGACCACATGGCTACCCTCTCTCCAGGCCATCCTAGATGTTATGCCATATGGCCTGGCTAATTCAGACCCACTCGTGACCTCTCCTTGTGATTCGGTGTGGTTCATCCATCCTCTGTTAGAAACAAGCACCTTTTTGGGGTGTAGCAGAACATCAAAATAAACTCGTGGCGCTCAGGTGGATTTCCACTGCTTCCGTTTTCCAGTGGGAATCGACTTATTTTGCAGTATCAGTAATGAGCTGAGGAAATTTATAGCGAAGAAAACTTCCCAGCTCTCTAAATTATTATTGTAATGATATATTGTAAACCCGCACTACCAAACAATTGGTTTAGTTGTTTTACATTTATGGCAAAGATGATTTAGACCTCAAGTGGGAAATAAAATCTGAAGATGTTAAGTTTATTATAGAAAAATACATTAAGAAGCCATCTTTCAGGCAGAGTAGTGGGGGAGGCGAATGTGTACTGGTGGTGGCTGTTTCAGCTGTCCTGAAATACGCGTTCTCATTTCACCAGTTTAGCTGAGTATGCCTCTCAAATATCTGAGAAGCTGAAATGCTGACCTCTACAGCTGAACTTGCTCTGGAAGTACGTTAGATGTCTGCCATTCCTGTGAGCTGCCAAGATCTGTCTGGGAATTCACTGTATATAGTCTGTGCTGTACAAGGCTTTGCCAGACTCAAAATCAATAATTCATGTGTGGCCAAACAGCACTGACAAGATGTGGTGTGGGAGACACAAAGTTTATTATTTGAACAGCTAGAAAATAAGTCTCTTCCATTAAAAATCATGACAAAAAGAAAAAAAAATCCCCAGATTTTCCCCAATAGCAAATTTCAAATTTTTGATGAAAATCTAACCAATTTATTTATTTATTTATTTATTTTGTCTAGTCTATCCCTCCTCTGAGATGCCGTTGTTGGAGCGTGCTTCAGGCTGTGGGTCGCATGGTCCTGGAGGAGTTAGTCTCCCACGTGGAGAGTCCATCACAGCATTCACGTGGTCACCAGCTGCAGCAGTGGCAGGAGGAGCTGCGACCACAGCAGAGCATGGGGACACGAAGAAGCTGCTACAGCACTGGAGGCAATATCACAGCAGTATTTCAGCAAGGGGGAGCTCAGCGAGAACATAATGTTTCCATGGAGCATATGCACATTTCACGCACACAAAAAATTGGTTTAGACAAACCCCCAAGTTTCGTTCAAAATGCATTTGAGACAGAATTTTTAACGAGCCTTTTCTGTATCATCATATCATCTGAAACTGCAGCGGCTTCCCTTTTTCCAGTGTCTACATTTCCACCTCTCTGCCTGCCTGCTGAGCCTACAGCCATTTTCTTCTTGCAGTGGATTCTGCTTTTTGCAGAGGACATAAAACATGGTGCTCTCATTCTCCCTGTTCAATACCCAGCCCTCTTAGTCTTCTTTCTTTTTTTTTTCTTTTTTTTTTTTACAGTAAAGAAAAATTACAAGTGGAGAGTTCTGCTTTTGCTTTTTGTATATGGAAAATAAATGAGAAAGCCAGCAGCACACAGGTACAGATCTTGTATACATTTAAGTGACACTAAACCTGCCTTTTCAAAGCATATTTTTGCAAGTACTTCCATTGTCTATTAGAGTCACTTACGAGCATTAGTAACACCACTCAAGGGTAGTTTACTTCATAAATTAGCTGTATTCCTCTGTGACAGAAGCAGCAAATAGGAAAATGAAAACTGGTTGTGCACTATAAAGCCCAACTTGATGGAGATGTTGTTCTTGGAAGGGTTGACTATGAGATGGGTGGGTAATTGATATTACTGTGCAGTTTAAAAAGAAGGGGCCACGTCTGGCCATGCTCATACATCTGCGTTAAGCACGTAATTTAGCTGTTGCCATGCCGACAATAGATGTACCTGGGCCAGCAGGGCGATGCATAGCTGGTGGCTATGGCTCTTTTCTGCGGTTACAGCTTGGTCTCCTCGGGCTGTGTGAATGCTCCAGCCCCTCCTCTCTGTGTCAAGGGTGCTCAGAAACACCAAAGAGCTCCTCACAGGCTCCTTTCCTGTGAGGCTGTGAGTACTTCAGTGCCTCAGGATAGCGGTTTCCTCCCTCATCCTACTCCCTGGCTTGGGAGATTTTCAGCATCAGAGCTGTCCTGCTGGCCCTCCAGCAGACCTTGCCTGTTGTCCCCTGGTGAGGGAACTGCTCTCCCACCCCGCAGTCCAAGCATTCTGTGGGAATTTTGGGCTGCAGTGATGTCTGCAGAGTGCATTACCGTGTATCCAGATCCTTTCTTCCTAACTCATGGCAAGAACTCCTGGTAGAGCTTGATACATTGGTGATCGCCCTTAGCCCTGCCACCTCAGACTCCCTAAAAGAGCTTGCACTTCTGGATCTGGGCAATGGGATCAGACTGCAGTTCTCCTTGGAGTTTCCACGGCTTCTCCACAAGCTGCCCATGACCCACGTGTCCTCAGCCGCTTCTATTGCTCTGCAGCTTTCAACCTGCACCCCCACTTTGCATTTCATGGGGGGAGCAGTTGCTCAGGTGTCTCTAAGCAGGAGAGCGAATGACCTTCTTGTTTGTGTCCTGCAGCAAAGCCTCATGCCAGCTCTTTGCAAGAGGAATTCTTTCCATGAGATTATTAAAGGAAGGAGAGCTGCAGAAATCAAGGATTTATCAAGTGATAGGAGAAACCAGGACTGTTCTGTGATGGGCAACTTGGCATTGTCAGCTGCTTGCAGCCAAGGCTGCTGCACATGCGTTGAGGAGCTTCTCTTGCATGAAGTGCTCTGTGGGAAACTGAAGCTGGTATTTGATGAGGGAGTCGGTTTAATACTGCTCCTCAGGCAGATGGATGTCAGGTTGCATCAGCAGTGCTGTGTTCCTTACTAGATATCTAGATGAAAGTGCTTGCATTAGAATTTGCCTGTCTCTGCTCCAGAGAGCTCAGATTTGTTGCAGACAAGACCAAGTATTCTGGAAAGCCCTAGTAGATACCAATGGGAAGATTCCACCAGCCCGTTCTTGGCATGCACTAGTGTTGTTGTCATGTACACTGATGCCCACCTTGCATGGACAAGCTACTCGCCCCCTGTCTGTTCATCTCTCTGACTTGTCCATCCACTTGTAGGAGGTACCTAGATACCGTCCTTCCACCCCACTTGGACTGTCACTTGTTAAGTTCCTCTGCTCTGCTTCAGATCTGGTCTGCCTTGGGTTTAGGACTGATTGATTGTGCTCTGGGACCTTGGCAGAGCATGACTACTACTGAAGACAAGTATTTTCTTAGGAGAGAAGCCCATAGAGTGATTTTTCTAGCCTATGATGATGGAATGAGTACATGACACTAGAGCTGTTTCCTCCAAACTGCTCTTCAGTGACACCTCCCTTTCCCTTACCATGATTTGAGGAGCCTGGGTTCCCATCTCACTCTTTTATGGCTAAGAAGTTATCTGTAATTCATTGCATTATTGCTGGAGTAGAGGGACTGAATGTGGCACCTGGGAATTATGGATCTATGGGTATGGGTTTTGTGTCAGGCAGAGTACTTGGGCTCCAGAGCTCAGCTGCTTTTCTCTGGGTGGTCTAAAACCTGCTTAGCTGCTGAGTGGACTCCGCTTTTTTTCTTCAAAGTTCTGGTCCTTCGTGGACAGAGTAAAGTTTCAGGAGGACAGCCGCTGAGCTGAAGTGTCAGGACTGCCATCATACACAGCTTTTCACGAACATGAATACACTTAAAAAGAGGGCAGGAAAAAGCCTGGAAAATAAATAATGGGAGACAGAAGGGGCTATAAAATCATCAAGGGGATAAAGACTCTGGAGGATTTTTTCCTCCTAACACAACATCTGGGGACACGGAATTAAATGAATAGGAGGCAATCCTAGAACAATCAAAATAAACATTTATCCGTCCCACTTGGGGCAAAGAGAGAAGGTGAGTATCAAATGGGACACTCAAGGCCAGGAGTATGAATGGGCTCCCGTAAGGGAGTAGGTAGCTCCTTAAGGGAAGACCCATGAGAGCTGCAAACTCTCAGTTTACTGGCCAGAAAGGCCATGTTTTGCATGCCCTGAGCTGTGAGTCGCCAGAGCCTGGGAGGGTGTAACACAAGTGGCAGTGCTCTGCAGTCACTCTGCTTCTTACATGTCTTACCTCTTCACTTGCTGCTGAACAACGACCGAAGAATGAACCCAGCATTTAAAGATCTTTGCTCTAAGCCAGGAATCCTCTTCTGTTCATATAGAAAGGACCTTCAGTGTCATCACCTTCGGCCCCTGGCTATCTCAGGCACTGAATTATCTAATTCCCTCCATATATATCCCCTTCATGAGCAAGCTCTGTCTGAAACTGGTTAGGCTTTTATATTTCTTTTTTTTTTCTTCTTCTTTCTTTCTTTCTTTCTTTCTTTCTTTCTTTCTTTCTTTCTTTCTTTCTTTCTTTCTTTCTTTCTTTCTTTCTTTCTTTCTTTCTTTCTTTCTTTCTTTCTTTCTTTCTTTCTCTCTATTCACTGCCATCTGTGAAGCTGTACCAGAGCTTCATTACTCCAGCTGTTGGGAGACTTCTTCCAATTTCCAGCCTAAATTTATGTCTGGTCAGTTTATAGCCACATATTCTTGTGATAATATTGCTTTTAGCTTAAAGGCTCTTCCCCCTTGGAGTTTCCTCCAGTGAATTTATAGAGAGCAATATCCCTCCTCGCCTGGATAGATTGAAGAAAAAATAAAAAAGCACCCCAAACTCTTTATGTTCCTCACCATATAAGACATTCTTTCTTCATTCAAGGAATACCTGCTGTAATTTTAGCCCTTCTTGAACATGAGTGACCGGCAAGAGCCCAATGAGAGACAGATGGAGGGAGAGAGACTGCCCCTTCTCTGCTGGAAACTCCTGATTCATTTCAGGGCTGCATTTAAATATTGGTTACGTGCATGGTTTCCTTATCCTGTGATCAGCTGAAGCATCAAGATCCATTTTCTCTGTCATTCCTGGCTAATAAGTGTTGGGGAGAGCAGTTTGTAGCGACCACAGCAGCCCTGAAGCAGGGATATGTTGTGTTCCTGCTGCACAGCAACTGGGGATAGAGTCCTGCTATCTTCTTGAAGGCATCTCACATTTTCTAGGGTGACGCTGGGGGGAAACAGGATCGCTGAGTCACTCCTCATTCAGAGCACCTACAGAAACGCAGCAGGGACAGAGCAGTTTCCCAGCACACTTGCTGTTTCCTCCCCCCCCACTTTCCGCTGGCCTGCATCTGTTACTGGCGCAGCAGATGTAAGGATGCAGGTGCAGAGATGCTTAGCTTACCCCCTTGCATTGCCAAGCCCATCCAGATGTGAAAAGGCATGGCGGAGGATGCCTTTCAAGACTTCATGGGTCATCATGGCCTGAGCTCCTCCCCAAGCAGATCACTGGCAAGGGAATGATGTTTTCAAGTTGCAAGTCTTGACCATGGGGAGCGGGGGTCTGTGGGAAGGATGAGTGTGGAACTGAAGACTGGGATGGTTGCACCAGTTTGCCAGTCCACATCTTGAAGAAATTGCTGTCTCTGTAGGCAAGGCTAGCCAGGGCAGAACTGACTTCTTGCTCCATAGGTCCATGGTGAAACGGTGGGTCCTGACCTCAGACTCTTGCAGAGAGAAAAGATTTTTCCCTTGGAAGCCGGCGGCATACATCAGATGTTGGCTCATACCTGCCATGGCCCCTTCCGTGTATCATGGTCTCCTCAGGTATTCACATTTTGGGGTTTTTTTCACATTTGTTTTCTCTTTCCTGAGGTCATAGCTTTACATTGCTGGATGTGAATCTTACTCATTTTGCAACATTTCTCTTATTTACTCAGGTTAGTTTTGAATTCCAGCCCTGCTTTCTGAAGTGCGTGCTCCTTCCAGCTAAGGTTCACCCACAAATTTTTAAGCACTTCTCTAGTCCATCATCCATGCCATTAATAAAAACACTGAACAGAACCTGACCCCTGCAGGGCTCCGCTTGCAGTGCCCAGCCAGCCTGACAGCACGCCTGCGATAACGGCTCTTTGAGTCTTGTTTCTAAGCGCTGCTTCTGGCTGCTTGTCTCCCGTACCCAGAGCTTCCCCCTTTTTGTTTAGTTTCATTGTCAGGGCATGTTCCCCTATGGCCTTTGTATTTATAGGCAGGCTTTATTGAGTACTCTCCCCGAGCAGATGTGCAGCAGCCACAGGAAATCCATGCAACACTGCGTTCAAATAGGCAGCTTGATAAATCACAGGTGCTGTGGAACAATCTGTCTCCTAAGGGCTGGATGCGGGAGGAGTCACATCCACATCAACGGGGTGAGGAGCATCTGCTGAGCTGTCCCACATCTTGCAAATGCCACAGTGACTGTCTGACGGCACTGGAACTGTCACCAGCTTCATGGGGGAATGGGCAGACAGGTATGAGGGCCTGTCCCACAAGAATGGTATCATAACCAAGTATTCTGATGTTTCCCACAGCTCCTCTGCAAAGATCTGTACTGCTCCGTGGTGCCACGCTAGCTGTGTAGCAAGCAGTGCTACAGTCAGTAGCAGTGGTTTCTGCTCTGTAAAAGCTGTTCTGGTCTGGTCAGATGGATAATATCAGGAGCTGGAAGAAACGAGAAAGCAGGAACAGCGTAGGCATCTTATCTGAGCAGGAACATCCGTCCCTTGGAGGGCAGGTTCAGCATCTGTACCCTCTATATGGAATCAGGAGCCTCCTGCAGTTCCCCTTGACTTCAGCAAGAGCGGTTATCTCAAAATCTCCCAGGTCTGGTGCTACCTAGCCCCTCAAGAGCCAGCTCTGCAGGCATTGACATCACCAAGGGGTGTGATAACAGGGGGCAAGAGTGTTTATGTTTGAATAACACAGAAGTGGAGGGCGGGTATGTCTCTCTCAAAGCCCCACTTATCCTCAGCCACCAGCTATGTGCTTGGTACAGGAGCACTGGAGCAGGTCTCTGGCTGGTTCCAGTAAGCAGTCAGACTCGTGGCAGGCTATACTGCCGTGCCAGCAGCAGAGCTAAACATCCACAGTAGGAAAATCAGAGTGACCGGGCAGAGCAGCAGCACAGTGGCTGTGGGACAAGCTTTGTGCCGTGCCCTGCACTGCCCTGCACCCAAATACCTGGGCTACTCCTCTGGCTCCAGCCCTTTCTGCTACCCTGGTAAGATGCCAGGCAGTTTCTCAGCTTCTCTGCTCCAGCAGCAGGAAGGGAGAGGGGCTGAGGGGTGGGATGGCTTCCTCTTTCCTGTTGGTAGAGCTCTGCTTCCCGAGAAAAGTGCAGTTCTGCTGTTCGTGGTGACACTGGAAGGGGTCTGTGAGTCCTTGGTGGGAACAGTGCTGGGGAAAGTGATGCTCTCCCCCATGGTGGTAGGCAGGGGAAGGAGATCGGAGAAAGGGGAAGGCTGGTTTTGGCTGGGGTTACGCCTCCCTGCTCCAGAGCTTTGCTTATGTTTGAATTCCACCTCTCTCCAGGGAGCAGGCCAGTTTTGTGCTGACTTCCACGACACAGGCTTGAAACCCTGTGCTGGCACTAGAGCGGAGGAAGAGCTGATGCAGGTGATTTCTGTTAATGAGCCACGTGCAGAGCAGCTCTTACCGGTGCTGTCTTGAACCAGCAGCAAGAGGAGGAGGTACGCATGTGCAAACATTAAAAATGAGAACTGGAAAGATGCCGAAGCGATCCCTCCATCCAGGGGAGAAAGGCTGAAAAGACACGCTCTGCGTCTGAAATCCAGACTAAGGCTTCAAGGTACACAAGCCGTGGCAGCAATGACAGCAACAACTTTTTGATCCCAAATGCTTGACCGTGTCTCCCTTCCCATCGTTTCCCTCCTCCCTTTCCATGCTCCAAATGCCTAATTATCCTCCAATTGTACGTGGGTCAGGCTGTGAATGAGATCTAAGGCATGAAAGAAACACCCTGAAAAGGCAGTGAGGCTGATTCCCCAACAGCCCTGCTGCCTCTTCTTTGGGGGGTCAGTGACTGAGTTCTTTGAGAGGCTGGGCCCCAGTTCTTTGGGGGGCTGGGCACTGAGTGCTCCGAGCAGAAACTGGGATAATAAGGGATGGGGTGGTCCTCAATGTAGTATAAGTTCCCAAACCAGGGCAGTATGCAAGTTTTAATAAACATGAAAATGTTACCTCACCAGTCTGGCACCTGAAACCCCACTGTGCCCACACGGCTCGGCCCCCGTAGTGAGCAGAGCCCCCCAAACACGCACAGAGCCGGGCATAACCCAGTCTTCAGCTCTGACTCGGACGCCTCGGCTGATACCACCTAACCCCAAACAAGGCGTGTGCACCCGATCTTAAGCAGCATGTGGGCTGTCCTGTAACCCTAGCATGGCCTAGGTTGAGTCTTTGATTTTAGTATTTCCCAGCCCTGTCACCAAATCTCTACATGCCCAAATACTGACCATAACCCCAAGTGTGTCCTAGATCTGAAGCATGATTGCAGTGTAGCTCAGCCTTTGCACTGAGCCATGGGCTGTCACCTCTATTTGAGCCTAGTTTTGAGCTCTTGAGCCTACAGCAACCCAATATGAGCACCAGCATGGTTCGTATTTAACCCTGAAGTCCAGGACAATCCAGTCCTAAATCCCTAGACCTAGACAAGCCATGAACCTATGATTTTTCTTGCTGCTTACTCCTGAGTCTCAACAGCAACACTGCTTGGCACTGAGCTCCCAGCTGAACACTCACAACCAAGGATGGATCAGAAAATCTACTCCTCCCCTCTCTGAACTTCTAGCTTGGCTCAGCTTTGACTCTCCATCGTGCAGATAATCAAAAGTTGGAATATCCCACCATAAAAAGCGCAGAGCCTGAGACGAATAAGCCTGAATAGTCTGCACTGAGCAAGCCCATGTTATCTCAGCTCCCATCAGTAGCAGTGCCCATCCCTCTGCCCAGTCCACTGCCCTTCATCCCGCAGACCCCTGGGGCTGCCTGCTGCTGCGTGCTCGCCGTGCTGTGATTGATCTATAGCAGTCTTTGTCAGAGGGCTGTTGTGTCACATAGATCAGTGACAGCGCGCGCTATGTGTGGGTGTTTGCTTTGTCAGTAATACTTCATCATCTTTTAATTCATTAAATATGTTTGTCATTCATCTCTATTAGAGGTTGACACTGCCGCTGTTTGCTCTGCCCTGTGTCAGTGTGCTTGTAAATTTATACAATAACCAAGAGAAAATCACATTTGTCTTCTTCTGGATTTAGAAAATGTGCTTTAGGAAGATGAGCTTCTCTGTTCCACATGTTCCCCCAGCTCACAGCCTTCCACCCCCCCGAGCTCCCCATCACCCTGCGCAGCTCCCAGCCCTACCCACGTGCTCGCTGATCTCGTGCTCCACCCCACATTTGTCCCAGTCCTTCAGCCCTCGTGCCTCAACCCTAGACTCTCCTGCCACCCACACACGTTCTCCCCTGCTCATGCCTTGGCTGTTGTTAGCTCTCTGCACCCTCCTCCCCTGCCAAGACACCGTTGGGTACCTGACACCCACGTATGTTCTCAGGGTGCTTTTCTGAGAGGTGGGTGCTGGGGTGGAGGGGGTTTTCTCTGCCATCTCTCCTCTGGGCAGCTGATTCAGGAGCTGGCTCCCCCTTTATGAATTAGAAGGATAATGTCATGCTCTACTGGCTATAAGGATCTCTGACATTTTCACTGATGTTAGGGTCAAGGTATAGATTTAGGGGTCTCCGTGAGGGTAGCATTCAGCTGTGAGCTGAGACAACCCCTCCCAGTGAGTACCCATAGGACTCCCTACCCATACCTGCTCTACTGTGGTACACCCCATTGGTTTTGATGCGTGCTGTTACCCACAGAATCAAGTTCAGTGGGTGGGTGTGCATCTGTGTGCCCATGTGTGCATGTACATGTATGTGTGCAGGGATTATACTCTCTGGCTGCCCCTGGCTCTGGTGATATCCCATCTGCTGTGCCATGTCCCAAAGAAACACACGGACACATGGGAACCACTCCACTGGAGACATCAGCGTGGTCAGGGGCTGTAGGGCAGGATACACAAGGAGATGCTCAGGGGACAGCGTTGGCTCAGCCTCGAGAAGAGAAGGTGAAGAGAAGATTTTATGGCTACTTTCACCTCTTTAATTGGAGGGTTTAGAGACTCTTCTCAGAGGTTCACAGGGACAGGACAAAAGCTGTCGGACACAAGTGGGAGCATGGGAAACTCAACTCAAATATAGGAAGAAAATTTCCCAAAGTAAAAGTGGGTAAATGCTAGAACAGAGGCAAAAACACATCTCTGGAGACAGCTGAAATTCAGCTGTACAAAGTCTGATTAACTGGACCTGGTTGGACATGCTCTTCAAAGGGCTCTGGACCAGAGATCTTCTGAAGTTCCTTCTGACATCAACTAATCTGATTATTACTTTTCTGCCTGTGATGCCCCCATTTGGGTTATACCCTCTCACCTCTGTGCAGGGGATTTGCCCATCCTTCCCATCTGCAGCTCTGAGACAGGCAGGCAGCCACAGCCTGGCCCAGCTCTAGGCGTGGAGGCAATTAGGCAATTAGACCTGATGGATTGGCAGTTGAGAAGGTGCTGAGCAGGGGGATTTTGAGATTTGAACCAGCAGCTGGAAAAAAGGGAAAGGGAGCAGACCCTGTTGCTGGGCCATGTGGTCTGAGAACGTGGTCCTGTGCTTTGGCGCATGTTTTCTTAATGATACATCTGTGCCCAGCAGCTCCGGAGACCCAGACACCTCGTTGAGAACACTGCTCACTTTGTCTGGGATTACACCGGCTAACTAGGAAACACAGGTCTTTGTCTGCCTCTTTAAAAGATGTGTTTGCCTTCCTTAAACAGCACCATGTTCAGCTTGCACTTTTATATTAATCCCTAAATACCGTAACAGTGTGCCACAGACAGAGATTTGTTAAGGCTAATTCTATTACCAGGCAATGTTTGCTTTAAGCTTCTAGGTATTAAAAATGACACCCGTTTGCAGAAGGGCTTGCAGGAGGAGCAGCAAACCCAGCACATACCCCAGGCACAGAAAAACCCTGCCTGCGGGCTGCACCGCTGCTCTTGAGAGACGCTTTCTCCGCTGAAGCTAGCTGTTCATCTGGAAGAGAGAGCAGGTTTAACTCTTCGTGGGTGTGGAGGATGAACATCTCCAGTGGGGACAGAAGAGCAACCTGGAGGTTAAAACTGGGCTTGCTCATGTAAAGTGGTAAAAGACCTAGATTTCCGCCACATGTCCCACACCTGGGCTAGACACAGATGCTTTGCATGGCTTTGACCTGAATGTGTGCCTTTCCAACCTGTGCCATCAACCCCCAGCTCCACCAGTCCTACCTGCCCTCCCTACTACATCACCCTTGTCTGCTGGAAGTAGCGTGGGGAATTATGACTGTTTTTCTTGGATATCTTTATTTCATGTAAAACTCCCCAAACACTGGAGTAATCAACAATAATTGCTGCATCTGCACTCCTAGAAACCCATCTCTTTGCAGATGTTGCAACTTCAACATCAAGGAATGCCTCAGAGACTAAACACCGACATTTTAAGCTTCGACAGTGGTTTTTAACACATTCAGTCCTCAAAGGTCTCCTTTTAATCCAGGCTCCTCTGCAGGTACGCCTGGGGCACCTCCCAGGTGATGTGGACTTGTACAACAAAGCCTGTAACTGTTGGAAAAATAAACCGAAGTCATAAAAAGGCAAAGAAAAGCTTCACAATCCACCTAATCTTACATATAAATGGGCCCTATATATTAAACACCCTCCCCAAAAACAGGTGAAGGTGGTGTGGGGGAGGCAGGCGATTCATTCGTATACAGCCCTTTCGTTTCAAGAAACTAGTAGGCAAATGTGACCGTTGTTTTGCTGGAGAGAAAAAGGATATTCTTGTCCAGGGAAAAGGAGGTAACAAAGGCAAGTGATGGGTGGAAGGAAGTCACCGCATTGCTCCTTTCTTCTGCATCCCTGCCTGTGTTACGGCACTAGTGGAGTGGTACATCAGGGATGGGCAGGAGCTGCTCATTCAGGTGGAGGCTGAGCAATGCTGCCCAGATATGCTGGAGGGCACAACTGTGTCCTTTGCTCTTAGATCTTCCTGTACCTTCACACATGGGTTAAGAGAATTAATTTAGGGATGGACAGAGTGGGCTATCATAATTGTGATGGTGATGCTGGCTGTTGTGATGACAATGGCGAGTTAGCAGCGGTGACTCGAGTCATGATGGAGCAGCTTTGATGACATCCCTTCTCCTTGCCCCCTTCTCCTTGAGAAGGCTGAGCATGACAAGACTGTAATAGGACACTCTCCAGCAAACCTGTGTCTGCCAGGATGGGAACAAGGCATAGAGACAAATGCTTCTTATTAGGTGTCTGAGAGTGGCACCAAAAGGCTACAGAAAAAAAGAGGTGGCAGGGAAGTTTCTCCAGGGTCTGGGGATGTAGAATCATAGAATGGTTTGTGTGGGAAAGGACCTCCCAGCCCACGCCGTTCCACCCCCTGCTATGGGCAGGGACACCCCCCACCAGCCCAGGCTGCCCAAAGCCCCATCCAACCTGGTCTTGGGCACTGCCAGGGAGCCAGGGGCAGCCACAGCTTCTCGGGGCACCCTGTGCCAGGGCCTCAGCACCCTCCCAGGGAAGGATTTCTTCCTAACATCTAGTCCAAATCTCACCTCCTTCAGCTTAAGGCCATTCCCCCTTGTCCTATCACTCCATGGCCTTGCAAACAGCTCAGATACTTTCCTGTGGGTCCCTGACAGCTCACAGTAGATTTGTGTTGCCATCACCAGTGCTGATGACAGTGTGCAGCAATAAAACAATGGTGAACTTCTGCTCCTCGCTTATTCTCTGCAGCTTCACTCTGTTCTTACCTCACACTCCCAGTTGCGCAGTGCTATGGCAGTAACAGCGCAGGGCGCTTTCGGCTGTCAGAGCTGCACCAGTGAACAGTCCAGACAGGTTTTCCCTGATGACCTGTGCTGGGAGCAGTATGGGGTGTGCTGTCAGGTCCCACTCCACCAGCTGCAGCTGGCTTTGGCCAGCACAGAACCCCATGAGGCTTCCAAACACACCCAGCTAGGGATCCTCGATTTGCTAGCATGCAAGATCAGAATGGTCAGCCTAGAGTTTTTGGATTTCCTCTCTTTACCCGCAGGCCATACAATGGTTTGAAAGCAATATATCATGGACTAGGACAGTTCTTAATATTCTCTCTGACTCTGGGATTTCTGAAATGGTTCATGCTGTGCCTTTCGTTCAGTACACAACAAGCACATGATTTGCTTTATCGGAGCAGAAATCGATGCTTCTTTTTAACAGCAGTGGCATCCTCCATGTCCAAAGGACTTGCCCCCTGTCTGTGACTACGTGTCTGTATGGCAGATTAACACATAGCTCGTTCCTACAGAGCCCAGAGCCCAGCAGTGCTTGGATGTGGGTGCTGCGCTGGGAGAGCGTGGGGAGCTCGGTGAGCCATGATTACCATGCCCACGGTAACAGAAATAATGATGTACCAGTGCAACTGCGTGTAATCGTGCAGCAAAAATGCAACTGCCATCAGGTCTGCAGCAGGACAGCGTAGATGATCAGTGATGCCTGTGATAATAGGAGTCCTCTGAATGGGGAGGTCTCAGGTTCTGGTTCCTGTTTGCTTCTGTATTGTTGGTTGCTGAATACAGATGCATAAAGTCAAAGGGCCAGGTGCCACACTGCTAGTTTTCATCTGCCCTCTGAACTCTAATGGCCAGTTAAGCGGTTTATAGCCACCTGCGGTGCTCTGACAGAAGCTGCTGTGTGCAGGGCAAAGAGTTCTGGCACCTTTACTGCTCTTCTGCCCAGTCATATGCGGCTCTTTAATTTCTGACATGAATGGGTCCCAGAGGGATGCTTTTCCGGAATTAAATGTTGGCTCTTCCTACCTGTGCTCCACGATCGTGAGTGTGCGATAGGACAGCGAGGGGTGGAGATCAGCACAGAAAGCTGTTACGTGATGCTGATACTCCTGTGAGTCAGGCACAGAGAAGAGCAGATGGAGCAATGGCTCCATATTCAGAATGCATCTGATCTGATTACATCAGTCCTAATGTGGACAGAAAATCATTTGAAGACAATTACAGAAATCATTTGCATCTTCCGAGTCTCTGGCTGAGACACATCTGATCCGTCAGCGTTTCTGAGAGCCAGTTTTGGGATGCCTAGCACGGGGATGGTGGGGTCATATGAGTTTTGCACTTTGTTCTCCCTAAATCTTAGCTCTCTTTTTGCAAACAAGTTGTAGTCATCATTGCTGGGGCCATCAAAGTCATGGGGAAAGGTATCACTGAAACAGAGCTGCTCTGCCAGGGCTGCAGGGGGATGCAGGGTTCAGCAGCAAGTCACTTCTGTCTGCCCGAGCTAATTCAGCATTGCCCCTTCAAAATACGATCTTGTCGCTGAGCAGAGCTCTCTGAAGTCTGCCCTGCCAGGTGAACATCTGTGCTCACATCCACTAGTAACAATCGTGAAACTGTGACCTCGGTTAAATTAAGGGCACTCTTGTCTCGGCTCATGAAAAAGTCAATACGAAATAAGTCAGTGATGACAGAGCTGCAGAGTGCAGATCTCAACACGCCAACGGCAGGGCTCGGTCCAAGAGTCACTCCATACAGGAGGGTAGAAAGCTGTGCTGCCTGAGAGTCAAATCTGCCTACTCTGAGATCTGGTCCTGCACTGGCCCCAGTTCTGCATTGGTACTGGTTCTCAGGCTACATTTGACCCCATCTCACACACATCTCATACGCCTGTGGGTAAAAGGTGCCCCACAGCACCTCCATCTGATAAAGACAGTTGGGAAGAGAGGAGATGTTTGGTCTGTCTCTATCATTTTATGGGAAAAGCCAGGCGTTACCAAAACACTGCCCACACACCCTAACCATAGGATGAGAGAACATCCATAGAATCACAGAGTCACAGAATCTCCCAAGCTGGAAGGGACTCACAAGGACCATGACAGAACATGCATCCATAAGATTTGTTTGAAAAGACTTCTACAAGGAAGCTGGTGGAAGCCGGCAGAAGCTGGTGCCACAGACAGGCTGATATTCTCTCCAGCAACATTTCCAAACCAAATGAAGCCTATGCACATCTTGGTGCTCACACAATATTGCAGACCAGGAAAAGAAAGCAGCTGGAGATCAGTGGAAATGCTTGTTCACATTTCATAGAATCCCAGAATATCCTGTGCTGGAAGGGACCCATAAGAACCATCAGCCCAACCCCTGGCCCCACACAGGACCAGCCCCATCACAGCAGATGGCTGAGAGCGTTGGCCAGACGCTGCTTGAACTCAGCCCAGCTCGGGGCGGTGACCACTGCCCTGGGGAGCCTGTACCAGGGCCCCACCACCCTCTGGGGGAAGAACCTTCTCCTGATCCCCACCCTAACCCTCCCCTGGGGCAGCTCCATGCCGTTCCCTTGGGTTCTGTCGCTGCTAGACAGGTTTTCCTGAAGGACCAGTTTCGGGATATAAATGGCACATTGCAATTCTTCAAACGATCAGCGTCTCTTCCTGCAAGTGACCTCGTTGCTCTGTTGGGACTGGGACCTGCCCCACTGCAAGGGAACTGGAATTACAGCACATCTCCCCGCTGGCAGCCAGGGAGTGAGGAATGTCCAGCCTCTCACCAGGAAGACTCCGTGATCTGCTCCATGATCTGCTCACTGATCCCAGGCTGCTGCTTTCTGTGCCCCCTCACTGACTCCCATCTCCCTGAACGTTTCTGCTTGTCCTGTCATCCAACCCTGCTAGTATTGATGACACAGAAGTGACAAAATAAAACAGAAATTATTAATTTCAAGCTCTGCTGGTAGTAAGGAAAAGAAAATCAATGCTTGGCAAATGGAATAAGGAGAAACTGGAAGAAAAAAAAAAGGGCTTTCTCCTAGCTTCAGTGGCTTGTCTGTGACAAAGGTGGAGGACTGTGAAAAAAGGACTTGACAATGCTGCTGCTTCAGCTGCTGTACGTGAAAGCCGCCTTTTGCATATGAATGGCAAAATAAGGTACCTGTTTGTTTGAACGGTCTTGTTGACATTGACTACAGGAGTGGGGGAGCGTGTGGCTGTGTGCAGCAGGGAGAGGAGCCTGCTGCTCCAGCACAACTTCTGCCTCCTTTTGTTTGGATCCGGGTGTGAGAGATGCAGGACAGGAGACCCAGTGCCAGCGAGGACCTTTGCTTCTGTGCTCCCTTGGGTGTGCACCTAAGAGACCTCCAGAGCTAATCCCCAGGGACATCAACCACCTGCAGTCTCCACACAGGAGTGATGTACAGCAAAACTAAGGGGGAGAGAAAGCACCTGGAGTACAAAGTGCTCCAAGTAAAACCAGACTCGGTCATGTGGAGTATTTGAAGGAGCTCATCTAATATACAAGCACCAACAGCCTAAGAGGGTACTGGGAACTTGACACAGAGGTTCATAGTCAAATTTGAAGAGCATGACTGCTATCTAGAGATCCAAATAAGGGGTAGATGTTTGAAAGGGCTTTGGTCTTGTAGCTGTCATCGTAGCAGTGCAAGAGGATTTTTAAAAGGCTGTGGGTCCAGGGCTACAGAGGGCACCAAGAGTGATCAAGGGCTGCAGAAACTCTCCCTGAAAGGGCCTGGAAAAGATTAAGAACTACTCAGACAGTGAGCAGATGAATAACAAAGGGTGTTTTAACTGTTTGTAAAACAGCCAGGTACAGGTAAACCCTCCCTGCCTCATGACACAGGCAGAAGCATATTTTTCAATTAAACTGAGAGAGGGCAAATCCAGAATTGATGAAAGGACATTTTCTTCTGTACAGTGAGAGGAGATTCAGCTCCACCAGCTAGCGACACAGACATCTACTCCTGAACTGGCTGTTTCAGGCTTCTCTTTAGGACAGTAGGAGGAAATAGGCACTTTCAGGTAGCAATTCATTTAACAAAATACAAATATCCATTTGCGGAAGAGCTAACTCACACCTCATGCTCTGCTGACCGTATCGACTAGATCTCCACTGATAATAAGACTGACTAGGAAGGCCAGCACAGATTAGACACCTGCCTAGTCAGATGAGTTTTTTCTTGGAATATTAAACTGTGGAACTCATTTCCACAAGAGGTTATGGAAGGCAAAAGATAAACTGCATTCAAAACCGAGACCGGAATAAATACGAAAAACAAGAACAGCCACATTTATCGCAGATGGTGTTAAGAGCATTTTGGAATGGATATAAAACTGCTGGCTTCAAGGCTTAAATCCATTTTAAACTCTTAGGATTAGGATTAAGATCTTCACATGGCACATTTTATTTCATATCTACCTGCTGGGTGATCAGGGGTAGGCTACCAAGCTGGATGGACCATGAATCTACTTTAGACTGTCAATAATTTTACCTGCACACAGTCTTCCAAAATTTCTTGACAATCTAGCAGCTTGTACTGAATCATAAGTAGTGTGAAATCAAAAGTTTAATGGAATAGTCCAGATTAAAAATGAGGACAGCAGAGTAGTGTAGAATAGGACAGAACAGAACTAGAAAATCAAAACAAATACATGTGTAAAGGGGAAAAAATAAGAAGCATATTACAAAGGATGCTTTGAATGCAAGCCCTGAGAGCATGGCACGGCAAATATTGCAGGTAGGTTGTTGACTCTTTTGGTCTCGCAGTTGTTTTCGGCAAAGAAGCAGAGTTACTGTGGGATCAAATTATAGGCTAGACTGTGCAACCTGTCTGCAGGCCCGTGAGCAGTTTTATGAGTAGTCCTAATGGACTCAGCATAACTAGTTAGCATGAAATACACTCCACAGCACATCAATCTGAGCGTGAGGACTGCTGCGTTTGAGACGGGAGAAGATGCAGCAGAGAAAAGAGGGCGTATTTAGACAGAAGCTGTCATTGCTGTGGTAGATTTGGGGGAAACTAGGGTAAGCTACAGAGAAGTTCAGAGCCCATGAGCAAACTGGCTTGGTTTTATGAGCTGTAACTTTGGTGACTTGTTTGGAAAAAAGCAGAGAGAAGCAGCAGATGCTACTGTCTGCTAGAACAGTGGGAAGATCAGCTAAAACTGTGGGTACAGAGGAGAGCAAGCTGTGGCCACAGGATGATGCTGAGGAACAGCTAAGGGCATATCGCTTAACCACTAATTCAAAACAGCATCATTACAGAAATGATAAATGGACTTACCAAATGTGGTCCCTCACTCTGAGCAGATCAGATACAAACTTCATCTCTACGCTATGGTTACCCCAAACCAGTCTGATTTTGTCCAGTAGCTGGTTCTTGCTGTGAAAAGTTTATTTATAACCACTCGCCTGTGACCAGTACTTCTGTTCTTCACTTGATAGCGGGTTTTCATGTAGCCTAGGAAAACCTAATCTGAAAACATCTCTACGCACACTATGCAAAAAGCTTTATAGAAACCTTCTAGCATTACTCCACTCCTTTTAGTTTCTCTGTATACACTTTCTGCTTGTTCTCCAGGTTGGGAGTAATTTTTCTACTTCGTGTTTGTGTCACTTATTGGAACAGTTTCGGCCCACACCGTAGGCTCCCAGCACTACCGAGGGTCTATGGACTGAATTAATTGTCCATGTTTAAAAGCGTTCTGTCAGCATTCTCAAGTGAAGGTGTCTGGGGACAAGTTTTGCTGTAGCCGTTCTTATCTTCTTAAACATGCATGGAATTGACATAGACAGAACAAGTGACAGAGACATTGGCTACAGCCCAAGGAGAGGGGGTTGCAGCCCTCCATCATTCAGCAAGTCAGATGGCTGGCCAGAACCCAAGGTGAAGTCAGAGACTGGAAGGAAGAGGTGGCCCATCAGGGCAGTAAGGGTTATCTTGCAATGCAGTACCAGAGACACATACAGCAGGTAGAGAGGAAAGTGCGCGCTGGTAGCCCCGAAGGCCAACAGTGTCCTGGGCTGCATCAGAAGAGGCATGAGCAGCAGGATGAGGGAGGGGATTGTTACCCTCTACTCTGCCCTCTTGAGCCCCCCCTGCAGTGCTGTGTCCAGCTCTGGGGCCCCCAGCACAAGAAAGATGTGGGCCTGTTGGAGCGAGGTCAGAAGAGGCCATCTGAGGGCTGGAGCCCCTCTGCTCTGGAGACAGGCTGAGAGAGCTGGGGATGTTCAGCCTGGAGAAGAGAAGGCTCTGGGATGACCTCATTGCGGCCTTTCAATACTTAAAGGGATCTTAGAAAAGGATGGAGAGGGGCTCTTTACTGGGGTAGATAATGACAGGACAAAGTGGAAAGGGTTTAAACTAAAAGAGGTGAGATTGAGATGAGATCTGAGTATGAAATTCTTCCCTGTGAGGGTGGTAAGGCCCTGGAACAGGTTGCCCAACCCAAGCCATTCTACGATTCTATGTTGCTGCAAAGACTGCCTGCAGGAATATGGTGGGCTGCTTGCAGCAGCTGAGCTGCTCATCACTGCAGCACAGAGCAGGACACAGGAAAAAGCAGACTGCTGTGAATTCCCGTTGTCCAAATTCTACTTGTGTGGAGGTGGGAGATCCACCGATATGGACACAGAAGCACTCAATGACACTTTCAGACAGGTTTTTTGCTACCAACACATCTCCACTCTTGAAGTATAAATCTTGTAACTGAAATTAGACTTGGCTGCCTGAGTTATAGCAGTCATAAAGTATGGATGTGTGGAACGGTCATAAAGAGGCATGCAGAATCTCGTGGCTAAACTGTTGTAATTACACATATGTTGTGGGTTGGCGTGAAAAGGTTTTGGTAGTGAGGCGGCACAGGGGTAGCAGCTTCTGCAAGAAGCTGCTAGAAGCTTTCCCCATGTCTGACAGAGCCAACCCCAGCCGGATCCAAGACGGACCCACCGCTGGCCAAGGCCGAGCCCATCAGCAACAGTGATTTATTTAAGAAGACATATTTAAGAAGGAAAAAAAACCCCAATCACGGGAGCTTTTGCAACCAGAGAGCAGAGTGAGATGATGTAGGAAACTGCAGACACCAAGGTCAGTGCAGAAGAAGGGGCAGAAGATGCTCCAGGCACAGGAGCAGAGATTCCCCTGCGGCCCATGGGGCAGCCCCTGGGGAGGCAGGCTGTCCCCCTGCAGCCCAGGGAGGGGTGATGGGGAGCAGAGATTCCCCTG
>VWZZ01006294.1:308579-321995 GCA_013399095.1 Psophia crepitans | reverse complement strand
GTGGGTAATAGGTGGTGGGGGGATGGTTGGACTAGATGATCCTTGAGGTCACTTCCAACCTTAATGATTCTATTCTATTCTATTCTATTCTTTAGACCCAAGGCTGCCAGGCAGCCATCTGCCTGTCATAGGGATGCTCTCTGTCCCTTCACCTTGGGCTGCATCTCTAGGAATGCAAGTCAACACCATCCAAATGTGACTATGGTGACAACTGGGCCCTGAGATTTGCTTGTGAAGTGCTAGAAAAAAGAGAGTTCACCCCTGGAAGCCTCTTTCCACAAGGCAGGACAGGTTTTAGTTTCTCCAGTAGTTACTGCATTCATTATTAAAACACTTTGCGTACTTTAAGGGCCTCCACGCACAGGACTGACAAGCAGTAGGGCTTCTCCTTGCTGTTAACAGCCATCTGGGCTGTCTCATTTCTGTGCCAGTATGTACTGTTTTGAAGACCAACATCGGTCTCCAAAGCAACCTGAAGGATGGTATGGAAGATGCCTACAGTGCCTGTTCAGCTCTAGCTTTCCTTGACAGCAGCTCTTGTAAGATGCTAATACGTTGCATTACACATGCACCTTCCTGACAACTCATAGCTTAATACCCAGTACAATATCTACCTTGCAGAGCAATAGAGGAACGGCTGTTCTGCCTTTGTGCAGGGAGCTGAATATCGCTTTGATGCATTCATATTTAGCTTAGGGTCCCCAGAGGGCTGCCGATTTATCTCTGCTCCTAGGCTTCCTATTTGGTGCTGATATTGTGTGTCAGAGAGCAGAAGGGAAGGATTTGCTGCACCTTATCTCCATTCAGATGATAGTGACGCTCCCTGATAACTCGTTAATCCACCGAGATAAGAACACTGCAAGCAGATTTTGCAGCCTTTAGGATGAAATGTGTGCAGGGATTTACGTTATTCTTGCAAATACTGAAATCATACATTTTGCTGTGTAAGCCATAAACTTCATGTCACTGCGCCAATTAGCTCCTGGGATCAGGCTTATTTCAAACAGCATTAACCAGATGAGCAGACAATGCATTATAATAAAGAGAAAAATAAGATCAGATGAACAAGACTTAATGTATCATTACTTATAGCATTGCAAATCATTAGGAGAGAAACAGAATTAGAAGATACGTTTTGCTGGTTTTTGTTTTATTTTTCCTAATAGAGCTGTTATTGTGATTGGGATTTGGTGGTGGTGGTGGTGAGTACAAAGAGGACACAGAGAGGGTGGCCCTGGAATTACCTCTAGCTTCTTGGGGAATAAACATCTGCCAGAGATGTTGCACATGAACAGTCACTGAGAGTGATAGATCTGGACATGGGGGTTTCATCCTCACAAGGCTTTCAGGGCCACAGTAGTTATCAGGGCTGAACAACACCTGCATAGAAAGAATCACAGAGTTGTAGAATCACAGAACGGTTTGGGTGGGAAGGGACCTCCCAGCCCACCCAGTGCCACCCCCTGCCATGGGCAGGGACACCCCCACCAGCCCAGGCTGCCCAAAGCCCCATCCAACCTGGCCTTGGACACTGCCAGGGAGTCAGGGGCAGCCACAGCTTCTCGGGGCACCCTGTGCCAGGGCCTCAGCACCCTCCCAGGGAAGGATTGCTGCCTCCCAGCTCAGCTCCAGCTCCCCTCTTTTAGTTTAAACCCATCCTACTTGGCCTGTCACTGCACTCCCTAACAAACAGCCCTGTGCCAGCTTTAGGTATTGGAAGGCAGCGATTAGGTCTCCCCAGAGCCAAAGTTGGGCCTTGGGCATGACCTTCCCTCTGACTCTGCATCCAGGCATCCTCCGGCTCATTAATACTCTGCTTTGGGTTACTTTTATGCAGTTTGGGGGTCTTATTTGTTTGTTCGTGAGGTTTGTTTTATTTTGTTGTTTGATTTTTATTTTTTTTAATGCTAGTTCCTTGGTTGTGTTTATTGTACTGGCCTTTACTGAGTTGGACTTTCGCTGTGCTACAGTTCCCATGAGTTGTCCGCTCACCATGACATTCCTTGCCTGATGGACACACTTCAGAGCTGCCTCTTTCCCACCTGAAATGGCCCTGGGCAGTTCTTGATGCAACTAAACCCACTCAGCACCTGTAGAGAGTTTCAGGGTTTGGGCTGGGATGAAGAGCAACTATGTTCAACTCTGCTTTCTCCTTGCAGTTCTCTAAGTGACTTTATAGCATCTGTAATATGGTTTAAATGTAACAAAAAAGGTTAAATATGTCAAAGGCCTCACCAACCTATACCTGTAAGCAGATTGTACCCAAAAGCAAAATCCAAAGAAGCCAATGATGGAGCAACAAAGTGCTTTGAGAAGCCAGGCACCAGGTCTTCATGGCAGCAGCTCCCCTAATGAGTTACTCTGAAGCCCAGTGCTGGTGTAGCTGTGCTCCCAGGTAAGTTCTCAGAGCCCAGAAACATTGCCTTCCTCCAAAGGAGGTTCCTCTGTTTGTATCTGAAAGAAAGGGCAGAACCTTTCAAAGTGTTCTCAAAATCCCTCTGGGTTTTTCATTCACTGAAAAATTGCTGGCTTTATCCCATTTGGCATTCTAGAAACTCTGCCTGGGGATGTTTGAAAAGATGGCTCCTAGCAGAGATCCCCGTGTAATCAGAAACGTCGTGATCGGCTGGCTGAAATAGAAAGGGAGAGATAAATGGCATTAAAAGCAGGAGTCAAATAAGAGGATAGAGAGCTTTGGGAATTAGTTATTTGACTCTTTTTGACCTAAATCTCTAGTTTAATAAAGCAAAGTCCTTCCACATGGTGCTCGTTAAAGTCCTTGAACAGAAGGGTTTTGCAGCCTGAGCAGGGGCTCAGCAGAGGACATGGCTTTTTAAGTCCAGCAGCTGGCAAAAAGAACTGTGGTGGAACCACAGCCTAATCCTGGCCACCCTATTTTGCACACTCTGCCCTGGACACAGCGCTCAGCACAGTGTAATGATTGTTCAGTTGCTGTCACCTTCACTTGCATAGGGAAATGGGTAGCAGTGGAGACCTGGCTGAGACCGGGCATTCATTTTCCAGAGAGGATGAAGCAGGGCAGGACTTCTCGACCACCGAAGGTGCATAACAAGAAGGTTGGGGATACTGAGGTGGAAGGGTTGAGCAAAACACCCTCCTGCAGCCTGCCTGACCCTCCTCTTGGGTAGCCAGTCCATGTTTGCAACTGTCTAAATGATGGTAAGGAAATTGCCTTCAAGCAAACTCTGGAATGCGGACACCCATGCTGGGAATCTGTGTAAGGAGTAAAGAATTCCAGGTTCCCACCAACCAGTGCCGTTGGCTGTGACAGGCTGGCTGCCCAGGGTTTGCGCAGCCACTCCCTGCACAAGCAGCTCCTCCGTGGAGCCAGAGACAAAGACTGTGGGGAAGGGAAGGTTGCGATGAGCCCAGTGTTGCACTCAGACAATGTGAGGGAGATGCAGATGAAGCCAGCGGGGATGTCTGGCATCATGGATTTGATGCTACCAGCTGTAGTGGAAGGAGACCTTAGAATCATAGAATCATTAAAGTTGAAAGAGACCTCCAGGATCATCCAGTCCAACCATCCCCCTAACACCTATATTACCTACTAAACCATGTCCCTAAGTACCACATCCAACCTTTCTTTAAACACCCCCAGGGACGGTGACTCCACCACCTCCCTCGGCAACCTGTTCCAATGCCCAACCACCCTTTCAGAGAAGAAATTTCTCCTCATCTCCAAACTGAACCTCCCCTGATGCAACTTGCAGCCATTCCCCCTTGCCCTGTCACTAGTTATCTGTGAGAAGAGGCCGACCCCCAGCTTGCCACAACCTCTTTTCATGTAGTTGTAGAGGGCAACAAGGTCTCCCCTGAGCCTCCTCTTCTCCAGACTAAACAGTCCCAGTTCCCTCAGCCACTCCTCATAAGACTTGTGTTCCAGAGGCTTGTGAAGATTAGACTCCTAAGACTGTATTGTGCTCAAACAGTGGTCTCTGATGCATTTTTTCTCCTTGACAGAGAGTGAGTTCACCCGACTACCCTCTGCCTGAGTGAAAAAAAGCCCCAGTTTCCCTGGAAATGAATAAACTCTTCACTACTGTGAGCTAATCCAATCCTCTCAGGCAGGCCCTTGCAGCAGGGAAGATTTCTGCGCTCCAGGATCTGTGGGATCTACAAGCCTCTTCATCCCTGATGTGGGCTGACAGTGATAAAGCATATGTGCCATTTGCAGAAGCCTGGGCTTGCTCCTCCTCCAGTGCTTTGCTGAAGCTCTCTGCCTGCAGGGCTGGGTTTATCTATCAGAGTTTTCGTTTTCCCTTCCCACCATTCAGCTTTGGCATCCTGGTTCACCGAAACAGACTGCAGTGATTTCAGAGGGATTGGGGCTTCCTCTCCAGTCTTTCATGAGTGCTTTGGATATCAGACTGACACCTGCCTTCCCAGCAATGAGGAGTCTTTGGATGCCAACGTAAAGACAGGGTCTAAATCCAGCCGGCCATGTGCAGTTAATGCATCTACAACACCGTTATGCTCTGCAGCACACTGAGCTTCAGCCATGGAAATGCACATGCTGGCACTGGAATCTTCCAAGAATTGTCTCTCCAAACCCCCAAAAGTGTGGGAGTCCTCAGGAAAAGTGTATTCTGGACAATTATACCGTATTTAGCAACTTGAAGCAAACCAAGTAATTCCTAGCGTGTACAGAACAGCGCACAGCTTGGAAGTGAGACCACAGGAACCCAGAAATCCCTACCACAGGTCTCCCTGCTTCCCAGCTCTACCATGTTCTTCAACATTTCTATCGAACCTGTGGCAAAGTCAGGCCCCCTCCAGTAGACTTTGCTCATGTGATTTCTGACCCAGTTTCCAACACCCAGCAAATTCTCAGACACTTTCAAACCTGGTGATACAAATAACTGTATTTTCTTGATTTCTTCAGACTGCAAACAGCTGCAGTGTCCCCATGAGCTAACCTCTGACTCACGCACTGAAGGGTTAGCTTGGATGCTCCAGGCTTTGAGGGGTTCTGGCAGCTTTAATTTACTCTGTGTTCAGGGTGAGGGGAGGGCTAGCTTTAGCCTTATAAATAAAGAGAAAATCCAGAGTCTGTTGAATTAAAGGCTAAGCACCAGCTTCTATAATCACTCTGTATAGTCCCTGGGATCTTCCCTCATTTAGAGAGTGATTTTTCACTTTAACTTACTGCACAAGCCTGCTTTCAATTAATCCTTCTCTGCCCAAGTCCTTTCGGCATATGGCCTGAGAGGTTCTTGGCATGGAGCGGGTAACTCTGAGACCTCCTAATCCAACATTTGCCAGCTGATAAGTCCCTATGCTCTTTTGAGCGGCCCAGTAATAACTTTAATCACCCCAAACTGTTCCAGCTCCCTTGCGTGATGCTTTGCTCCTTCCAGCACGGAAGGCTGATTTAATGCCTGATGCGGCTGTGGGAGGCAGGATTTGGAGCTAGCTGCAAGAGGACAGCTGGAGGACTGCACTATCACTGGCCAGGACATCGGAGAACGAGTTCCCTGGAGGAAGGAAAGTTCCTGGTGTGTATGTAGTACTGCCCTGCTGAGTGAGCAAACCAGAGCAGCCCACTGGCTATCTGCAGGATGCAAAGTGGTAGCTGTGCTTAATAGTAAACAGCAGAATACTTCAGGTTACATCTGTCTGTGGAGCCCAGGATGGGGGTGACGAGATCCAAAAATACAAGCTGTGCTTCAGCTCACCAAGGTAACATGGCCCATATTCAGGATTCCCAAGCTGAAACGGGTTCAAAAAGAGCCTACAAATTGGGTCCTGAAGAATTATGGGCATTACAGGGTCAGCATCCAGCCTGAAGGAACAGGTAATACTGCAGATCCAGAGCTCTCCATCCCAGAATATGCTGGTTAGAAGTTTTCATTCTCAGGAGTGGGACAGAGCCTTCTTCAACCTAGCAGCACCACAGGCTTCTAGTGGAGAATCTGGTTTTGCAAAATATCTAAAGCTGGGCTTCCCTTGGGTAGTGTAAGCCAGTTTCTGGCTTGTGCCTTGTAGAGAATTCAACTGAAAGGCCATAATGCTCCCGTCTGTTTTCACAAGTACCAGCATTGCACTTCTCCCAGGCTATCTGGTCTTGTTTGCCTGTTTAAAAGGTGCAGCTGAAATTTCCCCTGGCTGATAAACAGGGGAATTCGCTCTCCTCTTCTGTTTGCTCAGTAGCCGAGTGTCCTTTCAGGAAGCAGAAGAACAGAAACGATTTATCCAGGGTATGTGAGTGATCATGGCAGAGTCATTCCAGGGAGACATTGTCCCTTGGATGAGGAGAATAAAGCATACAGGAGTATGAAAGTCTATGAGGCCTGGAGGAGCTGGCAAAGAACTTCAGGCATCATGCTTAGAACCCGGGGTGGGACACAGTGCTGGTGACCACGTGTAGAGGTCAGGTTGAGCAGAGCATTTTGCAGCACACCTGCTTTTTAAGTGCAGGATGGCAAAATGTTTGAAAGATCCTGAACATCCTAACATTCTCCAGCTTCTGCTTTTTGTGAGAATTTCATTTAAGTGCTATAAAACCACACGTACCACCTAGGGTCCATCCAGGAGGGTCTGGAAGACAGAAAAGGATTATCTTCCTTGGATGCCATTTGAAATGCATCCTGCTCCGTGAGGAAGCTGCAATTTCCAGTGAATATATAAGCCCAGCCAGTCTCTTTTACAGAGACAGACATGTCCTTATCTTACCTGACATTATGTAGAATTACATAATACTACACCAGGAGCCTCCTGCAAGGACTGTGGGCATTTTCACTCTGATTTGCTGCTGCTAACTGGATTCATTTGCTTCAGTTTCTGAAATTACTTAAACTATCGCCCTGTAGTGATATGTGACTAAATTGTCTCTCTCACTGGTTTCCAGTTTCTGCTGTGTCTTGCTAGCAGTGTTTCCCTGGGGCCTAAAGAACGGGGCTTGGTTGGGGTTATTTTGTAAAAATGAAGAGCTGGCTTCTTTAGCCCCGCAAGTTACAGTGAATTTTCAAGTTTCCAACTCTCTGTATTGGAAACCTCTTTGTCTCCCTGGCTGGCAGGTCAGATTAATAATGCAGCTTCTTATTACTTAATGTCAGCGGTGCTGCCTCAGCATCATCCCACCAGGTGCTGGGAAATCTTGTGCCTGGAGGGGAAATGCTGGAGTGGACACCGATAGCGTCACTGAGGTCCTGTCTCCAACAGCTCAATTAGATTAAACAAGTAAATCAAAAGGCTGCAGGAGATCGATGCCCCTGTCAGATGGAGGCCTTTCAGGAGAAGTGGCAGTTGTTCTGAACACGATCCATCATTGCTGCGGGGAAGGGACCCCAGAGGTGTGGTGGGAGCTGTCTGCTCTGCACAGCGGCAGAGCTCTGTGCTACCGTGAGCCAGGCCAGCACAGGGCAGCAGGTTTCGCACGTACAGCGAGAGCAGCAGGGATGAATCACAACTAAGGGCCTGGCTCTGGCTCTTCTGACACACGTGATTCCCCTGAGGTTCTTTCCCCAGCGCTCAGTTACGGCCAGAGTTACCGCTTAGTTATGGCCTTTGTCGTTACGGCCAGCCTTGCTTTGTTCAACACAGCACGTTTCCCTGGAGGCGACGGATCATTCATGTCAGAAGAGTGATGGAGGGTGAAAAATAAGGAAGTGGGGTTCATATAGCTTAAATCAAGGGCTCAGTGGTGGCAACCACACGGATTGAGGCTGTATTCTGGGGCTCTCTGCCCTGCCGCTGCTGCCCAGCTGGAGATTCATACACCCAAGTCCTACACCTTGGCACAGGAGCAAACGCTGCCTTGTCCAAAGGCAGATCTCCCACCTCTGTGTGAGCAGGATCCATGACCTTGGGTGGTTCCTCTCTGCTGGCAAGGTCTGGGTGAGGAAGGGCTGCAGTGAGTCCAGGCAGATGGGCCAGGAGGGAGGGCTGGGGAGGCAGCACACAGTGTAGGGGAGGCGAGCTGCAAGGCAGGCTCCTCCACCAAACCAGCATGGGAGGAATGATGTCTCCAAGGGGACAGATGGTGTCAGCTCTCAGATAGAATGGGAATGTCCTCCATTTTTGCGGGAGCTTCTGATGGGGCTGCAGCAAAACCTCTTTCCAAATTGAAGACGCTGTCGTATTTTCTTGCTTCTAGGGCTCTTCTTCAGGTCTGCTAGTGTTTCCAGCTCAGCTCAGCTCATCTCAGCTCTCGCCTTCTAAAAGAAAAAGTATTTGCCTCCGTGACCATTCTTCTTGCCCTGGAATAATCATACAAAAGGGCTGCAGCACAGTATGGACTGGAAGAGGTATTGTCTAGGGGTGGGGGTCAGACTGTGATCTACTAACCAAATTTCGATGCTTACAGATAAAAAAAATCAGTGATTCACCATGATCTCAACATCCATCTTTTTGTATGTCTTCCCAGCCCCACTAAGCTGCTCCTGTGATTCTTTTGGATTCACTGTGGATGTCGAAGAATTCAGCTACTCTCGGTGTCTGGAAGGATGCAAAGAAGGAAGGAAGGTGCAGACGCAACCTGTATATTGAGTAAAACCAATTACTTTGCGCAGGAGCCTTTGGAATGGTTATACAGCACACTTCCACAAACTGTGGGAGGCCTGCCAGATTTTCCTGAAGGTAATTTTAAAAACTCCAAAGATACTATTCTAAAATAAGATTGATTTGTTCATTGGGTCATCCCTTCAGGATGTTCAGTGAAAGAGAGGTAAGAAGCTTGATGTTGAAAAATTTAGCGTGTGTGTGTGCGTGCGTGATAGGAAGCCAGGTCAGTCAGAGCTTTCAGGTGCATCTGTCTGAGCTATCTCCTTCAAGCAAGCATCCTTCAAACACCAAAAGGCTCATAGACTTGAGAGCAAAGAAAAAAAACCTTCAAAGTGGAACAATGTGCATTTTTAAGTCAGAGAACTCCAGAGTGAGACAGAAGACAACTGAATGTACTTTTAACAAATCTCCTTCTTCTCCTGTTTTCTTTCTTTCAGGATTGCCCTCATTCCAGAAACCTTTTAAGTTTCCTGGATGCAAACAAACTCCACATAGTATTGTCTGGCCCTAGGAAAAGTCTTTCCCTTCCCATCATATCTGAGGCTGTGTGCCTGCTGCCTGTTCTCAGGGCTTCTTTTGCCTGGATGGACGAGCTGATCTTTGTTTTTCTTCCATTAAACTGTCCAAACACTTTTTGAACATGTTTTCTGTGTTGGAAAATGACCTGTAGTGAATTCCACTGACAATTGGAGTGAATGTCTCCACTGTATGGAGACATTCTTTCCTTCTGCTAGTTTTGAGCCTCCCATCTGATCGTTCGTAGAATCATAGAATCATAGAATTGTTTAGGTGGGAAGGGACCTCAAAGCCCATCCAGTTCCAATGCCTCTGCCATGGGCAGGGAAACCCTCCACTAGCCCAGGTTTCCCTGGTCCCCACGTTGGAGGATTCTTCTTGGAAGAAATGACAAACTATTGTCACATCTGTTCCAAGCATGAGATGATCAGTCTATTTACCTCTTTCTTAAACACATATCATTTCATACCTTTCACCGTCTCTGTTGCCCTCTTCTACATTGTCTTCCCAGTTTTACAGAGTCTTTGTGAGATGAGGAAATCAGGATTGCAGGCAATGTTCAAGAAGTGAATACACCATGGACTTACACAGTAGCATGAGGTTGTTCGCTGTACTGTTCTCCGTTCATTTCTGACTAGTTTTTAGCACGATTACTTTTTTTTTTTTTAAACTATTTCCACAGGGGAAAATCCCTATCTTTAATCCATCTTTCACTGCATTCTTCTTCTGAAGTGTTCTTCACTGACCACCACCAGGAAAAGGCCCTATCCTGGGAGTCTTGTGCTTACTCTTCTCAGGGCAATGCAATAATTAGCCCAGGGTATTGTATCCATTTATTTATTAGTGACTCGTTGACTGAGAAAGATTCATATGATGATTTATAAGATATATGTCTGAAATACTAAGGGCAATCAAACACAAGGCTGTTGGGTGTCTCTGATACTAAGCTGCATTCTCTTCTGGCTTATTTCCCTACATCTTTAAAGCAGTTTGGCCATGAAATTAGCTTCCTGTCCTACTGTTTTCCCTGCAGAGACCCACATGAGTTAACAATATGAGGAATCTTTACAATTATCATAGTGTAATTATCTGTAGCAAAGATACATTTTGAGATGGAGGAGAGATGACTAGTTAGTGCCACAAATCTATAGTAATTAGAATTAAATTCTGAGAGTATTGGATTCCCCTCAGTGGCCAGCTCATTGATCTCCTCCCTGTGTAATTTTAAATATTTTTTATTGCTAACTTTCTTTTGTGAGGGTTGTTTGTTGTTTGGTTTGGTTTTTTGGTTTTCAACAACTTAGAAAAATTCATCACCTCCCCACACTGATGAGTGCTTATGGGCCTAAACCACTGAAGCTGGCAGTTAATAATCTGCATTTCTCTTAAGGCTTTTTCCTCTTTTTACTGGTTTTCTAGGGTCAATTTAAACAACTCATGATCACTAGCATTTTTCATGAACTTACAGACATGACTAGATTTTGTGCTAATTTTCTGCACTGTAGAAATGGATTGCGGGCTCATATGGTACAAACTGGATTTCTTCAAGCCTTGCCTATTTACACTGCCCGATGACCTGTCCAGTCTGGCATTCACTGGAGGCTGTTCTGAGCTTTTGCTGTCTTCTGGCAACGTACAGATAGGGATCTGAATCCACGTGATTCATATCCACATATCTGAATTTTGGAGAATCTGGATCCAGATGTCAGTTTTTAAATAAAGGATTGCTTGTGCTGAGAGTGTAGATCCAAGAAACTGAATAATGTAGTCATTGGTTAGAATCCAGAAGCAACCTGGAAATGCAGTCTGTTGTGAGCAGTGTATGTACTCTTTGAGAAAGGGACCAATACTTCAAAGATTTTTTTTTTTCTTTCTGTTAGAATAAATCTCAATAATGCCCTTCCAGCTGCAATATAGAAGCAGTATTTTAAACTAAAGTAAGGCACCCCCTGGAACATTTAGATACTTTTGGGGAGATTATCTTGATGAATTTACTTGTAGGCTCATGCATCTCAATAGCACCCACAGAAAGCATCAGACTTTGTGAAATTGCATTAAATTAGCAGTTAAGTGTTTGGAGACTTAGTTTCTTAATATTGTTTAGCCAACCGTATCATGCAGATTGTGAAAAGTGCTTTAATCTGCAACATACAGGGCTTCCCGAGGGATTAGCAGCAGCCCTGATATGTTAATATTGCAAAAATGGATGATCCAATTAGGCTTTGCTAAACCATGGCAGAATGCAAGGTCCATATGTTGGCTTATCCTTATGGTTTGTGTATTAGTCGAAAATTGTTAGGCAGCCTGTGCTGTTCATTGGATTGTGAGGCTTCATCGTGGCTGGTAGAGAGAGAAAAAGCTCTTTACCTTACTGATGAGGGTTTTTTTTTTGTTCCCTTGCACTGTATTCTCACTCACAGGGCAGTTTTCCAAGAAAAGCGGCATCTTCCATCGATACTGTGACCAACTCATTTTTTTTGCTGCAACCCGGTGAAGTAAAAGCTTTCTCGTTATGCTTCTGGGCCCAAACACTGTCCTTAAAGAGAAGCTAAGTATGGGGAGTTGGTTTCACCAGCAGGTGTAAAAGGTCCTCGATAACCTCACTACAAAATATCACAGACCTGCTTATATCTGTACTCTCACCTGGGCTTAGTGCGAAGGACTGACCTGCTAGCAGACAGGGAATACGACCGATACAACAGCTCATGCCTGAGATGGGTGCCTAATGAATTACTGAACTGGTTTGTATTTATGTGTCCTCCCAGCTCCATGGGAAATTTGTTTCTGTGGACTCTTCAATAACTATTTAGTATTTTTTTTTAGTGTGCTATTTCCACTGTCTTGTCATCTCTGCACGGGGCAGATTCCATCAACTCCTGGGCTCCAGCAGCAACCTCATCTTGAACAACTGCTGCTCTGGTTTGAGGTCGGAAAAGTCCTTCAAGCTTCTTCCAGGGCAGTCCTGTTCTCCATGGTTTGCTGTCCACCTCTGCAGACTCTGTTGTTGAGGTTTTTCTGCTCAATGACTGCTCCTCCAGCTTGTTAATTCTTCTGAACAGAGACCAGGACCTGACAGAAGCCACAAAGGATTTCCTGCAGGAAATCTTTGCCTAGTCAAGAGTCACTAGAAAAGTCCACCAGCATCTTTACTAATGCCCATTCTGTCTTCAGTGGAGATTGGACCAGAGACGTCCAGAGAACCCTTCCAGCCTGTATCAGTCTGTAAGTCTGTGACCAGGACTTGTAGAGGCCACCTTGTCCCTCCCTCCCTTGGAACCGCTGGCTGACAATGGACATCCACTGTGCGAGGTCACCAAATCAAAGGAGGGTTTGCCGCTGCTGTTTGTGATGCTGGGTCAGGCAAACACACAAAATCCTCAAGGACGATGTCTAAATGATGCTCTGCTGTTGCCTGAATGCATGCAGCATATCAGCGGTCACAAGTGTGCTATCCATCTGCCCGTAGAAAGGTAAGTTTTTCTTGTTTAACATTCCAGGACACCTCCACACTGGTCTGTCCCATCCCATTGAGACTGTGCTGCTGCTATTTTCTGATAGTTTTGTTCTTTTTTTTTTAAGAACATCTCCATTACTCTCAACCTGTGAATTAGGAACAGAAGATAGTAGTTACATCCATAGTTACTCGTTAGCTGTCATACAGAGAATAACATATCACACTTTCTGGTGCAGAGAAATAATTCAGGTTCTGCCCTCGTGGAGGTACAGATATATATGCTAACATTTCATAGAATCACAGAATCCCAGACTGGTTTGGGTGGGAAGGGACCTCAAAGCCCATCTAGTTCCACCCCCCTGCCATGGGCAGAGACACGCCCCACCAGCCCAGGCTGCCCAAAGCCCCATCCAACCTGGCCTTGGGCACTGCCAGGGAGCCAGGGGCAGCCACAGCTTCTCGGGGCACCCTGTGCCAGGGCCTCAGCACCCTCCCAGGGAAGGATTGCTGCCTCACATCTCAGCTCCAGCTCCCCTCTTTTAGCTGAAACCCATTCCCCTTGGCCTGGCCCTCCCTGCCCTGCAACCAGCCCCTCTCCAGCTTTCCTGCAGCCCCTGCAGGCACTGGGAGGGGCTCCAAGGGCTCCCCGCAGCCTTCTCTTCTCCAGGCTGGACAAGCCCAGCTCCCTCAGCTTGTCCTCATAGCAGAGGGGCTCCAGCCCTCGCATCATCTCCATGGCCTCCTCTGGACTCACTCAACAACCCCAGGCAGCGCTACAGGCTGGGAGCGGGGTGGCTGGAAAGCTGTGTGGAGGAAAAGGACCTAGGGGTGTTGGTTGACGCTCACCTGGACATGAGCCGGCAGTGTGCCCAGGTGGCCAAGAAGGCCAACGGCATCCTGGCCTGTATCAGGAATAGTGT
>VWZZ01006294.1:242804-308198 GCA_013399095.1 Psophia crepitans | reverse complement strand
ATTCTATTCTATTCTATTCTATTCTATTCTATTCTATTCTATTCTATTCTATTCACTTCACTCCAGCATCTCCATGTCCTTCTTGTCCTGGGAACCCCAGAGCTGGATTTGTTGGGGTACTTCTGAAAGCTTCTCAGGTTTTCACCTGTCTTTTGACTGTATTACAGTATATTTCCCCTTGTATTCCTAGTTGTTATTGTCCCTTATTGATGATCTCTTTTGTGGCAACGGGGCAATATTAGCATACTTTAGCTACCTAATTAACTTTAAAAATCTTTGCCCTCGGGTTTGTTCACCTGACTTGAATAAGAATTTATTGCTTTGCCAGTTAGGATTAAGAAAAGACACTTCTCTCACCTCTTTCTTGCCCTTGGAATTCCCAGCGAAGAGTAAAGTTCAACTGGAAGTCAGGATAGCATCTTCTTTCCTAATAGTTTAAATCATTTTGCATTTACAGAGGTTCAGAAGTTCACTAAGTAAGATGATGCCTCTCTGCTTATTATGGAAGCCTCTGCTTAGATAAAGAAATTGGGAAAAAAAGTAGAGATTATAGACACCTTCCTCCCTTACCAATTCTTTAAGGTTCATGTGCTTAAATTAAAATTCTAAAATACGTATACATTTTAATTGTAAGCTCTTTGATACTGTGCCAGCTGATCCCAGTGGCTGGAATGATGTCCTGAGGGCATTTGAAAATGGCAGCTAGTGAGGAATGGGGCCATTTCCTTAATATAAAGACATTCATCATTTATACTCAGTACTACAGAACAGAGTGGTGAACATTACTGGGTTTCATGTGCAACTGTGGCTTTGTCCTCCTGGGAGGCAAGACATTTCAAAGGAAGAACAGGATCTCCCAGCCGTAAGGGGATGCAGTCCTTGGGCTTGATATGTGTTTGTGAATGTCTCCTTTTACTTTCTTTGCTTTTCTGACAAGTGCACAAAATAAAACATTTCGTTTGGGATTGAATGAAATATTTCATGCTGAATGGAACAATGTTTTTTCGGTTTAGCAAGAAAAATAATATTCCAGTATGATCCAAGCAAAGCCTGTTTTCCACTTGATTTTTCAATTTTGCTGTCAAACTGAAAAATCAGCTGTTCCCCCAGACCAATAGCAGGGAGCTCTGTTCTCCTGTACGGAACAGCAGTGTCCTGATACTGAACAGAAGAATATTACCTGGCAGCATCATTTGTTGTAAGTCTTAAAAGATACTCTGATCACAAAGAAGAAAGTGGAGCAGAGACTTCAGCCTTTCCTCACTGGCAGCGCAGCTGAGCAATTTCAAGAGGCAGCAGCAGGAGGCCATCTCCTTTACCTGCCTCGGGATCTTCAAAACATCCTGAAGAAAAGTAAATTTATTCCTGTTTTTAGCTCACAGGCTTTTAAAATATATAACTTTCCCCTTCAGCAACCCTGGTGAAGGTGTTTCCAATATAAAAAGGGGAAAGGAGCATTCACCAAACCACTGTGGGTGTCATGTGGACCATCTGAGAGGTCTGGTCCCATCTAGCAGAGACTCATAGGGAGAAAAAATTACTAGTGTCAAAGGAAATATTTCTTCAGCTCAGAATCATCTGGGGGTCTGGTTCCCAGGCCCTTTGGTGCAACAGAAAGTGTCTGGCCCTGGTTATTAGTAGTTACTTTGGTGAACCCCGTAGTGGACACCTGAGATCCTGCTATCTCTTACTGCTTCTCTTTGCCCTGCACTTGGAGGGATGGTGGCATGGCAATGCCAGCTGCGGTGTGGGAAACTGCTGACTTCATCTGACGCAGGTGAGAGAAGAACTCCAGCCACCACAGCAAAAATAAACTGGAAGGCTATGTTTTGTTTGGGAGAAATTGGAAGGGGGAAAATGTGATTCCCCTTTGTGCAGCGATTTCACATTCAGGTTTTGCTGTGTTTCAGAACACTGAAAAAAAGTAACCAAACTGAAAACCTAGCAGAAACTAAAATTTTCCCCCAGACGTAATGGTGAGAGGCAGCCTGCAGTGGGCTGGGCGTCAGGCTGCCAGGGACCAGTGGAGACAGAAATCCTTGGTGTTCCTGCCCACTGCAGCACCCTGGATGAGCCTGGGAGGCTGCTCTCCCATGACTTCCAGGCACCCGTTTTCCCCTCAGCCTGCAGAAAAGGAGTTTGGATGTCTTGGTATTCCAGCAGCCTCCTGAGAAGCACAGGAGAAACAAGGAGAGGCTTCGAAACCTGTGAGGGTCCCACTGGTGTTTCCTCTAATTGGAACCATTTACAGGAAATATTTTAACTCCAACGAATTTGCAAATTCTGATGAAAAAAATAATTGGCTGATTGGCCTGTTTCCAGCTGGTCTTAGGTCTCAGATGTATTTCCAGAAGTATTATCTGGCTAGTCTAAACCATGTCTTTATTTGTCTGGTTGCTTGAGGTAGGTGTTCCAACATAGACTAGATAGCGCATCTCTTCACATCTACTTCAGGCAAGACTCCACCAACAGACTTTTTGTGACAAGGTTTTGCAGACAGAAGAAATAGATATTCCTTCCTGCTAGAGGACACTGGTTATGCTTTTCTCTTGTCTCTGAGAAAGACAAGAGACTATTTCTTAGGAGAGAAATAGTATTGAGTCCTAGGACAGAAGCATGGGTGAGCTGCCATAGCATTATCCGTCTTCTTGTAGGACTCTCAGTATTGTTAAGCTAACCAAATGCCAGATGACTTCAGTGAGTCTGACTGACTACGAACCGCTCACCCCAGACTCCCTTTGAAGCAAGCAGGGATCAGTACCTACGTGGAACAACTCATCCAGTCTTACAGGTGCTGACATCAGGATGAAGTGACTGGTTCTCAAGCTACACTGATGTGTTTTTTTCAGCTCAGATTTAGATGTCTCTACTGAAGCCTCCACCAGATGAAGCCCTCAAATTTTCTCTCTGACCTTGGAGTCTGTTCATGGGCCCATATGACTACTTCCCTTCCTTTCATGCCTTTTGTAGGGGTGTTATTTTCTATATACTCTTGTACTTCTCTTTTCTTCTAAAAGAGCTAACATTATGCTAAGACTGCTACAGGGTGTTAAGTGATAACAAGCCACAGGAGAGAGAGAGAGAGTGAATGACTGATGAGCAGGTGAAGCTCTGCAGGTTTCTAGAAATAATGCTAGAAGAACCAGGAGCAGAGCTTGAAGAGACTGGCACTCATCCAACAATGTAGGGCTACAGATTTAGAGCAGAAAATGCAAAACCTGGAAAAAAGCTGAAAGACTTGTTAGAGCATTGCTCAGACTACCTCTATAAAAGTTTTGCTAGAACATTAACCAAAAGAAGCCTCCTAGAAGGTATCTCCTACAGATAAGCTGTATGGACAATGCCAATAAGGTTCAGAGGAAGGTACAAGATACTTGGCTGAGTCCAGCTGCCAGACTGAACATTTATGTAGGTATCTACTGTTTCCTTCTCAAGGCATTGAGACAGTATGAGATGCTGTGTAGTGAAAGTGAATTCACATCTGGAACATTTTTATAAATAAGCCAATGAAGTATGAAGTTAATGAAGCACCAGTAACCCTGAAGAAAAAGTGTGCTGACCTGGAAATCAGAGTAGAAGGCAGTGCCTTTATAACCAAATCTGGAGCTTACTTGACCCTACCAAAATCAAGGTTTACATGAGTTCTGTGTTTCTTCGCATCATGAAAACCACTGAATATCAGAACAGAAGGGATTCGGGTGGTTGTCCAACCCTGAGCAACCTGTGTGACTCCCATTGCTATTACCCATCCTGCTCTTAAAATTCCACAGCGATGAAGGATGCACACGTTCCCTGGGAAAATCTCCTTAACTTCTTTACTAGTTTTCCTGCTAGAGAGCTCTCCCCAGCGTTTAACCACACCGTTCTTTGTCACAATTTAAGCCCGCATTGAACAAGGACAAAAATATTCCTTCCCTTTGTTTAACTGTCCTTTGTACATTTGAAGACAGCTATCATGTCTGCTCTCAGTTATCCGTTCTCAAGACTGAAGGGACCTTGGTTCCTCTAGCCTTTCACTCAATCATAGAAAAACATCAAATTTAGGTAAAGTTACTCAGGGCACTTAGCACACAGGTCATGTTGCCAGACCTTCAGCCTTCTCCTTCTTGGTTCTGGACTGTTCTCAATAACTCCACAGTGTTCTTCATGGAATCATAGAATCACAGACTGGTTTGGGTGGGAAGGGACCTCACAACTCATCCAGTTCCAACCCTTACCATGGGCAGGGACACCCCCAACCAGCCCAGGCTGCCCAAAGCCCCATCCAACCTGGCCTTTGGCACTGCCAGGGAGCCAGGGGCAGCCACAGCTTCTCGGGGCACCCTGCGCCAGGGCCTCAGCACCCTCCCAGGGAAGGATTGCTACCTCCCAGCTCAGCTCCAGCTCCCCTCCTGCAGCTTCAGGCCCTTCCCCTTGGCCTGGCCCCCCCTGCCCTGCAACCAGCCCCTCTCCAGCTTTCCTGCAGCCCCTGCAGGCACTGCCAGGGGCTCCAAGGGCTCCCCGCAGCCTTCTCTGCTCCAGGCTGGACAAGCCCAGCTCCCTCAGCCTGTCTCCAGAGCAGAGGGGCTCCAGCTCTCGCAGCATCTCCATGGCCTTCTCCGGACTTGCTGCTGGAACAATGCTCCTAACAGCAGTGCCCAAAACAAGTCTGCTGCTGCAGCTGAGGTCTTAGAGGAAGCCAGTGGACCACAGCATGTATTGTGGGTGACATATATTATGTGTCCTTCTGTAGAGCTCAGACATGTGGGGTGTCTATCTTGGTCATGAGGTTACAACATCAGTCCCTGCCTTCCAGTTCTTTTGTTTCTGCACCTGTCTCCGGACACTCATTGCCCTGGTTTTTCAGCAATTTTTTTTTTCCTTAACTTTATAAATGTGCATATATCCTTCCTGACGTGCATACTGTTTTCCCTTGTTTCTCCAATTCATCAAGAACACTTTGAATTTTAATCCTTTCTACCAAAATGTTTCCGGCTCCTTTCATCTTTTGTGCAAACATAATAATCACACAGTTCATTCCATTATTTAAGCTAGTAATAAAAATATTGACTGCTATCAGACCCAGGGCAGGTGCCAGCAAAATCCCATCTGAATCACTGCTCCAGACTAATAGTGAACTGTTGATAACTGGTCCCTGAGTACAGCTTTTAAACTTCTTAGCAGAGCTTTCATCTAGCCTGTTTGCTCAACTTCCTGATGAGAATGTCACATCAGCCTGTGACAGAAGTCTTCCTAAAAGCAAGATATATGATCTTTACCACCTCACCCTTCTCTGCAGAGCCTGTTACTCTGTCATAGATGGAAATTTCACAGTTTGACATAATTTGTTCCTTAAAAATCTGTTGGCTATTGTTATCTCCTTGTCATCTTCTGGGTTTTCAAAAATCGCATGCTTTTGCATTTGGATCTACATTTCTGTAGGACTGGGAAAGTCCATAATTCTCTGATTTATCCTCACCTGTGTGGTGGGTCAACATGCTGGAGGGAAGGGATGCCATCCAGACAGACCTGGACAGGCTGGAGAGGTGGGCCCATGCAAACTGCATGAAGTTCAACAAGGCCAAGGGCAAGGTCTTGCACGTGGTTTGGGGCAATCTCAAGCACAACTACAGGCTGGGCAGGGAACGGATGGAGAGCAGCCTCAAGGAGGAGGACTTTGGGTGCTGGTTAATGAGTCAGCAGTGTGCGCTGGCAGCCCAGAAAGCCACCTGTGTCCTGAGCTGCATCAAACCCAGTGTGGGCAGCAGGGCCAGGGAGGGGATTCTGCCCCTCTGCCCCGCTCTGCTGAGACCCCCCTGCAGTGCTGCCTCCAGCTCGGGGGGCCCAGGGCAGGAAGGACATGGAGNGCCTGCAGGGGCTGCAGGAAAGCTGGAGAGGGGCTGGTTGCAGGGCAGGGGGGGCCAGGCCAAGGGGAAGGGCCTGAAGCTGCAGGAGGGGAGCTGGAGCTGAGCTGGGAGGCAGCAATCCTTCCCTGGGAGGGTGCTGAGGCCCTGGCACAGGGTGCCCCGAGAAGCTGTGGCTGCCCCTGGCTCCCTGGCAGTGCCCAAGGCCAGGTTGGATGGGGCTTTGGGCAGCCTGGGCTGGTGGGGGGTGTCCCTGCCCATGGCAGGGGGTGGCACTGGGTGGGCTGGGAGGTCCCTTCCCACCCACACCATTTGGTGATTCTATGATCTTTCTGGTTTAAAAACTGATGCTGACATTTTTCGCCCTTCTGAAAACTACCACATCTTACTTTCAAAGAAAACCACAAAACAGTGTTGAGATTGCAGACCCCTGAGAACTGGCTGAAGCAGAGTGTGTTTCATTAAACCAGAAAGATTTGAAAGCCTTTATGAACAAGCTAATGCCTTTGTTAGATAATGAACTTTACTGTAAATGATCCTTTTGCTAACAGGAGCTTTCTCTCCCTATTGATGAGTAAACTGGTGCTTTCCAAGGTCTGACTCTTATTTCTGAAGTGCTTGTAATATGTGTCCTCCTGACTCCTTATCTCCATTGCTAGTAGCGTTTCGTTTGGGTCGTGATCTCTCTGTTTGTCTCTGGCAATCTGTTCTGTTCTGTGATAGTCTCCTCAGCAATATGACCTATTTTTCACCTTTTTTTCATGGTTTTGCTGCTACTGATTTAGCCAAGCTGGTCATTCTTGGTTCTTCTCTGGCATGTCTTCTTGGCGATAAATTGAACTTACACCCTTGCTATCAGTGGATTTAAGAAGCTATTAGTCCTCCTGAACTTCCTGTTCTGTTCAGCTGCTTTTATTATGAATACTAATCAGCTCTCTGAAGTTCTTGAAGTCTCTTTCCTTAAAACTCAGTCTTTAGTTTGCTTTCTTCCTTCCTTGCTCTTCTAAGGATCATTAACTACTGTCATTTCTTGATCACGCTTTTACCCACGTTGCCTCCTGCTTTCCACATTAGTGAGGATCAAACACTAGTGCAATGTCCTTCCAGTGGCTTTTTCTACATCTCTATGTAGTTATTTCCCTCACATTGCAAGAACCTCTGGAAAATTTATACCCTGCTGCATACTTTCCCAGAAATTAGGGTATTTTAAAACTCCTGAAATCAACAGCTTCAGTGCTTTGGGGGTTAATATGTGGCACCTGCAGTGTGGAGTTGCAGAGAACTCTGTTTCCCCAATCTTTCTGGTAGGAGAGTATAGGTGTGATGTGAGGTATCATGAAGGCCTCACACTCACTTTTGCATTTATCATTGCTGGGGGCCTTTAGTTTTCCTGCACTTTTCTGCCTTCTGGGCTTCCCACAGAGCCCTGTGACAGCACTAACTCTTCTTCCCATCTGTGTGAGTTTCAAAAAAAATTACTTTCCAAAATTAAATCATATTTTTGTGCACGACTTCACAGAGTTCCTTCTGTTTATTCCCTGTACCTTTTGAACTAAGACACTAAGACATTTATCAGGCAGATTGACCCACTGTCTTTGCTCACTCCATTTCTGACCTTTGCCCAGGTTTCCATCATTTACACTTACCTGTGGAATCCTGCAGGTTACCTCGATATTAGATTAAAGCTTCTCATTAGCAAACGGTTATGTGAAGATGTGCTTTCTTCTCTTTCTGAAATGATCTGGATTTATTTTCCAGAGATACAGATGCCCACTTACCTTTCTGGCAGGACCTGCCTGTTGACCTCAGGGCACCCTGTCTGTACAGACACAGCCCACCAGGCAGTGCAAGAGGATTCTGGGCTCCCCAGTTCAAGACAGACTGGGAACTACTGGGGAGAGCCCAGCAGAGGGCTGTGAGGATGATGAGGGGACTGGAGCATCTTTCATATGAGGAAAGGCTGAGAGAGCTGGGGCTGTTCACCCTGGAGAAGAGAAGCCTGAGAGGGGATCTGATCAATGCTGATCAGTATCTCCAGGGGGGGTGTTCAGAGGAAGGGGCCAGACTCTTCTCAGTGGTGCCCAGGGACAGGCCAAGGGGCACCAGGCACAAACTGGGACACGGGAAGTTCCACCTGAGCATGAGGAGAAACTTTTTCCCTCTGCAGGTGCTGGAGCCCTGGGCCAGGCTGCCCAGAGAGGGTGTGGGGTCTCCTTCTCTGGAGAGATCCCAGCCCCGCCTGGACGCCACCCTGTGCACCCTGCTGGGGGTGCCCCTGCTCTGGCAGGGGGTTGGGCTGGGTGATCTCCTGAGATTCCTTCCAACCCCTGCCAGTCTGTGAATCTGTAATGATTCTGCAGAAGGGTTCTGCTGCCTCACTGCTAGCCTGGGCTCTCCAAGGGAGGAAGCAAATACAACCACCACCACCCCCAGCATCTCCTGGACTCCTCCACTTCCCATGGGGCAGCAAGGCAGTAGGAAAACCCTGATGTTTCCAGGCCACCGTCATCCCAAAGAGCACTGTCTTCTGCTGCATGGAGCAACATAACACCTGGTGTCATCATAGCTGTCTGCAGTGGGATGTGCTTGAGGAATGAAAGCTCTTCTGGGTTCCGCAATGTCAGGTCAGCCACACACTATGGTGGGACCTGAGTGAATTTGCCACTGCTGGGAGCCACCTGAGCCACCTGCCAGGTACTTATCCAACCTGTTCTGCCTCTTCAGGGCTAAGGGGATCCTTTGTCTCTCCAGGATCCACCTGGGACAGTCCCAGGTACCTGACCATCTGCTGAAAGTAACACCCATCTGAGGTAGAAGCTGGGAGTCCTTTGTAGAGACCCCAGATACCCATGCCTCCTTCAGGAGGAAGCTCCAGTTGCATTTAGCCACCTGGGATTTCCCCCAGGCAGAAATGAAAAATTATTTGCCTCTGGTGGGAAGAAGTCCCCATGCCAGGTAGCACAAATGGATTTGCCTCCTCTGGAAGGAAGCTGATGTCCCGCTTGTATACCAGGAACTCCTCAGAGATATTTCCTCAAGATGCCTTGCATCCTCAGGGATGAAATGCTCACCCTCTGTGGCTGCAAAGTAGTTCTACCCATTTTCAGCCTGGTTTCTCACTGTAGAGATGTAGACTCTGGTGAAAAGTCACTGCCCAGGTTTTTTTGCCCCTGCTGGCAGGCTCTGTCTGCAGGAGCTCTGACTGCAGGTAGCTGACGAGGGTGCTTATGACCCAGCTGCAGGAGTTGGTTTTTTTGTTGGCATGAAGTTAACTCTGCTTCCGAGGGGCTGAACAGGATGCTGCTAAAGGGATCCCCATGTACATTTGTGTCTGCATGGAATTCCATCATCTCCTGGGTAACTGCTGAGGATTTCTTTCAGGTAGAAACCCAACATAGATTTCCTCCCCTAGAGTGTAGAACCCATTGCAGGAAACTTGGCCTGCTTGACCTCCCAGACAGTTGCTGGAGCTATTTTAACTTTTTAGATGGAACTGCATTCCTAGGTAGGAGCCTGAGACTCCCAGAAGGTACCTATCCAAACACTTCATTCCAGAGACAATCTGTGGTGTTTGACAGCTCCTGGCAGGCTCTCGAAAGCATAAATACTTTAAAAGACCTTGTATCCTGAGTCTGTCTTCCCAGTCTGGATCCACAGTGGGATGCTGCCCAGCCCACTAGTCTCTCTTGGACAAATGTCAGTCTCTCCCTTTGTCATCTGCTCCCTTGGCTGGGGCACTGCAGGGGTGGAAGATGTTTCCCAGTGGGCACTTCTAGTGGGGCTGTTTGTAATTCCTCTGCATGTATTTGCCCTGGGGTTCCTGAGAAACTGTGCTGCTACAGCATGCAGCACTCAGGGTGCAATTGTAGGTCTTTTTGAATAAGGGTGAGGCAATTCCTTTGAGGATTGGCTTTGAAAGGCAGTATTCTGGAAGTTGTCTTGCCCCGGTTGTTGTCCAGTCTTACTTGGACCTCTTTGGTGGAGGCTTTCTATGCCAATGTGTCTATCCATTTTGTGGTTTTTCAGAGCACTCCCTTGCTGATTGCCCCACTGGGGTCTGATGTGGTTCCAGCTGCCCAGGGAAAGCTGAGTCCACCATTCTTCTAGAGAGGGCAAAAATCCCCTAACATCTGCTCCAAGGAGATGTCTTGTTTCTGGTGATTGCCCACATCACTGGAAACTAGACTGCAGATTCAGCCACGGGCATCTGCTGTCTAATCACAGGGATGAGTCTGTTGTCGGGAGCCTGCAAAGGGTGAAGTGCTGTAGTGATGGAATATTTTCTGCTTTCAGGAAAAGTACCGAGGACAACTTGTTGTGGTGACCTGTGGCCATGACCTAGACAGCAGCAAGAACCCTGTGTGCAGCACACTGATCAAAAATCATTCTCATTGCTAGAAACTGAGCTGGGCTGGTGAACATTTGCCACTTGAAGTCGAGCTACGTAAGTTAGCTATAAAGGACTCAGTAGGAGACTAAAAGCAGTATAGGTTTTGGACCATCGGGTAGGTAGGCCAGTCAAATACCTTGGAAACTTCTAAAGTTATTATGGGAAACATTGCTAGCCATGTGGAGTTTCTTGATGACTGTTTTCTGAAAGATTATAAACAACCTAACAGATTCAATTTTTAAAGCTTAGAGAATGGCAGTCTTCTTGTCTGGAAACAGCTTCTCTTCTGTCTCTCAAACAAGTTATTTTTATGCCTAAGCCATCCTGCCTGCACACGCGTTTGTAAACTGTGTCCACAATTTACGTGTGCCACAGAGCACCCGGAGCACCGAGGCTGTCGCTCACCCCCATCCCCACACCTCACAAAGCGCTGGCTACCTTCACTAGTGTCTTACGGAGCTGCCTGATGCCAAAACATTTTTATTACACACTGTACATCTATTGCAAAATATCAAATAAATCACTACAAGGTCAATTATTTTTATTCTATTAACAGAAATGTGTGCTCTTTCTTAGAGATAAGTAATTTCTCTCTTACATCTGAGGTCCTACCTTTTTTATTTTTATGCTGTCAAGTACTTCTATGTCTACATCATGGAAGTTAAAAAAACCAGTAGCTAGGTCTCTCAAGAGCCTAATTGCTTTCTGTTCCTAACCCTTAACAAGCTTTATTGCTAAAAGCCTTAATTAAACAAGGAATACCTTAAGACGTTTAGCACAGTACTACATCAGGGGGCTCTACAGAAACTAATTTACTCTTCTGAGAAACCAAGCAGCTTCTGGTACCTGTGTCAGCTCAGTGGTTTTACACTCACTGCACTGGAGTGTGTAAAGTAGACATTACATGTAAATGTGTCCAAGAGTAGTGGAAACAACTGAAGGTCCCTCTTAAAACCAGCATGAACTTACAAGTTCAGTGTAGGTATGGCCAGTTCGGGAATGACAATGGCTTTGTAAAAGAAGAACCGCCCCCTTGAGAGAAGAAACTCCCACAGATTTCTGGGAACATGGGTTCTTTCACTACCAAAGGAGCTTTTGGCCTTCAAACTGAGCTGTTAGTCAGAAGATGAGAAACATGGGCTCTGCTCTTAAGCCTTCCACTTCTCTTGGACAGGTTACATCCGTCTGATGTGTTTTACTTTCCCCATTTGTAAAATGGAGCTGAGAATGCTGCACTTTGCTTCTACAGCACTGAGAGAGACATAAAGGAGTGTTTAAGAGCTCCTGTTGTCCTAACAAATGGGAAATATCCACTTGTAGAGCTGGAGCATTGGAGATGGGCAAAAACAAAGGATGGAAATGCAGTCATGGTGTGCTTGTGCTCCTAGGAAACCGAGGAGCATCTTAAAGATGGCTGTGATGGATCTGGCTTCTGTGCTTAAGGTTTTGTGGATCAAAATTCAGGCCAGGAAATAATTTTCCTCTCTGACTTACGAGTCTTATTTTTTGTTTGTTCGGTGTTTGTCTTTCTGCATCTGGGATTAAGATGTTGGAAATATCTTTGGCCTCCCCTTTCTTTTCCCAGTGGATGCAACAGCTTTGTGGTCTTTGAGTTCCTCTTCTTGAGTGTGTTACGTGGTGTTGGGAATTGCGTGCTCCCTGGGTATCTGTTACATGATGGCCTGGAGTTGGAGCTGTGGCAGTCTTGGTTGTGTTCTTCTGCTCTACATTTCTCGCAAATTTTTTCCCTGTGGATGATGCACCATACATATGAAATTAAGGAAACCTGAAATCCATGCCTCTGAGCATTTCCAAACTCAAAAAGAAGAGCAGGCCTGACAATGCTTATTATTTCTCTCTGTCTTTCCCTTGCTCATCACCATGGGACAGCTTAGACTCCAGTCCAACAACTTGCTTTGCTTAAAACAGATTTTGCCAAACTTAAGAAAAGTGGTCACGGCTCACGGACTTGCTTTGAGTTTGGGCTCCAATGCCTGGTATTCAGAAAGCTTTCAAATATTTCTGAAGTTGTGCCATGTCCCTTCGGAGTCTGACAGTTGTATTAATGTAATTATCCCCACCAGGTCGTCTGTGACCAGCAGCCAGAGCTTGATTGAGTTAGTTAGCAGCTCAAGCAGAGTAAAGGGCCACAGCGCTGAAATCAATTAATGGCAGTCAAGATCAAATTGAAAAGTAATATTATTGCCATCTCCTTACTGGGAGTCAGGCCTGTGCAAGGTGGGGTCTGCATGTCATACACAATTGCTTCAAGGGTGAGAGCTGCAAGTCAACTCATTAATTTTACTCCTCGCTTTGCTGAAAAGATCCAGACTTTTTTTTTTTTTTCATTTCATATTGGCTCATAGAGCGCACAGCTTACAAAATTAAAGGAAGCAGAACTGCAGTATTTTGGATGCTTCTCTGATGCCAGTAATAGTGCTGCAGGATGCAGTAAGCATCAGCGAGTGCTGCCCATGTTTGGCTGCTGTGCTCACCTGTACTTTTGCGTCATGAGAAAGCTGCAAAAAAGATAATATTTCAGTGACCAAAGAGATGGTTTTTGCATGAGTCTGCAAGCAACTGAGTGACTCCTTTACAGGCCACAAGCACCATGGGACTGTGAAATTACCTTACTGTAATCCCAGGTAAAATCAGGGTGGCAGGCAGTGACTATGGTCAAAGAGTAATGAAAAAAAAAACCCAACCAAATTTTCAAATGTGACTGGAGACTTGCATGCCTCAGGGCTCAGTTAGATATACCTTGGCAGAAGCCAACCCATATCTCTACAAAACAGGCAGTTTTGCATGTTCCCTGTTTAACTGTAGTCATTTCTGAAATCATAAGTCACTCTTGGAAACTGGAGCCAAGAAAGCCAAATAGCTTTTCCGAAGTGCAGGGCAAGCTTTAGCCATTTCAATGCATGAAGCTGAGTGAATGAAGCCTACAAGAATAATAGATGTGAAAAACACAGCTGCCTTTTCTGCTCTTGAAATGTAAGGAAAGAGGTGGCAAATCCTTCGGATGTGTCCATCGGTGAAAAATATTCCACAAATTCATCACTTCCTCTAACTCCTATTTATCAGCCGCCAGCAGTTCTCCAAACCACTTGCCGCTCTGAGCTATGTCAGCGAGCTGTGGCTGGTCAGATAAGCTAGCTGGTGGTGGCTTTCTCCCTGACTGGAGGGCTGCACATCACTTCCAGCATAGATACCTCTGTTTGATGCAGCTGGATATACAAACTCATGAATATTCAGGCAGCTGATTTGAAAATTCACTTTTGTGTGCACTTGGGTGCTCATTTGAACATTCTTGAAAAGCAAAAAGCAAAGGGGACCCAGCACACCCCACAGCACCAGTACTTCATCCCAAAATTAGAGACTCAGAATGAATTCCACTTGTCCTCTTAGCATAAGGGTGACAAGGGAAAACATCCTGGGACTGTGGTGCCCCAGTGCTTTGTGCAGTTGCTTCCCTGCCCAGTGCTGCCCTCCTGGCCATCTTGGGGGGCTCGTTCTCAGGACAATGCTGAGGAATGAATGAAAACCCACCAGGACCTACCTGGAAGATGCAGTTCTTGGAGTGTGGCTGACCCTGCCCAGTACTCACTGTACTTACTGCCGACATATTCACTTGAATCAGAAAAACCCTTGTGCTTCCAGGCTCCCAGACGAAGGGGAGATTTCACCTTGGGGGGGTGTGTGTTAGTATCAGGGAGCTGCTGTGCCAGCCAGAAAGGGGCTGCATTTTTCCAGACTGCTTTCCTGTGTTACTCGGGAAGGACAAATTAAGACATAGACTTCGTTCCAGTGTTTAGCCAAAGTGGAGAGCATGCAAGTAATCACTGTTCTAATTAGTCTAATTACTTCAGAGATAGCAGAGTTTTCCCCAGGAACTTTTGCTCAGTTGCCTGGCAAAGTAAACGTGTGGCTCCATGGCAGATCGGCTGAGCGAGTACATCCTCAGGAGATGCTGGGAGAAGCAGGACAGCCTCTCGTTTGAGCACACCCAGCACCATGAGAGGCTCTCATGCAGGCTTGTATCCTCTCTGCTGCCTGGCATGAAAAAGCACTGTCTTTTGGGGTCCCGCAGAAGATACAAAACCATTTGCTCAAGACCATTTAACTCTCCCCTCTCCAGCAAGAGTGTGAAGGGGATTTAAATCATGAGAAGTTACTTGTGTAGAGAAGGAAGAAACATTAGAATATCAGCATGCCTGATGATTTATCAGTGGTAACACTGATGCGCTCGCACTGATCTTCCAAGCCTGCTCCCACATAGAATCGTAGAATGGCTTGGGTTGGAAGAGACCTCAAATATCATCTAGTTCCAACCTCCCTGCCATGGGCAGGAACCCCCCCCACCAGCCCAGGCTGCCCAAAGCCCCATCCAACCTGGCCTTGGGCACTGCCAGGGAGCCAGGGGCAGCCACAGCTTCTCGGGGCACCCTGCGCCAGGGCCTCAGCACCCTCCCAGGGAAGGATTGCTGCCTCCCAGCTCAGCTCCAGCTCCCCTCCTGCAGCTTCAGGCCCTTCCCCTTGGCCTGGCCCCCCCTGCCCTGCAACCAGCCCCTCTCCAGCTTTCCTGCAGCCCCTGCAGGCACTGGGAGGGGCTCCAAGGGCTCCCTGCAGCCTTCTCTGCTCCAGGCTGGACAAGCCCAGCTCCCTCAGCCTGTCTCCAGAGCAGAGGGGCTCCAGCCCTCGCATCATCTCCGGGGCCTCCTCTGGACTCGCTCCAGCAGCTCTGTGTCTTTTCTGTACTGAGGACCCCAGAGCTGGACTCCGTACTCCAGGTGGGATCTCACAAGAATGGAGTAGAGGGACAGAATCACCTCCCTTCTGTGTGTGCTTTCCAAGGTGACTGTCCCTGCCCTCCTACCCTGGTTGTGCCTTGCTAGAGGGCTCTGGGGAACTTGGCCCTTGGTTTCTGCTCCTTAAAAGATGTTCCATTTCCAAGAACTTTCCAATCTGTCACTTCTAAAGGGACAGCCTGATTCATCCCCATCATCCAGCACCACAGGGCTGGATCCAGGCTCCAGCTCAGAGCAGGTTTATCGCAACCAGCTTTCGCAGCTGCAATGCTGTCAGGAACCCAGTGCTGCTGGCTATCCAGCACAGCTTGTCATTACTGCAGTCCACATCTGCAGAGGCATTCGGGGAACATAAAGCTATTGCCTTGTGTTTACTGCAAGAGAAAAACCACTTACCATGACATCTCTTTCTCCCTTGCTTGGTGAACCTTTGCCGAGCCTTTCTGCTTTAGGTGTTCTCCATCTCATACATGTCAAACACTGCTGTTCTGCCACTCATGGCTGCAAGGATTGTGCCCCTTGGGCACCAACTTTTAGCAGTATTTTGTTAAAAGATGGTACTCCTACAATGCCTCTTACCTCACATGCAAATGATTCTCATCTGCCCTCCATCACGTAGCAGCATCCTCCCTCCTCTGTCCACCCGGGCTGTCAGAAAGGCGTGTTTCTGAGCTGTGGATCTGCCTGGTTTCACCACAGCTCTGCAGTCATGGGCAGATCCTGGTTTTACTTCCTCGTCCCTAATCCATGGGCAGCATGTGGAGGGACTGTCATGCTCTAGGAAATGCAGAAATGGTTTTATGAGAAAGCAGGAAACAGAGATGTTGTTTCTCCCTTGAGAAATTTGGGCTAGATCCGTTTTTCCACTCTGCCACTTGTTTTGACAAGATACATTTTCAACACAGGCCACATTGGTTTTCAGTTTTTCTTTTTTTTTTTCCTCCTCCCTTTCATGAAGAATATGAAATGTGATTTTTGCCCTTTTTCCTCCTTTTCTACTTTGTAACTTTACAAATGTTTCCAATTCATGAAAGTGACACTGTGACAAATTCACTTTTCCTTTTCAGCTCTGTCACGTTTCCGAAGTTGAGAAAGATTCAAGAAGCTGCGAGTGGAAAAAGGGGAAAAATTAAGGGAAGGGCAAAGAGAAAAATACTGATTTTTCTTGCATTCGTCTATAAAAACAAAAAAGAATAAGATTCCCATCCTGGCACAGCTCAATGTCTGAGTTTGGTGGGACAGAAGCCCCTCTGAACAAGCCATCTGGGACTGCTCAGGTCGTGTTTTGCCTCCGCTGGGTCCCATAGCCTCCGCTGCCGCTGTGCCCAGATCAGCTGCCACTGGGGCTCAGCAGGGAAGAAGCAGCTAAGAGCTAGAAGAGAGAAAGGAGCCTCTTCTCATCACTTTGCAGCTGACCCTGACCCAGTGAGCAAACAGAGTCAGCAGGGGCCAACCAACAACTCCACATTTATTTCCCCTGCACCTTCAGCTGTTTCCATTATTCTGCCCCAATGCAAAATCAGCCAAGTCACCTGAAATCACTGATGACTGGAGCAGATTAGGAACACATGCAGGGTCAGGAACTGCTGAGATGCAGTTTAAAAAGCTCTTTATCACCTCTCAGCCCTTTTTTTTTTTTTTTTTTTAGATAGTCCAAGCAGCATAGGGGAGGCAGCACCAGCTTGCCTGGAGTTGGTGACTCTCCACTGGTTTTATGTTCCTGGTTGGCTTCCAGATGTACCAGAAGGTCTCCAGCACCTGCCAGATACCCCACAAATTAGAGATCACAGCCCAGCGGGGATCATGGATGTACCCTGCCAAGGTATCAGTCCCTGCAGGGCTGCTTCCCTCTTTCTAGAGATGTTTACCTTACAGTACTGTGCAGCCATCCTCTGTCCTGAATTGCTGCCAGTTTGGGGCTGTCACTGTGACAATTTTTTCGTCATGCAAATAGGCCCTCTTGCCTGCCTGTCTTGCCTGTTGCTCCTGTCTTTCTCTCATTTGGCTGCCTGCTGTATCTATGCACTGGAGACTCTTGCAAAGAAACCCTTCACACCCACCAATTTAATAATCCCCTTGAATATGGAGTGGATTCTGCCTGGGCAGCCTTGCAGATCTGCTTATGAATAAATTATCCCTGCTTTGTGAGACTAAATACATCTGCACGCTCTGGAAACATTCGTAATTACATTTGAAATGTAATCATATGTTAGAGATAGCAGTGTGTTTGTTGCCGTTGTGATTTATTTTTCTCTTTTTCATTAAAAAAAAATGGAGTTTATTCCATCCCATCTTAAGTTGATGACTGGTAGTGGTAGTCTCACCAGTGTTTGGTAAGACCATGGAGGTTCCTGAAAAAGATGTCTGTTCCTCCTAACTCTGCTGAGAACAGTGTTCCCCCGGCCTTGTTGTCAGCAGACAGCTGTAGTAGTGAGAGATGTCATAGTGGGGGCTGTAGCTAACATTACAACCATTCATACACAGTCTACCCAAGGCCTTTTTCCTCCTCCATCTACTTGTGCTCTTCCCTCTGATGGCACGGAATTTCATTTTCCTTTGCATGGTGATCAGTCCTGTGTCTACTCCCTTGTACGCAGAGACCTGAGGGCCAGTGGTACTGCTTGATGATGCTTAATCCTTCCTGCGGTCTCCTAACTGCGGGGCAATGCTAATGGCTCCGCTGCTGTACAGCAAGCCTGGTGACCAGGGTCTCACCTGGCCAGCCCCTGTTTGCATCTCCCAGTGGTCCTCTGCAAAGATGTGTCCAGAAGTGTCAGGAAGGGATAGCTTCCAGTCACTTTACCTTCCTAAAGGCTCTTTGTGTTCTGCCCTGCTGGTTCGCTCCTGTTGGTTGGTGCTATCAGGGAGCAGCACCTCATGCTGAGTCCCGCTTTGGGCTGAGTTGTTTTGTTTCTGCCTCAGAGACCCATGAGGTCTCTTGAGTTTCAGGCCAGTGACCAAAGCTGTAGCAAGGATTTGACCCTGCAGCCTTTCTAATCTGCATCAGGTATCCTAACCACTGTGCCATTAGTAATTCCACAATACACACTTCTCCCAGTGCAAAAATGCCATCGCAGACCTGAGAAAACAACCACAAATTTTGCTGAAGCTGATACATCCCCCAAAAATACTGATTTTAAGAAGTAGGCTTTATCCAGTGGATGAATGTTCCAGCAAAAAATGGATGGGCTTTAGGGCAGCATGTTCACAGTGTGTCAGACCTATTGCAGCTCATAAGCTATAGGTGAGATGATCACTGATTGTCCTCCAGACACCAGCTCCCAGATCCAGGGCTGCGAGCTGACCTACCCAAGCAGTTCCTGCTTCTGGGAGTGGACAAGTCTGCCCAGGTGCTTTACACAGGCCAGACTGACAGTTCATGGACTGCAAAATCTCCTCATGCTGTCTTTTCATATCCTTCCCTGTGTGCACACAGGGCTTCTACTCAGAAACCCTCTTTGCGTGGTACCTTCCCCAGCCGCCCCACCCTCACAGTGCCATGCTGGAGTTGCAGTAATGGGTGCTGCAGTCACTTGGGTGCACTTAGCAATTTCCTCTCTCTGTAGTACTTCCTGCTGATTGACAATCAATGCTGTTCCCAAAGGTGGTTCATGAAATTGCTCTGCTCCAAGGAAGGTCTCATAGGTTTCTCTGCCAAGCAAAGCATAATCTTCTCCTGAGTTTGCCAGGACTCTAGGAGCAAATGCTGCAGCCTGCCTTAATGCTGCCTTTGGCTTTCTGCCGAGGTATCGCGTGTAGCTGCCACTGTTCCACAGCTCCGTATCACATTAGGGACGTGCCTCAAATAGGGTTTTCTTTACTACGCATCAGCTTTTGACTATCTTAGAAAGGGTCCTGGATGCTTGCTCCTAAGAGCTCACAACTGTCAGGTAAATCTGTACAGAAACTGGACCACACCTACTTGTTGGCATATTTGTATACCGTTGCTTTAGGGATTGTGTCAACACCTTTTAATTTCTAAGAGAGTTTAGAGGTTTCAATACACTTCCTTCACAAGTTCAACCTACGTACACCCAGTCTTATGCCTGGGTCTAGCTACTAGTCCAGGAGTTGCTGCACTTTGGGCTCATAGTTCTGGGTCACATCTACTTTCATTACTGCTCCTAAAGTATGACTCTCCCCAGTGTCAGTCTTGATTGCTGAAGACCTGGACTGTGGCAAGACAGGCTCGGTACTTTGCCATTAGCTGGTAGAATTAATCACTCCAACCACATGGTTTTCTTAAGTCTTCTTCCTGTATTTCCGTACTCTCCTATAAATGATTCACTTCATTCTTGTCACCAGAGACCAGCTGCAGCCAATGAAAATTCCAGCTATAGGAGAAGACTATATTTTCATCTTGCTCTGCAAGATTAATCTTACTGAAGAAATGGTTCTGGAATTACAGCTGTTTAATAAAAAAGTAACTCTCTGATGCAAGAAGAACAGTCTGACAGAGAATTTTTTGGCAGGGAAGGGTGTTCAGTTTTCTTTCTAACACTTCTGGAGGTAGTGGGTTTTCTATACACCGCTGCCCTAGGCTTGGTGAGGCAATTAACGTGGAGCGCCAACAGACTCTGAGTCCAGACTTCACCTTGTGTCTGTTAGGAGTGAAATCATGTTAGTTCACCTACTTGATTAGAAAACCTTCCAGTTCCTGTGAGCTGCCTTTGCATGGGCACCTGAGAATGGGATTCACCCTGCTAAGTGCAGATGTCTCAAAGGGAGTCACTCTGGCCAGTGGAGACATGGTGAGAGCTATGGGCTTTGAGGCTCAACGTAAAGGAGGTATCTGAAACTGTTGGCTCACATCCTAAATGCCTGTTTCCCTCCTTGGATGTCAAGTCAGTCAGAAGGCTAGTTTAGCTGTAGATGTCTTCTTGATAGATGGGTTGAATTAAGAGAAATTAATCCCATCCTGAATGCCCACAATGCAGATCATTTCCTCTGTCTCTATCCAACATAAAATCTTCAATAAATGCTCTTTCTGCATCGAATACTGATCACCCCAGGCTCTTCCAACTCTCATACACAAAGTCTCTGAGTCCCGGAGACCCAGCTCCTCACGTGCAACCTGTATCCCGCTAGTCTGAATCACTCAGCTGAGGCATTGGACCCTGCCCACGCGATACCCCTCTGTCCCAATCTGCTTGGCATGACATGGGGCTCTTGCTAGGATCCGTTGATAGGTGGTTTTGCACTGAGGGTTGTTCAGCTGCTGGATGATTCGTGCCCTTGAGTCCCTGGTAGGTGGGCCATTTTTACTGTCTGAACCACAGATAGAGATCTTTCCTCCCTCTTCATCACAAGCCTCCATTCCTCCTTCCAGTTGTGCCTGTGTTTATAAAGTCTTGCTTGTTTTCGGACCGTAAACACCCGATTAGGATCTCAGTGTGAATCCACCGAAGGGAAGATACTCCGATACTACTGTGGTGTAACAGACACCAGGACTAGACTGAGTATTTGGCCATTGGAGTAGAGCAACCAAAGAGAATCACTGTGAGGAAAACACTACAGAAGAGGAAAGGGAGGGGAAAAAAAAGGGAGAGAAGGGAATGTAATAAAGAGATGCACCAAACCATTTTAATTTATCAAAAGCAAATATGTTTGTTCTCCTGTTTGTTGAAGCAGGTCATGAATTATGATTGGAAAACAGACAAACACAGTAACTAAAGGCACATTAGTTCTTTCATTTCTATTTATGAATGTGTATCGGAAGAGAAACATGATACGAAAAATAATGAATATGTGATATTTTTCTTTTTTAAATTAATGGTTATGTATTTCTGTTTGGACCATCTATCTTTGTCTGGCCTGCTGTCTGCAGGAGCTGCTAAACTTCCACAGCTCCACCATAGCAGAGCTATAAAACTCATTTTCATGGAATGGGAAGCTGAGAGACAGTCAAGTCAAGGGTTATATTCCTTTTACCTCATTTCACCCATTTAGCAACTCAGCAGCTAGGTCGGACTATTTGCTCACACCCATTTGTGGAAAAGATAAGGTTCTTTAACAAGTCTTGCTTGAATCTCTTTGTTCACAGTTAGAGGAAGTATTTTTGATGTGGAGATGAAATGCAGTGCGGAATATCATGCTAATTTCCTAACCATTAAAATGTCTTTCACTGCACATCATCTCAAGGATGATGAGGCCCTGCAGAGCTGTGTTTCTGTAATGGGTGGCTGAGGCGATGCCCCTGTGGTGGTACAGAAAGGATGTTCACAGACATCCCTGAGGGAAAAGGACATCACAAAGTTGAGACGAACCAGTCTGTGGGTGTTTGGGGAATCTGGGATGAGGAACAACATGCAAGGAATAGCAAACTGACACTGTCAGTGTGACCTCCTGGCTCAGTCATGTCTCTGAAATAGGAAGAGGTGGTGGGTAGCATCCATCTGATGGTTTTTGCTGCCTCCTCTGTGGGCTATGGATCAGATTCTGCAGGTACACCCCAGTGCCTGACTTCATGGAATAATACCTGTGGGAGGTCTTCTATGTTGAATATCAAAGTCAACTGCTGGATCTACCTGTCCCATCACAGTCTAGACAGATGCTGATCAGTGGAAGGCCAGCAGTGGAGACACAGTCCTTACAGCTCAGCAAGAAAGGGCAGGTGAAGATAGGTGAGATGGCAAAGTAGCTGGAGGGAAGAAGAGGACACCTATGCACCTCTAAAGGCCCAAGAAGAACAACAACAACCACTCCTCTTTCTTTGGCTTCAACACCAGGATCTTTTCATACATCTTGGATGCAGCCAAGGGTCCTGGCACCAAGGCTGCTACATCACAGAGTTTTCCAGGTGGGATCAAGTGGCAACCAGGAGACAATGGATATATGTCCAAGTACTCAAAGGTGTCGGCTTACATGGCGACTGTAGAGGACCTGAGGAATAGGAAGGAGGAAGGCAATGAAAAATGGGGTGAGAACTGGGAGATGAGCCAGCACACAAAGGAGAACAAGGGAAAATGCAATGCAGAACGGAGAGAGGATTCTTGCTTTTCTGACTGCACATGAGATGTGTGGGAGGATGAGTAATGTGCCATGGTATGGTAATGCAGGGGCTTAATGCAAAGTTGAAGTGCAAATACAATAATGACAAAAGTTACAGGAAAAATAGAGTTTTTCATGTAAAACTGATGTTTCTTCATAAACCTTTATTTATCTTTAAAAATGAAGAGCAATCTCTGAGCCACGTAAGAGCATTTATCACCTTGGAAGGTGAATGCAGGAGAACGTGTAGTTCCCTGGCTGGCTATTCATATAAATTGCATTCAGATTAGTACTGAGCCCACCTAATGTGTTAGTTCTACAATCCCAAACAAGCATTAGCCTTGCACTTGTTCTAAAAATGAGCATATCCTGATGCCTACAGAACTGCAGAGAAAAAAAATTCAGTCTTATGGCATGTCAGGCTTTGTTGGAAACAGGGGCTATGTATATATTTAAGACAAAAAGCAAATGTATGAGTGATTAAGAATTTGGGTGGTTCTGCACTATGATTCTGGCGCCTTTCAAGCCTCTCGTTTGTCACTTATGCTGGACTAAGGTGGACAGAAAACTTGTCTATATGTAATACAAAGAACAAGATCATTTCTCCTGTCTGACCTATGCCAGTCTCTTGTCCGATTTTATACACTCCCCAGCCAGCTCAAGTTTTTGAGCTGTCCTTCAGCTTCCAGCTAGGGATTACCTGTCTCTGTTACCATCTGTAAAACAGGTGTCTTATGCCTACTCAAAAAATTCAAACAAAACAAACCAGGGAAATAATAAGAGAAGAAAAAAAAAAGCCCAATAATATTTTACTAAACCATTTTCAAGGTCACAAAGTCAAGCACTCAAAAATTAGAAAGGTTCGGATTTAAGGATATCTGCAAAATCCTCATTTAGTCTTCTTGTGTGTGTGCATTGTAATGCAGTCTTAAATACGTGATCGCTTCTTCTCTTTAGACAGAATCCCTGCCTCATTCAGTGCACAGAATAGACTTGCTCACTGAAAGAGCAACTCTTCAATATTTCATTTAGTCTCATCGTTCAGTGTGTGGCTCAATGCATTATTTACAGGATACAGCGCTGAATACGGAATTATTAATTTCTTACCAGGTTTTTCTCTTGTGCTTCACCATAGAATCTTCCTTCTTTACAAAATTTAATGAATATATCTTCACAATACAGCTGAGGGGTGAGCTGGTACTAATGCCTTAATTTTATCAAAGGGAAAGTGATGCACACGTAAGTATTAAAGTAAAAATAAACCAGAGTGTCTACTAATTTTTGATTTACGTTTTGATTCTCTGACATGACTTTCTTGAGCACTTAGATGTTTTAGTTATCTGTGTTTCCAGAGCAAGTCATGCTGACGTTGTTTTCAGCTGTGTGGTTACTACTTTTGCCCTTGCAGGAGCACCTACCTGCGCAGAGGCTTAATCTTACTGTAGGTGCTTGTAGTCAGCAGAGAGGTAGGTGATAGAGTCAGTGGAATTTTTCATCTCACCCTGAAACAGATATCAAAACCAGACTTGATTAGCTTACCCTTAACATGCCTGCCTCTCTCCACGTAGACTATGGGAGCCCAAGGCAAATAGCTGAAAGTTAGACAACTAATTTGGGATTCACTTTCACAGGTGAATCCCATACTTTTGTAAAATAAATAAGCAAAAAATTGTGCAAGTAACCCTGCAGCCTTGTTTTTGCAGAAACTGGAAGCTGGGTTGAGCGAGTGAGACAGACGGTGGACGTTTTGAGGTCATGGTGGGAGACTTACCCTGGAGGGCCAGACTCAGCTCCCGCTCCTGCCACAGAGTTCCCAGATGGTGTTCAAGGAACATCTCTCAACTTTTTATTAAGCTTTTTCAGTGCTCACCTTCTATGAAAGCCACCTCTTGCTGTAAACATCTGCAAATCACATTTGTCTTGACCTGGTCTCCACAGGGTCCCTTCACAGCCAATGACAAGTGTATTTAGCCAATTCTACTTAAATTCTGTTTTTGAAGACTATGTGCCTTTGCTCCATTTTGTGTAAAGATGCGGTAGTTTGCCATATTTTGGCAATGAAGGAGTACCATAACAGAGAGGGCTGGAAATACCTTCATAGGGTGGCTCCTGAGACCTACCAGAGTGGCTGTTTTGGAAAGGAGTGAAACCCCTTCTGGAAGGTTTCTACATTCAGCTGTAAGCAGTCCTAGGATAAGCACCTCAGCATTAAGCATCTGACTATAGATGTGCCAGTAAGTTCGGGTCGATAGATCTCAGCTTAAGGGCTATTTTCACCAAGTCTCGCTGGTAGGAGAAAATATTTTTGGCTGAAGGAAATATTTACTTCCCAAAGAATTGCTTTTGACTCACTTATTGTAAAGTTACATTTCTCTTTTATAGTACGATTGCCACTTATGGTAGTGGAGTATGGGTCCTCATTCTCCCCACAAGCTGTGATGCACAGAGGACAACATTCTTCACCGTCCACAAGACAATAAAAAAAACCAGAAAATTTGGTTGTGTTGAAGTAAAGAGTGAAAAATATTTTTTGGATAGTTCAGCCGAATGGAAAGAAACATTTTGCAGCAGGAATGCTGGAAAATTTACTTTCATCAGCCACATCCAAAACATTTCTCCTTTTGAGGTTCACGTGATTTTGCAATATTTCATTCAAAACAAACCTCCCATTTAAAACTACATCCCCAAATGAGATAAAACAGAAGTGGAAATACTAGAATTTCCCACTGGGCAGAAACTGCAGATGCTGACAGAGGTAGTAGCAGACTTTAATCAGCATGACCCTGGCTCATGCCAACGGCAGCAAACCTGTCCCTGCCCTCGAAGAAAAGAAACAACATTTGGGGACAAAAGCAACAAGTGTGGGAAAGAAACAAGTGTCATCATCTTGTTAAAGCTCATGCATGTGCTGAAGAGGACTAAGACCATGTTACACAGAATAATACTCCAATTCTGGCACCTTCTAAGTACTGCCAGCTTGAATGAGCTATGTTAGCATTCCTTGAGGATAACCTTTTGATATAAAATGCATAGCTTTTGGCTTGAAAGAACCATTATGGTATTTAGTCTGAGTTTATGTACTGAGAGAGTTTTTCCCAGTTAGCTGCAAAATGAGCCTGATAACTTGCGTTTAACCAAAACACCATCCAGAACACCATGTGGATTTCTTTTGATGAGGTGGAGTCTGCACTTCTGGCCCATCAGGAGACTCTCCCAACTGATAACATTTTTACTTCTAATTTTAATTTGTGCAACTTTACCTTCCAGCTGATGGTCACTTCTTCTGGTACTTTGTAGAGCGTTTTTTAATTTCCTTCCTTCAGAGGCTGTTTACACACCATATAGCAAATCATTCCTCAGTCTTTTTTTGGTTTTTTTTGATAGTCAGAATGTATTGAACTCCTTCAGTGTTTTGTAAAAACTCATTTTCCAGCCTTCAAATAATTGCATTGCTGTTCACTGCACTATCTTCAATTTTTCAGTTGACTAAATGCACTATTCCAGCATTAGTCCCACCATTGCCTTGCAAGATGTAAAATAACTAACTAATCCTTTGTTTATCTACCTGATGATCACACACAAGTCTTTTTATCACTGCACTAGGTAGATCACATTGAATCTTGTATGTTGAGTGGGAAAGAGGTAACAAAGGAAGTTGTGGCAAGCTGGGGTTGGCCTCTTCTCACAGCTAACTAGCAACAGGACAAGAGGGAACGGCCACAAGTTGTGACAGGGGAGATTCAGGTTGGAGAAGAGGAGAAATTTCTTCTCGGAAAGGGTGGTCGGGCCTTGGAACGGGTTGCCCAGGGAGGTGGGGGTGTCACCATCTGTGGGGGTGTTTAAGGAAAGGTTGGATGTGGTACTTAGGGGCGTGGTTTAGTGGGGAATAGGTGGTGGGGGGATGGTTGGACTAGATGATCCTGGAGGTGTCTTCCAACCTTAATGATAATTCTATGATTTGTGTTGAGTACTCATACAGAAGACAGTGCAGAGGGTTGTACTCCTTGGCAAGGGCTCCTGTGTAGCCTCACAAAACTGCACTCATTGCTGATGTAGTAATAGCAGTGCTAATGGGCCGCTCTGATGGTTTGTCATGATGTTGTACAGAGGGTTGTCACAGGTGCCTGACTCCTCTTCACGGTTGCCAAAATTTGTGATGTATCTTTTTTGTACCTGTTCATACTTCATCGTGCTGAGGTACTTAATAATGAAACAAGACAAACCTACTTCTGGGACACTCTAGGGCTGGTTTGGAGGCAGCAATTGCCAGAAATGTCCCAATCTCAACAGGGGAATCCCAGCCAAGATTACCACTATCGTTTGCAGGGCTTTAATATGCAGTTTGTATTGCATTTTAATCTCTTGATTTAGAAATTTGTCCTCATTAAGGATTCTTGTAGGAGTTCAAGGGATAACATGATCAGCAAATACTAATATGTATTTAATGACCACATAACTCAGAACAAGAGCTTCCACTGACCTGGTCTTTGGTACTGACAGGGTGTTGGCTGAAATGAGAGTTTGGTTCAAAGGGCCAATTCCTCTTGTTCCAGGCAACTACATATTGGTTGAGAAGGGTCCTGGGCATGGTCCTGTCACATACTGCTTCACAAACCATGTAACATTGACCAGTATCCTAAAGCAAGAAAACAAAAGCCACAGCTAGGCTGGACTCCAAGAAGAGATCAGAGCAGATAGGGGGACTGGCTAATGTCCTAGGTCCCCTCTGTAGCTGGGAAACCCTTGTGAGCTATTTTCTCATCATCTGTAGGTGTGGACTATAACCTACAGATCAGGAGAAAGGAGAAAATGTCACTGAAAGTATGCCCAGAGTTAAAATCTCAAGGAAGGTTCCAACAAGCTCCATGGCAAAGATTTTTACCCTGAACCTGAGAGCAAGAAATGCTGAACTTTGAAATGAAAGTTGTTAATGCTGCTATAAGTGTAATCTTAGAGCAGGTTTGCTGCCAACCTTACTTGTTTGCATGTGTCTCTGCCCAGCCTCCAGTGCTTCAGAGGAGGGGAGAGGGAAAGGATATACTCTCAGGAGCCAGGTTATGAATCAAGAGAAGATTACTCCTTCATGAACTTGGCAGGCAACCAAAGAAGTTCTGAAGTAGAGGATTCAAACAATAAAGGTTAGTCCATCATATCTGATGGAGATAATTTCTTCGGTGTGATGTAACCATTTATTCTCTGTGGACTCCCAGCTGGTATGGGTAATTTTGTCTTAAAGGAAATGAGAGCATCATAAATAGATTTGACTCAAATGTCTTGATCTACAGCTTTTTCTACTCCATATAATGGAAAGCATTAATGACTGTTTACAGGGTGGTGTTAAACTAGTATCCTCTTGTAGTATTTGTCTCCAAGAAGAGTTTCATGTTACAGAATCCCAGACTGGTTTGGGTTGGAAGGGACCTCAAAGCCCATGTGGTTCCAACCCCCTGCCATGGGCAGGGACACCCCTCACCAGCCCAGGCTGCCCAAAGCCCCATCCAACCTGGCCTTGGGCACTGCCAGGGATCCAGGGGCAGCCACAGGTTCTCAGCACACCCTGTGCCAGTACTTCACCATCCACACAGTAACGAATTTCTTCCTAATACCTAATCTAAATTTCCCCTCCTCTAGTTTAAACCCATCCCCCTTGGCCTGTCCCTCCCTGCCCTGGAACCAGCACCTCTCCAGCTTTCCTGGAGCCCCTGCAGGGACTGAAAGGCTGCAATTAGGTCTCCCCAGAGCCTGCTCTTCTCCAGGCTGAACAAGACCAACTTCCTCAGCCTGTCCTCACAGCAGAGGGGCTCCAGCCCTCTGACCAACTTTGTGGGCTCCTCTGGACTTGCTGCAGCATCTCCATGTCTTTCCTGTCCTGGGGGCCCCAGAGCTGGACACAGTACTCCAGCGTCAAACAACCTACCTGTCAAGGACCTGCTGGAGATCCTCAGATTACATGACTGTTGCAGAAAGGTGTGATCATTAAGGCTATTGTAAGACATTTTCCTTGGTGTTTTGCCATATGTTTATGTCACAGGCACCTTCCTCCCCTATTGTGCACAGCATTGTTTGAACTTTGCAGCTTGTTGCATAATAACAGGTATTGTGTCCAAACCCTGGACCCACAAAAGACAGCAAATAGCGTGTATTGGGTGCAACTACTTGGTTCGTTCCTGACTTGATTTTGACAGTGATGATAGATAAACCTGTTCTGAAGAACATTATTTGCTGCTGATCGTCACCTACTACAAGGATCTGAGTGTTTCAGAATGGTCTGACAGTGCGTGCTCTCTTTCCTGGTGGAGGTTCGATGGATGCTAAAGTGTGGGTGTAACAGTGGAGCAAGCCCCTGGTTACCAGCGGCTCTAGAACTACTGAAACCAAGGTGGTATCATAGTATTTCACAGCCCTCAGTGGAGCACGAAGCTGCCCAATCTCATTTTGAACACAAGGAGGCTTTCCATCATGTGGCACATTGCACAGAGTACCTCTGTATTGCATGGAGAACCTCCTTCCTTTAGTTTGTTTTGAACCTGACATCTGACAGCTGAGTGTAACTGGCTATGGAAAAGAAAATGAACAATTATTACAATTATTCCTTACCTAGCTATTCCCTTTATCTTATGCTTTTGTAGATACCTGGCCCACCTCTCTTCCTTTGCTTTCCCCCCATCAAGGTGAAGAATCATAGTGTATGTGGCTGTTCCTTTTAACCTTCTATCACATCTGCTGGCCTTTCCATTTTTTTTCAGGTTCTGGTTTGTACTTTTTGAGTTGGAGATCAGAGCCGCACAGAATGGTCAGCAGGTGCTTGCATCGTGGGTATACTTGCTGTCACAGTGACCCTCTGTCAGTTATCATAGTAATTTCTAAATTTTTTTTTAACTAATTTAATTGACTAAGCTTATTTCAGTAGCTACCACTCTAAATGCTGATGACTTAATTACAAATCTGTGTTTTGTATGTTTTAAACAATTATTTATTAGTGTGAGGACCTTCCCCCTCATTCCATGGTCATTTATCTTCTTTAAGATTCTTTGGTGAAAGACTTTGTAAAATGCCTTTAGTAATGCAAATACACTATCAGCTGGATCTCCTTTATCCCCACGTCTATTGACTTCTTCAAAGAGCTACACTAGGCTGTAAAGCATGATTTCCCATTACAGAACTGCATGGACTCTTCCCATTATACTTTATTTATCCATGGATCCTCTTTTATATTACAATTTCTATCAATTAGCCTGGTAGAGATGTGGTACCAGCCTGTAGTTTCCTGAACCTTACATAGGATCCTCTTTAAAAATTGAAACCGCATTAGCTACCTTCAAGTGTCTTGACATTGAGATATTTTTACATTTCAGCTTGCATACCAGTTATTAATTCAGCAGTTTCACAGTGGAGTTCCTCAGGTACTCGTGGAAGACTATCCTTTGGTCTTGGTGATTTGTTATAATACCTTTTGATATGCTCCATGATCTCCTTCAATATGACAACGATCCTCTGATGTGTCGCCTCCTAAAGAAAGAGTAGCTGTGCAAAAACCTCCTTGACCTCTTCCATAGTAAAAACAGCTGCAAAAATTGTATTGGTTCTTTGCTGTGCACTTATTTCTCCACATCTTGATTACCTTTCGTATTTCTAGTACCCTTTTTGCCTCTCTCTTTAGTCTTGCTGGCTTGTCTTGGTCTTTCTAAAGTCCTTTGGGCTGCTGATACACATTTTCTCAGAGCCCCAGTGTGATATCTCTGGTTTCTACACCGCAGACAACGATTTTGCTCTTCCGACTGTTCCTTTTATTCTCTTTTTAATGCAATAGAGATAATAAAGAATAATTTTCATTTAGTGCCCTTTTTTTGAAGTTAAACATATTGCAATGGTTTTCTTTATTTTTATTATTCCAACATAGGTGCTGAATACAAGCACTTCATGATGACTGTTGTAGATGGCTTTCTACAGCAACATTTCAGGCACTGTGCATTGGTTGCATCCAGTGCAACCAAGTCAAGAACTGGTTTTTCTCTTGCAGTTTCTCTGATTGATTTTTCCATTTCACGTGGCATCATGCTGTAATGTGAAATTTATCCAATACACCTGAGTAAATAAAGCTGAGAGAGAACGGTACCAATATATGTTAGTTTATTGGTTTCTTTGAGTCTGATTCCATTCACTGTAAGGCTAGCTTGGAATAGGAAGAAAATGACCTCTTCCTTCTGACAGTAAGACGTGCTTGTGGCTGTGGAAGAATTAGGGCCTTGTGGCATGTAGCAATTGCCATTAGCAAACAGGTATTTATTTTCATCATGCAGGAAAGTAAGGCCAGCAGTCCTGAGCACAGAAGGTTGAACAAAGTAGGTACAAGTCCACAAGTTCCTGTCTGATTCCATGTTTGACATAAAATTCCTTTGAAATAAATCCTTTTTCCATTGCACAAGCTTTACTGTTATGAAAAGGGTAGACAGGGTTACAGAAATATCTGCCAGGACAGCTCAGTTTGCTGTGTATACAATACAGAATTAATACAAAACCAATGAATACAATCATCGGACAACCAAGACTCCTTCCATCCTCGACTTTCCTCTAGTACAGTGGCAAGGCGAGTCACGTAAGAACTCATATTGCCCATTTCATTTATTACTCTAGGCTGACCCATATTCTGCTTTACAAGCTTTCCTAAATTTTTTTCACCTTAAAATAATTTAAGTTTCTTGCCCTACTGCAGTGTTTGGAAAGTTATTCCAGGGTCTAATTCCGTAATGGTTTTGTTTGGGGTTTTTTCTGCCTCTAGTCTAAACTTATTCATGATCCTTCAATCTTACTCGCGGTTGATCCTCTAACTTACATATCCCTTTTTGGTCCTTGTTATTTACTCACCCAGTGTATTTTAAAGAGCCATCATATCGACTCTGAGACATTGTTTTGCTAGGTTAAATAGGTCTGGGAGCTTCTGAAGTCATTGTAGCCGGGGCCAGAATGGCAGTGTGATTTTCTTCTGCTATGTGTTAAAGAAAGGCTATCAGAGCACTGAACTTCATATCGGAGTCACATGACTAATAGTCTAAATAATAGCAAATCTATACCAGTTCTTCATTATCCTTGAGTATCCTCCAGTTATGTATTAAAGAAATGTGACCCACAATTGCTAACCCTTTCTTTTATAATTCTGTTGAAAAGGGCTTGATGTTACTTAATTGATTTGTTTTCTTCTGAAAATCAAGTGCCATTACCTTTAATGTCATTTACAGTGATAGATGGCAGACAGCCCCACTTGCAACCAGTCTCCTAACTCGGTACTTTAACCATTAAGTGCTATATAGACATATAGTGACCCCCAACCCCCTTCCCTGCTATGGCTGAAGGATCTGAGATACAGCTCTCCTGTTCTTGTACCGGTGACCGAATAATTCATTTAGCTGTAAGTCAGTCTAACATTTCATTTATTGCTCTAAAGCTTCTAGGGAGCTGAGTGCATCTCTCAGTGCTCAGGAATTCTTTGTGTCCTGGGAGATATCGTTTCAAATGAATGCCTTTGCAAGGCTCAGAATGAGTTCAACCCGCAGTCTAGCATGAACTGTGGTTACATTTCAAGCTCAGGGCAACACACAAATTAAGCAGGAAAATGGGATTTTGATACCGCCAGCAAAAAATAGAACCCTGAATTCCTAATTTGTGTGAAATCTTAACAGCCTTGTTTTCTATTCCTACCATCTCTCCCCTCTTCTCCTTCCCCTAATCCCTGCCAGCCCCTCCTTCCCTTCCTTATACAGTAGTCTGGATGGGATGCCGTCCATTGGGCAGAATTATTTATGAGAGTTCTGCAAATGTAGATGTACTGTTTCCAGCTAATAGAACTCAAATCACTTGCACTGCACCATTAGAGAGGAAACCTACCCAAGTAAATTATATACAGGCCATAAATGGATGCAGTTGTAGTGGTTTTATGACTCTATAAAACTCTCGAAGTTTATTGCTATTGAACAAACATGTAATCTGATTCTTAAAGCTGAATATTAGAAACCAGTAGGGTCCAAAACCTGCATTTACCTTCAGGCCTATTGGCATGCTGGTCATACCATGGAAGTTGTTTTTTCAGTGGCAGGTTTTGAGAACCATTAATAAATCCAGGACTGCTTCCTAGAAGATGTCCCAGCTGGCCCAAATGTAGAGCAATATAAAAATTCAGCGGAGCAAAGAAGTGGCTTCAGTTTAATATTCTCTTTGTCTATAAAGAGATCCTGTGAGGACTTCAATAAAGAGCTGAAAAGCAAAGATGTTTTGGACTTCTTAAATTCACTGTACTGCAGCCTGCTGCCTGTGAAGAAAGTGTAAAGTCTTTCTTATTTCATGAAGAACATGCTGATAAAATATTGCATAAACAAACAAACCCAGGCCAAGAATGTTTAAAGTTGCGGTTGTTGACCTGATTTACAAATATTTGTAAGTCATTGGCAGTACAACTGATTTTTCTAAGGGTTGGTGAGATTCATCTGAACAAAAACGTATGCACAGCTGTACACTGAGCTGAGCTATGCCCTGCGGGGATTAGTGGGACACCACTTCTGTGGAGGCAGGACAGTCTGTATGATCAAAGCTCTGATTCATGATTTCTTTTTCTCATGCCTCTGCCCCTTATTGTTATTTTTACTTGCACTGTTTCAATATGAAGACAGACTGGCCTTTCAGTGGGGTGAGTGAGCACAAAAATGTTTGAACTGCTCAAGGTCTGTGTTCTTTCTCTCTTTTTCAGTGATATTCAGGGGCTGTGACACTTTGGTTTTATTCTCATGGCCTACAGTTTTCTGGCAGCAATGCTATCTCTCTGGGAGCAGACGGAGCATGCACAGTTCTCAGGGAGCATCTTGAAGGGTTAGAGGAGGACCTCTGGACTGCAGAGTCATGGACCCCCCATCCCCATCCAACAGACCCTTCCTTTATGACTGGGAGATTTTACTCCCACAGAGCCCCATTGCTCTGGAACCAGTTACCTTGGCTTGGCAGCTTGTTTTGGTGGTGTAAACGCACATCAAGCCAGGGAATAAGATTTTTTTTTCTGTAGAAATTATCTCAAACTGTCCCATCCCACTCAGTGGGTGTAAGGGAGAGGTAACTTTTTAATTCTCTGTGCGGTAATCAGGAGTAAAGACAGTTACTGTAGAGGTTCAAACAAACCACAAACTTACTTAAAACTCATCAGAACTACAGAAGGCAGAGGCTTGGCAAAGGTTATAACAACACTTAAAAATCAGTGGAATCACGAGAGACAGTGGCCGAGCAAAACTTGTGACGAGATTACCCTGATGTACTGAAAATGAAGTTAGAGACAAAGAGAGAAAAAAAGAAAGAGGGGAAAAAAAGGGAAGATGAGATATCACCATCCTGGGTCCCGCGGTGGTCTCTGCTCGTAGCGGTGGTCCTCAGGTGGCGGGGGTGCACCGAAAACTCGTGTTTCCCCTTTTTACAACCCAAAGTGCCCGGCCCATAGGTGGGGGTTTGTTGCAGTACGCACTCAGGAATGTTCCAGAAATGAGTCAGTGGGTGATGGGGGTCTCAGGGGGTCTCGCTGCCCCCCCACTTTGGGGCTGAGTGAGTTGTGGCCCCTCACCCGCCCGCACAGGAGGCAGACGGGCTGTCGGCACGTTCCAGGGAGAGGGGAAGGGGCTCCCGAGGTGGGATCCTGCCTCCGCGGGCTCTGCCTGTGGTCGGGACAGATGTTTGCCATGTTCCCTCGTTGTCAGTTCATCCCCGCTTGTGTCGAGACGGATGTTTGGGACACTCACTTGTTATCGGAGCCTTACACAAACGCTTGGTATGGAAGGATGGAGAACAGAAAGGGTAGGGACAGCCCTCTGGTTAGAGTACCTACACTTCTTTAGTGTCTAGGATGGAGGAGAGATTGGAACATCTAAGACCTGCACATCCTTGGTTACTTTTATGAAGGGATGGGATGGCTTGAATTTGATCTTCTGATCACAGGCTTATTCTGGAACCATTCCAGCAGCAGCCTGGATGAGTGGTGAATATTCAGCAAAGCTGAGGGTCTGCTGGTTGGGCCCCTTTACATAAAGTGTGCTGCAGTGATGGTGGGAGCACACAAGGTGATATGTGTGCTAGAATTGCCTGGAGTGAGAAGACACAAAGGTGTTTGGTGTAGCTGTTGCACCCCCATGTGCTACAAATGAAGTGCAGTGATCCCCAGTGAGACTGTAGTGGGTCTAGTAAGATCAGTCGAGAGGTAGCTAAAATCATGTGCCATTATTTCTGTTCCCTTTGGAGAAAGAGGAGTGCTTTTTCCTGGTTAATTGTTCACATGGATAATATGTAGAGGAAACATCAAGTACTTCTGAGACATTTTTATAAATGTTTGGTGGCTCCTTGTATTCAGTAACAGCAACAACATAATTATGAAGGCCATTTAACTGTGTCTGTTATTAGACAGTTCTTGGAGAACCTTCCAAGACCCTTGCAGAACCAGCGCTGTGGCTGGACACTTGTGCCAGCATCTGGAGGGTTAAAAATCTCTCTCAAGATGACGAATTTCCAACTCACTAATAGTGACAACAATGCATAACAATTTAGTATTAACATAATAGTAAACAAAATACTGTGATACTGATGATGAGAGAGAATCAAGATCAAGAAAGCCTGTATTTTTAGCTATGGAAAATGTGATGATTTCAGTGACCAATGACCAACTTCACTACCAGCTGAGTTACAAAACCATTTCAAGTTTAGCTGTCACCAGTAATTAGACTGAAATATATAATTCAAGAGAAAGTCAAATTAATGAATAAGAAAATGGAAAATTTTCCATTTTCTTCAGTACATGTGACGCTGACCCCTCAGTCAGCAATGTGCTCCCTCAGCCCCTACAGCCGTGTGTGGACCATGTAAATGTGATTCCAACTGCACATCCAGCTGGAGGCGGACATCAGCTGGAGGAACTGGGCGCCGCAGTCGGTCTGCACGTGGCCGGTTCTGCCTTGCAGCTCCCAGTAACAGTTTTGGAGTCTACAGGTAATTTCCTTACTGAAAAACCAGTTTAACTTTAGGAACATGGGGCTTTTTTTAGGTTACCAGCACATTGAGAAATGCACGTGGTGGCAGCTGTTAAGCCTAATGAAACCCACAGCAGGGAAGAAAACAAAGTATTACCTACAAAAAGAATAAGGGGAGACCATGGATAGATGTAAGAGGCTGAGAACGTTGGATTTCCAGACAATATAGCCTTTTTTTATCATTGCACTGTGGGGAAGATGAAAGACGACTGGGATGAATGAGGCCATGTGACTCCTAATTACAAGTGAGATTTTTTAGAGAAACAGATCTTTCCCTGAGGAAATACCTCCAAATAGCAAGGGCAGATGAACTGTCCTTGCACGGGATTAACAGCAAGGAGAGCATGGCTACCCACGGTCCCTCTGTGCACCCACTAGAGCAGAACCATGATAAAGGCTCAGACTAAAGGGTTGCAGAAAGCAAAGTCACAGGTGGATCAGGGAAAATGCAAGGATTATGATTCAGTGACTTCTGTGTGGAAAGCAATACAGACAAAAGGTAGAAAGAACAATGTTTGTCCTCTTGAAAGTAGGACAAGTGGAAGGGAGAGCTGTAAATGGTCTGGATGTGGAGCTGCCCACAGTCTTTGTAAAGATTTAAACCCATTAGTGCAGGCAGGAACTGAAGGTGTCCAGAGATGTCCAGCAAGGAATCTGCAGTGTGAATTCAGCTGATCCAGGCTGTCAGGATGCCTGCAGTAGAGAAGGCATCTGCCAGACATTTGCTTTCTAGTTCTTAAAATCTGTCACCAACTCTATTACCACCGAGTTGCCGAACACATGGAAATATAAAATCAGTAATATTGATAAGCAGCAATGTCAGACTGCAGAAAGGCAGCCCTCTTCAAGGACAGTCTGACCACCACTGGGCATAACTGGTCCATTGAGAGGGAAGCTGTGAAACAGAAGCTGTTTTCACTGGTGTTTATTCTCCCCCTCCGTTCTGCCCTGCTGAGGCCACATCTGGAGTCCTGTGCCCAGTTCTGGGCTCCCTAGTTCCAGACAGACTGGGAATGACTGGGTAGAGTCCAGTGGAGGGCTGTGAGGGTGATGAGGGGACTTGAACATCTTTCATATGAGGAAAGGCTGAGAGAGCTGGGGCTGTTCAGCCTGGAGAAGAGAAGCCTGAGAGGGGATCTGATCAATGCTGATCAATATCTCCAGGGGGGTGTCCAGAGGAAGGGGCCAGACTCTTCTCAGTGGTGCCCAGGGACAGGCCAAGGGGCACCAGGCACAAACTGGGACACGGGAAGTTCCACCTGAGCATGAAACGTCTTCCCTCTGTGGGTGCCGGAGCCCTGGGCCAGGCTGCCCAGAGAGGGTGTGGGGTCTCCTTCTCTGGAGAGACCCCAGCCCCGCCTGGACACCACTCTGTGCACCCTGCTGGGGGTGCCCCTGCTCTGGCAGGGGGTTGGGCTGGGGGATCTCCAGAGGGCCCTGCCAACTCCTACTGTTATTCTGTGATTCTGTGATCACCTAGGGAGGGCAGGAGTTGGTACTCACAGCAGGGCATGGAGGAGCAGGGTAATGCAGCACTGCAGTACTGTGACATCCTCACATAAACAGGGAGGGACAGCGGCGTGGTTGGGATTTGGGCAGCATGCAGACAAGGTCTAAGCATATATTCTGGTGTTAGAAATAGAACCTGATACAGCCTACGAAACGGGTGGAATGCACCACTACATTAGCACCGTGGTGGAAGAGCAACTGGTGTCACTCTTTGATTGGAATCCTTGATGCACCTCTGGAAATTGTGCAGAGTGAGCAGCAGCCAAACAGAAGTGAGAAAATGTCAGGTAAACTGAGTGTCTGCATCCACAACTAACGAACTTTTGAGAAGCATGTTCTTCATTTGCTGTGCCTCAGGACCTACGTCTAGGTAAAGAAAGATCATGGATTCTCTTCTTGACAGCATGTTCATAAACAGTGGTATTTTGGGTTTGCGTGACAAGGTTTTCATAGCATCTCATTGCACCCTTTTTCTTTGCTGATGATGCAGTTTTTATGGTGATCTTTGGCTCTCTTGGCAAAGAGCTCCAAGACAGACAGCTAGAAAGTGATGACAGTGGGTCAGAGGTGGTGCCCAACATGCCACCATGTACTCCAAGGGACTGGAACTGTTCATCGTGGCTTTCCCCTCCTGGAGGGGAGCAGGTGGTGCTTGCTGGGGACAAGAGTGAAATCCTGTAAAATAGAAGTGGTGTCTCACAGGGGACTTTGCCTCAGTCTCACTGAAAGTCACAGAGTCCTGATGACATGTTCCGCTGAGAATGGGTTGTGGGCTTGTCAGGTATTTTAGCACTGCTGTTGTAGCCAGAATCTCTCTTGAATACAGGATTCACTTCAAGTCCTTGATGAAGAGCTCTCTTGGTATTGATGGCCTTTGTGTTAGCACTTGTGTTAGAGAGAGAGATTAATAAGAACAGCACTCATTAAAGGAGCCTCTCTGTTGATTGTCTGAACTCCACTGTCAATGACTGCATGGAGCAATGACCCTTGACAGAAAAGGAAATGTAACTTCCTTCCTTGCGTCCCATTGTCCTCCCACAGTTTTACCTGTTCACAAGGAGTCACTACTAGTGAATATTATTTGTGATGTTGATTTGTTGTTTGTTTTGTTTTTTTTTAAACAGAAAAGTCATATGCAAAGCTGCAAGACCAGGGAGTAGCATTGTCATCCATTTTCTGATAACCTTTAGGGGACCTTGAAGACGAATAACATCCCAAGCTCCAAGGTTCCAGAAGAAGATCAAACCATCCTCTCCTGGAGCAACAGCCCACAACTGTTGGTTTCATTCCAGTTGCCTGCAAGCTTTCAGTCCTGCTAGCCCCTGGCTAGCCCTATGGAGGGTGCTTTTCTTCTCTGGAGCAGCCTTGGGCTCCTTGTGGGCTTGTATTCCCTTGGATGTCCTTGACACACACAAGCTGGGGACAGTGGAGGGTGTAGTAGAGGACTGAAGCAGTTTTTCCTCCATCCTCTGCACAAGCTGGACACAAAGCCTTGTCTGTAAGAGTGGAGGACGTAGAGCACATCAGAACCTGAACACTGGGAGGTGGTGAAGGAGCTCAGTGTGTGTCACAGAGCACTACACAGACATTACTTTAGCTTCTGTGAGGTACATGGTTTACCTGCCAAAACCTCTGCTTTAAAAGCGAGCACTGCATCATATCATTAGAGCAATTCTTACACGGTTTAACAATCAGCTAAGTGACAAAATAGTCATCAGCAGGGAATAATCATATAATGATGCTCTTTGTAGGGGGTCCTGTTCCTTACCTGCTAGTCTTATTCAGCACTAATTTGGGAAAAGAGCCAGAAAATCATAGTTAAGACATTTAGAGTTAACACAAAGGTTGGAATAATGGTATACAATGAGGATGACAGATCATAGGTACAGAACAGCTAGGTTTGATTTGATGGTCCGATGTAAGGCACAAATAAAAAGACAAGGGAGGCCTAGCACGCTTCTTAGAAAGGGTACTAAAATATGGTGCGCACAGTCATGGGGGTGTCTTGCACTAGCATCCAGGATCATCAAGATGACTCTACTGAGGCAGTCTTTCCATCTGCTCCCCAGCCCCATCAGCAGAAGAAGGGGAGGTGTCTCAGTGTGACGGTCTGTGGCCCGTTGCTGTGCCTGCTAGGGGTGTCAAAGCCTCTAGGAAGTTTGCTTTTGAACTCCTGGTGCACCATGTTTTCAGTCTGAGAGCTCCCAGCTCCTCAGGGTCCCAAACTCATCCCAAATTCTAGGTATAAGGAGGTTTTAGGGTTGTTTTTTTTGTCTGAACTGTTTCCAGAGGAACAGTATTCTCCTGCTTATAGGAGTTATCCATCATCTCTCAGCACCAGGCAAGCTAAATGAACCAAATTTATCCTAGTGAGGAATTCAGTTCTTGATTACAAGATTGGAAACGCAGTGGGAGTCCTCTGATGCAGTGCTGGTGGCCTAAAATGTAGGCAGGCTGGCTCAGTTAGGTCTCTGGGCTCCTTTGCTGTCTGCAGAGAGAGGAGAGACCCTCCGGAAAGCATCCTGCCCAACCTTAGGCACTAATCCTAGGGTGGGCTCCTGTGGAAGCGCTGCTCTCTCCACTGACTGTACAGAGGGAATCTAGACAGCTCAAATGAGACATGTAGCTTTTCAACAGCGAAAATGAATCCAGTTCAAATGGTGACATCAATCTCACTCAAAACTAAGCAGGTGAAATGGAGTGTGAGTTTGTTCACCCATGGCTGCTGCAGCAGGCGATTTAGATGGGGATGAGGTGATCCCCAAGCCCTGGGCTCCTGCGAGGAGGATCTTCCCCTGTGCCTCTGGTTGAGATGGAGTCGTTCGCCTTTCAGCTCTCTCCCTATTTATGGAATTTCCCAATATTTTATCAAATAGGGTTTTAATACTGCGTGTTCATCCACTTTCTGCTCTCATAGGGCTTCCTCCTCTTTTCTTGCTTCATGGAGCTCAGTTATGAAACACAAATAAGGCAAATGAGCATTATCCTTTTCCCAGTCCTTTGTGGATTTGATGCTTTTACACTGGTACATGATTAGTGCACTCCCTTTTGCATTAACCAGCCTTTCCTGAGACTCAAAACATTCTGTTAAAAAACTTTGTAACTCACAGAGCATAAAAAGCATAAACTGCTCATTAGCTCTTCCACGGAAGGTTACACATGAAATAATATTTTATATTAACGTTAGGGTTATCATACCAGATCCGACAGGCAGAGAGGGCCGACGATGCTGCTCCAGCTCCAGCTCCAACCAAGGCTCAGCATGGACTCCCCGTAGGCACATGCACATGAACACACATATAGAGCACATATATACATATATGCACAGACATGTGCGTATATATAAACTGGATCCCAGTCTCACCATTTCCTGGCACCTGGACATACCAGACCCTGAGGTCACAGCTGCACTCCAGTTGCTGGTACAGCCCCCATCCCCTCAAAATAAAGCCCTTCACCTAGGAAAATAGTTAGAAATTAGTTTAATACAAAGGCAGGACAGACAGCACTGATCAGGTGCAGGACATGGCCAGGCAAGCATACAGACCAGCCACCCATTTACACATCACCAGCCCTTCTTATCCCCTTATTCCTCTATCTTCCCAGACTTGTTTCTCCTCAAATCACCTAGATACCTCCTTGCCCCACCTTTGGTTCCTCCCTAAAACCTCCATAATAAGTTGTCTGCCCAAACGCTCATCCTCTGCATACCGTGATGTGTTGCAGCAACCTCCTCAGTCCCAAAGGTGCTTTGGCAGTGACTGATCATGGTGGGTTTCAGCCCCGGCTCATTGGGCTGCGGCTGTCTTGGGACAGCCCTTGGTGTGGGGCCAGGCACTGTGTCCCTTCTCCTGAGTCCATAATTTGGGTTCCTGTCTGCCTGTGCCCCCCTGTGCTCCCCTGGGCTTGTGGAGATGAGCCTTTGATGGGCTGGCGGCTCCTGTGATGGCCTGGGAGCAACTGGGGCAGGGTGTTATTTGGGCTTGCTCCCCCTGCTCCCCCCCGTGCCACATCTCTGTGCCCCTTTGTGGGGGTGCAGATGGGTTTTTATCACCTAGGCGAACAATTAACACGAAGTATAATCTTGGCATCAAACTACATTTTCCCTTCCACCCTCAGCTACCTTCTGTCAGTTTTGGAGCCCCTGGCATTCCAGATACATTTTCTATTTTTTTAATGGTACTGTTTTTAGACGGTACACCCCCCTTTGCCCAGCTGTAAAAGTTTAATTTTTTTTTTCCCTTTGCTCTTCACAGAATCACGCATCCATTCTGCCTGAGCCCCTCATCCGATACCTTAAAACAGGTTTTGTGCTGGTTTGTGACCTGCTTAACCTTTAATTCCTCCTTTTAAATCCTTTTACCTTGTTTCCACCTCGGACACAGTTGTGGAAAATGGTTGGGCAGGCAGAAAGCAGGCCCTCTCTGCCCTTCGAATTCACCTTCCTCTTCTTCAGAAGGAACGTGGAGGTACAGCTGATCTGGTGGGGCTGCTTATGGGAGTCATTATTGTTGCTCAGCTAGAAATGATGAGGAAGCTGGAGCAATTCATGTGTAAGGACGCAATCTATTTTTACATGGAAATGTCTATTACTGTGTGCTTAAACTAACCCCTTATCATTTATGTTCTCTTAAGTGAAGGAGATTGGTACTGGGAGACAGAGGTGGCCAGAAATACTGGAGGGTTTGATATCTGAAGGGGCAAATCTTGCTTTTGGTGTAGATTTCTGAAGTGAGTTTGCTTGGAGCAGGGTCTGGGAAACGAAGCAGGGCTTATAAAAGCAGCGTGGTGCAGCCGTTTCTCCTGGCTCTGGTACATGAGTGCAAACTGGAAAGGCCTCAGGACCTCCATGGACTGCTCAGCCTCCTGCTATCCATCCCAGGGAGGGCACTTGGAAAGGGTGTCCCCAGCGTCAGGTCTGGAGGGCACCCCTGGAGAAGGGCATGGGGTCAGTGGGGCACACTCAGGAGTGTGCCATGCCTCTATCGACACTTCTATCGGTTGCCTGGGGGCTTTTTTCACTGATGGAGGATCCAGCAGCCAGAAACCTGCCCTGTCCACACATCTGGCTGGTTCTCTACAGCTCCAGGGCCTTAAATATCCGCTTGCTCTCCCCCTCTGCAGACACTTGTCATGTCCTTTTTACTTCTGCTATTTTTTTTGCCTTTGCCTACTTCTTACTTGACCTTGCTTCTTCCTTTTATTTCTGCAATAGCTGGTGTTAAATGTTAATAATTCCAAGTGACAAACAATCACTGGCCCATATCCGAGAAATTGCTGCTTATTTAAAATCTCAGGGTGAAACAATACCAGCGAGATCAGACGGTGATCTGATCCCATCTTTAACAGTTCCACAACCTGATGCATTCCCACAAAGTTATCACTACCTCTTTCCACATCATTTGGCTGAAGTGTAAGCAGCCCAGCATATAATAATGTAACCACCTGAATTATGTGTTTAATAGGAAGCATGCAGCCAAGAGACAAAAAACAAGCATTGACTCTATAAATTATTAAATTTAAAAAGGGAATGAGACAACTTCGGCCAGAAATAAGCAAAATGCCTCCTTACAAGCTTTCTGTTGAAATCTCCTGGTGTGCTCACAACTCACTGACACCCTGCCTTGAATTGTTGCTTCAATTCCTGTTTTGGTTGTCACTGCTCTCAATTATTTTAAAAAAGGACCTAAAATAGATTTATATTTCTCATATTTTATTAGACAGTAAAAAAGAGAAGTCTGAGCTGCAGCACTTAAATAATTTATGACCTTTGCTGGAGGGGCAAGAAGACCTAAAATAAAAATAAAATACATGTATTGGAAAGAAAGGGTTTGGATTTTATTGTTTTTCCTGCCCACTGGTTTTGCTGGATGCAATTTTAAGATATATATTCAATAGAGAAGTTTCTTCCCCATCACACAGTACTTATTATCATCACATTCTAACCACCAATTCATAAAAGACCCATCTCGATGGAGTTGATCTCTGCTTCGATTTCATGGTGATAAAGCAAAGCTAGGAAGCAGGCGGTGGGTGTACTTTCTCGCATGAAGAGGTATTTATTGTAGGTAGTGTACTTAAGCATTAAGCAATGATGTTTCTTTTTCATGCAGCTTTGAAAATCAGTCCGTTCCCCTACAGTTCCTCCAGTACTATCATTAGCTATCCCTCAAAAAAAGGCACTGTTAAACAGCCCTTATGCAGCGCTTTGCTTTGGCAGGCCTGAATCTGTCTCCTATGCCCTAGCCTCTTCCTGCTGATCCACAGAGGATTTCAGTGAGGCACTGAATTGTTTCAGACATCTGCAAGAGGTTCTTCGCTGCTGTGTCAGGACAACTCTTCAACCTGGACTAACTTTTCTCCAGGGGCTGAATTCCCAAATACAATACAAGTTTAGCACCTGACTCATGCTATTAAGATCTGAAGATTTTTTTTTTGGTTTTTTTTGGTGCCCAGAAATGCAGGTGTCCACACAGGGGCTTTATTCCTGCTGTAGTAGCTGAAGACACAAATACAACTAAGAGGACATAGATCTACCTGGTGACTCACTCTGCCAGACATGGCGGGCAGCACCATATGGAATAAATGTCCATAATAAACAAATGTTCAATAGTATGCTACAAAGCTGCATTTTTCCTGTCCACAGGGCTTAGTGTCTGATTTCATTTGTGAGCAGGAATAATTTATTCCTCCTAAATACATATTCTATTGCCCATTCTTGTTAACACCTCTCCTTTTCTGTCTCCCTTTGATAAGTTCTCAGTCTTTGACATGTCTTATAGCAATGAGTTCCACAGTTAATTATCTAACGTGGAAACCAATTACAATAAAACAAATTAAAAACAGTCCCTGCTTCTGTCCGGTCTTCTTCATTAGTCTCCAATCTGGTGTGTGTCAATAAAGTATAATTCTGTACAAGCCAGAGTCAAGATCCTGAGTACACCCAATTGTCCTCCAGTTTGCTTAATGTGATGTTCCCCGGATTTCACCTCCTTCTAGACACGTCGTGAAAAATCTTATTGCTGTTTTCCAAGTCTCTAATCATTATGTTAGCTGCTCCTACAGCCTCCTCTATTCTTACCCTATCTTTTATAAGTTCACTTTCAAGCAGAGTTCAAGATAAGGTCGCCTTGCTTGTATATGCACTGTCATTGTTAAAGTATTATTTTCTTTTGGGTTGGGTTTTTTTTTGGCCACAACTTCCTATGACACTAAAAGAATTGCACAGATCATAGGACACAAGACATAAAGGAGCCTCGGGAGATCATTTAATCTACCACTTGAACTGAAGCACAGCCAGGGATCAACCCTTAACAGATGTTTTAATATGGTTCTCTCCTGCAGTTGTGCCAATATAATTGTCCCTATCCTGTTCCTGCATTTCTCTCTCTTGATAGGCAGTGGGTTTTTTCTTAGCATATTGCTGAAATATTTTTTTTATGCAAAATGAGCTGTTCACTTTTTGCTCTTTCACCCTTTACAAGATGGAGAGGAAGTTTCTATTGCTCTCTTTTTAACTCTTCTTATGTTGTGGGGTACTGGTATCTGTCTGTTTCCTTCCTCTCTTTTCTGGAAGAGAAAATTTACCACCTTCTCTTATTTACCAGTTTCCCTACATGGGACCTCTTTTTCTGTTTTCCCTCCAAGCTACCAGCATCATTGTTAAAGTCCATTGTCAGGAAAAACCACAGAACTAAGCTGATGACCTCCCATATCTTAATGCCTCCTGCTACTACACTCCAGTCAGGTTTAGGTTGCTGGCTGCTGTTCATCTGCTTTTTTTTTGCAAAGGCATTGCACCACTGACACAGACTGAGTTTGTGGTAGACTGACTCTGAGCTTAGGTTATGCCGTACTGTTGCTATCAAGCTATTCCCCATATTGTATTTGTACATCCAATTTCTCCTTCATCAAAATGTATGTGCAAGAAACTTGGCTTCAGCACTGGAGTTTCTGCTTCCATGTTCCTGGCAGCTCATTTGTTTCTCCCTACTGCAGATTGCTTCCCCCACAGATAGACTGATATGACTGCTTGTAGGGCTGTGCTGTGAACCAGAGCAGAGAGCTGAACCAGGTTAGGTATAACACTTTATAAATAAGGAAGAGGTATTTTTATTCTGAGTTGTCTCAGGGAGCTGTTTTGCAACGCATCCCCACAAACAGTTGATCATCACACCTAAAAGGGCAGCAAACTTATACTAAGGCAGAAATGAGCAGACTGGAGGTGGGGAGAGGGATAGAAAGTTCTCAAACCAGCTTTGATGACAAGGGTAGCCTCACCTGTCTAAATCCCAGACTGAGCTGTTTGCATTTGTTGGATTTGACAGCACTTGTTTTGGGTCATGACTCCAATGCATCAAGATCACATTCAGTTCTAATCTCACCCTCCAGAATACTTGAAGTCTTCCCAAGTGTTTGTGTCTCAGAACCCCTTTGGTCCTATTCCTGTCTGTTATCTCTCTTCTGATGACCTGGTGATCCAAGGGCTGGAGCCCCTCTGCTCTGGAGACAGGCTGAGAGAGTTGGGCTTGTTCAGCCTGGAGAAGAGAAGGCTTCAGGGAGACCTTGGAGGACCTTCCAGTCCCTGAAGGGGCTCCAGGAAAGCTGGAGAGGGGGTGGTTACAGGGTGGGGAGGGACAGGCCAAGGGGAATGGCCTTAGACTGTGGGAGGGGAGATTTAGATGAGATACTGGAAAGAAATTCTTCCCTGTGAGGGTGCTGAGGCCCTGGCACATGTTGTCCAGAGAAACTGTGGCTGACCCATCCCTGGAAGTGTTTGAGGCCAGGTTGAATGGGGCTTTGGGCACCCTGGTCTACTGGAGAGGCTTGGAAATAGATGGGCTTTGAGGCCCCCTCCAACCCAAACCATTCTATGATTCTAAACTACTGAGAGGCTGTGAGTGAACTCTATGGAAAGCAGAGAACACAGCAGAGGTCACAGCATTAAAAAGAGTTGTGCAATTCATATTTTTATACTGTTAAATATTTGGTATATTTACAAAGCTCACAAGATGTTAAGGTTACAAATCATCTACCAAAGCAAACAGAGAACACTTTACACTGAAATGTAAGGGCTTCCTGCTAGGAACATGGGTAGTAGTGGTACCCCAATGTGACAGCGATGCTTCCAGAAGATGTAGGGCTGAGCCAACTCCAGCCTGGAGGTCTGGAAGAACAGTATCTGGTTTTGGGGAGGATGTGCACACAACTCCTCCAGCTGCTTCCCAGGCTTATTTTTATATATATTTGCTTAAGAGTGGTGAAAGAAAATTTGATGGAGCATCTCAGGGGGAAGAAGAGAGAGTGTTATGATGTGAATGGGCCAGTTGGAGACTATTGCCATGTAGCAATTCCCTGTGGTGTTAAACTCCACCATTCATTGTGAGTGAGCTACATGGGGAAAAAACAGACATTTCTCTTGTAGCTCGATACAAACTCAGTTGTGTTTTGTGTTTTATTTCACTAGTTATCTTTTCTGTTTCCAAATTTAGTAATTATTCCTCTGAATGTTCCTCTGACACTGGGTATGTTAGAAGCCTATCAGACTGGTGACACTGCTACTGCTGAAACGGTAGCCTGGAGTACTGCGAAAGGCGCAGGCACTCCAAAGAGATTGCCATGACGAAGAGGTCAGAGAGCTGCAGGATGAGGAGGTGTATTTTGTCAATCTATAGAAGGTCAGTACAAGGTCTGGGTTGATAATTGCCAGGTTTGGGGATGGCACGAACACAAATCAACACTATTTCCAACGAGCAGGCATCAGGGATCCATTTCACCTGTCAGGACACTGCCTGAGTTGCCAGAATATGTTGTACACATTTTACTGTATTCTACCGTAAAAGCTGTAAAAGAAAGTATTGACTAGCACGAAGCACAAGACAGAGCCCTGGTTGAAGAAGCCTCCAAAGTGGGCTGTGAACCACCTATGGCTATCGCACAAGTAAAGTTTTCAGGGCTGGTTAATCACCATGGTAGTTTCCTGCAGACCACATTTCCCAAGCACACTTGCAAGACTGCCACGTGGGACTATGTCACAAGGCTTCATAGAGCCAAGATATACCACATCTACCACTGTCCCTATCCACTAGACCAGTTATCCTGCCAAGGAGAGGAAATCAGATTGTTTCAACGTGAATTATTTTTGTCAAGTCCATGTGGACTCTTATTATCTTATTATCCTCCAGGTGCTTATAAACTACTCCTTAACCGCTTGCTCCAGGTACGGAGGTTAGACTGACCTGTCTGTATTTCCCCAGGTTCCTCAGTTACTCCTTTTTAATGACAGATGTTGTACTTATTCCTTCCTGGCCCTCTGGGAGGTCACTCTTTCTCTATGTGCTCTCACAGGTAAAGGCAAATGGCTCCGTGACTGCTGAGGCTACTCCCTTCAGCAGTCTGGAATGAACTCCTGTTTTCTTTCTTTCTTTCTCTGTTAAAATTAGTTGCATTAATAATGGGCAAAAAAATAATATTTTATTTTTAAGTGAGGGATGCACTGAATACTTCAGCTTTCTCCATATCATCTATTATTTACTCTGTGTGGAATTATCCAAGGATTTATTTTATTTTCCTCTTTCTTAAATACTTATTTTCTTGCTATGTTTTTGTCCCTCACTAATTATAATTCATTCTCTTATGTTGTATACTGACCTTCTGCTAAAGTGTTTTCCCAATTAGTTTCCAGACATGATACGTTTCCTTTTTTGTTTCCAAGTCACTGAATATTACCCGATGCAGCCACAAGTTTCTTCTATTACAATTACTTTTTTCCTCCTGCATTAGGGCTGTTTCTCGGTCCTTTTTTGTAAGTACCAGGTCTCCTTCATTCCTTTTGCGCTTGTACTGTTTTCCTGTGAAATCCTATTTGCCAAATTTCTTGAGTTTACTTCCTTGGAGTTCCCATTCCCAAGTGCCTTTTAAAGGGTCAAGCACGACATTAATATATGCAGCGACCTATGCAAAGGGTGCTGGTGTGGGAATGAGCTAATTTTGCATCTCTTTACGCTCCAGCACTGGACTGTTTGGAGATCTTGGGAAACTGCCTTCCCCCTCCCTGTTCCTGCTTTCTCAGTACTTAGTGATCTGCACATGGGCAGAATATGGAACCAGATGATCTTTAATGTCCTTTCCAACCTAAAGCATTCTATGATCCTATGACTGTACAAAGCCTGTCTCCTTCCTAACAGTGATAGCCTTTCTGGCCATCGGGGAGCTGGTTTTTTTTCACATATCTGTCATAATGGCTTCAGCAAACACCTCAGTCTTTGGTTGTTGCATATAGTACAGGTGTATCAATAGCCTTGTCCTACATCTGCCTGAGCTGTCCTCCTGCTACCTGCAGTGCTGCCTGGGCTCCAGATCTTCACAGGCTCAATTATTTTGTGCCATCAGCCAATATTCAGTGACTGCTGCCATCACCCAAGCAGAAAAGCTGCTCAATATCTAGTACCTACTTAAAATGACCACGAAATCTTGTCTCAAATGACAGAAGCATCTTTATAAACTGTCTCTAGTCCTGCCTTCACAGAGGCTCTTCCTTCTGTGTCTTGGCTTGCTGTGGAGAGGGCAAAAATAGATGGATCCTTCTCTTCAGTATTTATTCTGAGAGTTTTGGCCTCCCACACACACTGGTGCCCTTTCAAGCCTGATCTTTCCATCCTGAAAGCACTTGTCCTGGGGACCATATCTCTGTTCCATCACAGACACAACCTCACCTAGCAGTCTGAGAGCATGCAAAAGATGCAGCCACTGGAGAAACCATGGGGAAAGCATGACATTTTGTGACTGGATATGGAAATCATATAATCGTAGACTGGTTTGGGTTGGAAGGGACCTCAAAGATCATCCAGTTCCAACCACCTGCCATGGGCAGGGACATCCCCCACCAGCCCAGGCTGCCCAAAGCCCCATCCAACCTGGCCTTGGGCACTGCCAGGGAGCCAGGGGCAGCCACAGCTTCTCGGGGCACCCTGTGCCAGGGCCTCAGCACCCTCCCAGGGAAAAGAAGCATCAAATGACAGAATGTTATTCAGCTCCCCAGAATGAAGGTTCCTCTGCTCCTTCCCTAATTTGAGACCCCAACAGCCTAAACACACTTTCTCTCCCACCCAATTTATGCCCAAATCTGTGATAAAGAGGACTGTGCTACAAAGAGAAGCACTGTAACTGTATTTCTGCTTGCTTTCCTGATATCCTGGCCCTGATATACTGGACAAATTTTCTGATAGTAGTAAAGGGATCAAAAGAAGGTACAAACTGGGCTGTTCAGCAAATTACAGCCTGTCACTCTCTCAGCAGCTTACTGTTCCTCACAGATACACTTTGAAAATCAAATCTTCCTCTTGTTTTCATAGAGGTAAATTGTTGGCATAAAAGCAGGAAGAAAACACACTGAAAGCCTCTGAGGTTGAATGTGACATAGATCAGTGGGATCTACACTCCCTGGGGAAAGAAACCTGTGCAAAGCAAAGCCAGGGAAAACCCTGAAAGGGTATCTGCCACAGTAAAAACAGGCAACTTCCCGTACAAAATGTGTTTGCTCCTGGGACAAAACTGCTGCAGCTCTTCTCAAATGGGATACAAATATCCCCAGACATCTGTGTGATTATAAAGGATTAAAAGAAAACCAAACCAAACCCCAAACCTGATAACACTCTGGGGTAAAGGAAGAGTAGTTGTGCAGGAAGTGTATCATGGCTTTGTTTGGAGTTTATACAAAAGCATCCATGCTTAATAAATGGGAGTTATGAAGGTAGAATTGTTCAATAGTCTGTGAATATTTCATAAAATTATTCTTTGAAAAATATTTGTAAGCGCAAAGTGTGTTATCTGAATTTGTGCTTAGATTAGTCGTCTGGCCAAAGAATTGACAATTCAAAACTGTCCATGTAAAAACCATGAGTGCAGATCATGATGAGGAGATAGGTGGGGGCAGCAGAGAAAAAAAGGGGGAACCTGAAAAGTATTAACTCTGAAAAGACCTTAGGATTCTGATGGAAACATACTGAATGTGAATGTCCAATGCAATGCAAAGGCAACATCTACTCAGGGTCTGGATTTTATTCTGAAGATATGTTTCTATCTCAACGAGTAATTGGAGTAGTAGTTGCTGAAAGGTATACTTTATCTTCTGCACAGGCTGCCTGCACGGCTTACGTACTGGAGCTATATTTGTGTAGGCATCTTTCAATGACCTCTAGGCTCGCACTCTACAGCTTTATGCCCATACCTAATAATTTCTCTTGGTTATGCACATCCAGAGAGTAAATGATATTCAAGTATTAAAAATCAGCATTCCTCTCATTTTTATCTCTAGAATAAATAGCTGTTAAGTCAGTCTAGTAGCCCCTTAAAGTAGTAGAAGAGATCAAATATGTACAAAATACTTTAATATAGCAAGCCCTCCTGAAAGGATCGGAAAGAAAAAAAGTATGCAACTCTTGCTGGTGATAGATTGAGGTTCTATAAAATGGTATGATTTACAATTATTTTCACTCACTACCTGCAGCAGTCTCAGACTTTTATTTTGTGTTTGAATGGTTTTCCTGGGGACAAGGCATGACCACAGGGTGCTTCTGCTAGGAGCAGTAGCCACTGCAGATGCCAAAGAGGATGAAAAAAGAATAGGGATACCTTACCAATATATCCTTGTAGGTTCCAGTGATTTGCAGCACAGGGAGAGGATGTATCCTTATTTCTAATGGTTTTGAATAGCTTTTTCATACAGGGCTTTGCTTATTTATTTGAAGATTCACATTGAATTTTAGCCTCTGCAGCATTCAGGGATGGAGAGTCCGTATCTTACCTTCTGATCATTCTGAGTCTGCCACCAGTGTCCTGGCCTGATGCCCTTTGTTTCCTACACCAAGTGAAGAGCTATCCATTTATCCTTTCCAGTCCACTCCCAAATCTGCATTACTTTCCCCTCACATACTTTTTTCCTAAAGGCCATGATCTACTGTGCTTCTTATTCCAGACTTCTGGTCACAGATGTTACCTTCCCTGAACCTTTTCCAACACTACACTAGCCTTTCTGAGGGGATGACTCTGTGTTCAGGATGCAGATACAGTGGGATTTGTACAGTGGCATGACTCTGTTTTCAGTTTTGCCCTCTTTTTCTTTCTTAGTATCAATTTCCTTTCTCTCTTAAGTTCATATTTCCATAGGACTATCTATTATAAAACCCTAAATCTCTTTTGATCCACTGACTTTAAGAACTCTTTCCTGAGCAGTAATAGCTAGCTCAAAACCCATCGTTATGGATGTAAATGTAGGGCTCTTTTCCTCATGTTGCATAATTCTATGTTTACCTATGCCAAATTTCAACTGTCATTTTCTCATCTAGTCAGTGTTGACAGCTTTATCTGTGATGTTTTGCAGTCAGCCCTCTTTTCAGTCCAGAATCCCTTAATGTTGTCAGCACTATCATCTCACCATTCATGGTCCTTTCAAATCACCTACAAGTATCCTGAGCCACTGCTGACCTCCCTCCACCGATACTTTATTTTCCCATCTTTTAAGTTTGCCAGGACCAGCCGTTTTATCCCAAATTGGTTGTATTGCTTCAGCTGTCTCTGGAGAGGATCCCTCCTGGAGGGGCTGTGGAAATCCAGGGAGAGTGTTAGTAAGTCTTTGTCACTCCCACACTTGTGTTTTTCAGAAAAAAGAAATCCTAATAAATTGGCAAGGCATACTTTTTTCTTTGCTGTTTCTCCTACACATCGTATTTACCTGTAGGTTTGTTTATCCCGTTCTTTAAAGTAGTCTCAACCAGACACACTGGTGTGTGCATCTCTGACCTTCCAAGGAACACTTTAAAAAAGCTGGATCATATTTACTGCTTTCCAGTTCTCTGGTACAGAGGCAGTTTGAAAGGGGGAAATTACAGATTACTGTTGATTGCTCAGCTCTTTCAGCCTTGATTTCCTCTAGAAGTCTTCGATTGAGAAGCGATTTAATCCTAGGCTGTAAATGTCAGTAAATTAGCTCTGAGCTCTGATCTAAAAATCTGAGCCTGAGCTAGCCTTGCCAGATGCCCTGTAAACCCAGTGGAAACAGCACATCCATGCATGCCATGATCTGCTTTTCTCTACTGGTTACACAGGGAACCGCAGTGACTGGTGTGGACTTGGACAACTGACCCTTACACATCTGAGTTACAGCAGGTGAATCCTACCCACGGGATTCAAGTTTTCTCCAGGAAACCAGTCACTTCTGTGACAGTCAGCAGGTCTTATGTTAAACTGTTTCATACCATGTCGCCTGGAGACCGCTTGTCTCCAAGGGGGCTGCAGCATAACTTGGCTTCCCTATCTGACATGGTTCTTTGACACCCTATTCCACAGGGTCATCTAATTCCTGGATTCAGATTTGTTTAAATTATAATCTTATAAACAGCCGGCAGTGTGCGCTGGCAGCCCAGAAAGCCCCCTGTGTCCTGGGCTGCATCCCCAGCAGCGGGACCAGCAGGGCCAGGGAGGGGATTCTGCCCCTCTGCCCCGCTCTGCTGAGACCCCCCTGCAGTGCTGCCTCCAGCTCGGGGGGCCCCAGGGCAGGAAGGACACGGAGCTGCTGGAGCGAGACCAGAGGAGGCCCCGGAGATGCTGCGAGGGCTGGAGCCCCTCTGCTCTGGAGACAGGCTGAGGGAGCTGGGCTTGTCCAGCCTGGAGCAGAGAAGGCTGCGGGGAGCCCTTGGAGCCCCTGGCAGTGCCTGCAGGGGCTGCAGGAAAGCTGGAGAGGGGCTGGTTGCAGGGCAGGGGGGGCCAGGCCAAGGGGAAGGGCCTGAAGCTGCAGGAGGGGAGCTGGAGCTGAGCTGGGAGGCAGCAATCCTTCCCTGGGAGGGTGCTGAGGCCCTGGCACAGGGTGCCCCGAGAAGCTGTGGCTGCCCCTGGCTCCCTGGCAGTGCCCAAGGCCAGGCTGGATGGGGCTTTGGGCAGCCTGGGCTGGTGGGGGGTGTCCCTGCCCATGGCAGGGGCTGGGAACTGGGTGGGATGTGAGGTCCCTTCCCACCCAAACCGTTCTGTAATTCTGGGATTCTATGACTGGATTATTCTATGCTTAATGTGTGCTCCTATTGTCTGTTGTTAAGGTAACAAGTATACAATACGTAGGAAATATTAGTTTTACTGACATGTAAGTGGTTTAGCTTGTGCAATGCAGTGTTTTTGTTAGGTATAACCCAGCCTACAACAAACTAATCGAAACAATTTCTTTTAGTGTGCCCATATGACCAACATTAGAGTTTGGAATTGGTTGAAGGTGGTTGTTTTGTTTTGGGTTTGTTTTGTTGTTTGTTTTTTTTTTTAATTTCTTTCTTATAAAAGGACTAATCCTAGCTGTGTATGTTTTTCGTCTTTTAGACAGGTGTGGGGTTTGATTTCTTGGTTGTTGTTTTTTTTTAAAAAAAAATTATTATTTCTACACTTTCATTTACTTCTGTTTTCTCTTTATTTTTGGGGAATCTTGTCCTTCTCTATCAAGATCTAGTTCTTGCATTGTTTTCCAACAATGGAAGGCAAAAAACCCACCCAAATATTATCTTCTTCAGGTAGCTCACAGACACCTGTGTTAGGAATGATGTGTGATCTGAATGTTAGAAGCCTGTATTTAATAGACAAGTTTTTCTCTTAAACCTATGGCTGTAACTTGAAGATCACATTAACGTGCACACCAGGCATAGCCATGCTGCAGGTGATGTGAGAGTCAATATATGCAGCTGCCGTTTCGTACTTTCAAGAAATATAATTATTCTTTTTTTTTGTGCAGAATATCTGTACTTAGTTCTTTTTCAGCTACTCACCATCTGATAACCAGCTTTCTTTTTTTCAGTTAAGTGTACACTTCTAAACAAATCCTGTGCTTTTGATCTTGCAAAATGAAACGTAGCTCATCTTCACTTTTGTAGCTCACTTGACTGATAAAAACCAAACTTCTGTGAGTCTCTCCCAGTTGTCTCTTCAGTTCTGAAATGCTCCAGCCCTTGATCTACTGAGGTGCTCCCTCTCTTCTTGCAGCACCATTTCTTCCACTTTTCTCCTTCAGGATGCAGGCACCTATTTCGGCATTACATCTGCTTGGTGCTGTGTAGTGTTCCTGGGCAGTGATTAATGAGCACTCTTGAGTTTGAGCTTACAATTAGGGTGAGCAGCCTGTAACCTAATAAGCATTACTGGAAAGATGTAGGGAGGGGAGGATCTGTTCATCTAATGAATTGAGTTGTTACACCGGCTTATTCAAAGTGGACAATTTTGAAGACACTGAAAAGACTGCTGATTTTTATAGCTTCCCTCCCACGCTGCTCAGCTCTTCACGTCTACCTGCAAGCTACACTGGGGGCAAGGGATAATGGGAGGAGGTGTCAGACTGTGGCTAAAAGCCAGCTGAGTCCATGAGAAGCTTGCCCAGTTCACAGAAGAGGCTGTAGCTGTGGAAGGCACAAACCACAGACCATGGAGGTCTGCTCCAGCCTCATTCCTCGGGTCCCTATGGAGGGAGTAATGTGGCAAATGGACATGAATGTCATATCTGTCCTCAGTGCCCCATACACACGGGTGACTAATCCTACACCATAGTGTCAATTTTAATGCTGATAGAGAGCTCTTTTTGATTATGATGAATAATAAAACTTTCCCTGGACTTTCTGGGTCACTGTTGGTGCTCTGGCACATTTTTAATTATGACAACAGTGGTATTATATGCTTGATTGAGCATAAAGTTACAGGAAGATCATTTGTTAAATTAACATTGTACGATGTGTCTGTTAGGGTAGTTCAACAAACCACTCGAAGGTTCCTGCCTGTCGGGAACACAGATCTGGTACGGTCCTCATAGCCACCTACCACTAGGTCACCAGTGAGCACGTGGGAGTTAGGAGAAAGTAGCCATGGACAGGACATCCTCAGTGCCCAACACCAAACTTTGCTAGGTCACCTAGAGGAGGTTAACGTTGTCAGTGGGACAAAATGCAATAGCTGGAAGTTGAATACAGGACAATACAATCATGAGTTCCAGCTTTAATGAGTGAATACAGAGCCAGGATGTCTGCTAGTTGAAGTGCTGCGTGGTTTTCAAATAAAGGATCAAACTTTGATAGTGATTTTTCTGCTGTGATTATGTGGCATGCAGTGAAATGACACCAAACAGAAAAATTCCAGCTTCAGGCTTTAGCTGGAGGATCTTCTCCTCTAGAGAGACCCTTCTACCAAGAGTCCTGCATTTGATCCTGGGCCTGATGGACTCAGTCTGGTGCCCCTTTCCTTTGAGGTGCTCTGAAGAGTTTGTTAGCAAGGAAAGAACAGGCTGGGACTCATTGCCCCAAAGACAGTGTTAGAGCTAATTGATGTTTAAGGAAACTATTTCCGTTTTAACCACAGAATGAATTTTTGGTTAAGACCACTGAATAAATGGACACAGAAAAGCCTGTGTCATATTGGCAAGATTCTAAATGAAGGACTCAACTCATTTCATTATTGATAACAGAGTCATCTTCCCCAGAATAGCAAATGAGGTAAGATTGGCACTTTGAGATAAGGCCCTGATTATTGTCTGTAGAATCTATTACATTCTATTATTTCTCCCAGATAAAACTTTAAATCACCCTTCTTAAATGCAGACATTTGGTAGTTATTCATTCCACAGAATAATTTTATGTTATTTTTTCTATTTTTTCCATTCTTATTTATTTTTATATTTTGTTTTAATTAATACAGCACGGAATGTTCAAAAAAGTCTGAAGCTAAATTCTTTAGCTAAGCATTGGGCTCTAACAAACTGTTGGAAGAACTTAAAGTAATGAGTAAATTATTAAATAACACTAAGACAATTCATAATTCATCATTATTGATACTTGTACCAATGGCTGCTGCACAGGAAGGAGGTGGAAGGGGATGGTATTGGTCAGTCAATTGGGAAAGCAAAGCAATGTCCCTGCAGGACTGGGGAGATGGGAGGATTGGGCAGGAGAGCTGGCATGTGCTTTGGGGTGACTGCAGCTGCTCTGCTCTGGGAAGATTTAGAGGCAGGTCTAACTCACTCGGAGAGAGAAAAATGCAGGTAGATAAAGTTATAGCTGCAGGAAACAGAAATTAAATCAGAAGGAGTCAAGAACAAAGTTCACGGGAAGGAACTGGAATAAGGAGAAAATCTAGGGAAACCAGTAAAGCTGAGGAAAGGAAAAAGGGGTGAAGATACTCTAGGAAGACTAGGCAACTATAAATTTACTTCAATAGGGAGCATCAGGGAACTGGAAAGCCAGTGGTGAGCTCTACTGGAAGTGCACTAGGGGAAACCCAGACGCCTGTGGGGTGGAGAACTGACAAGTAGTGGCAAAGGATTGGGGTTTTGAGACAGCATGGGGTGTAATGTGCCACAGTGATAGTCCAAATCTAGCTCCTTGTAATGTTGTATGAACCATCTTCCTAATGGTAGTGATCCTGCCAGCATTTCCCTCTTAAAAGTACCCTGAACAAGACCTGTGTAAGTTGAATGACAAGAGCCTGTCCTCTCTAGTAACAGCTCCTTCTAATGTCGCAGCAGGAAGGTCTTCCTACTATGGGGGAAACTACAAGTTAAACTGGACTACTGTGCATCATATGAATCCCCCAAGCTGCTTGCATGTCTCCTTTGTAACTCGTGTAAGGTTTGCCTTGCTACAGACCTGTCTAGGCTAGGTTGGATGAGGCTTTGGGCAACCTGGTGTAGTGGAGGGTGCAACCATGGCAGGGGGATTGGAACTGGATGAACTTCGAGGTCCCTTCCAACTCAAACCATTCTATGATTCTATGGATTTCTCCATCTTATTGTATTAACGCCAACATCTCGGTATTTGTGTCCACCCCCTCAGGGAACAAAAGCATGGGATCCCTGGTGTCCTTTCTGCCTGTCGGATCCTTCCTTGTTCACTCATGCTTCAGGAGCACAGACTGCATATGGTCTTGCTTCTTATGTACTGCCAGCCCGGAGTTCCAAGGGACTCAATTAATTGGTGATTTATATAAAAGTGCATAAAGATCTCTTCAGACTGCAGACAGCTCCTTTGCAAGTTTGTTTTCAATTAGCAGCTGTTTAATGAAGTTTTTCTCATTGACAAATCCTTTTTGCTTAACCCACTCCTCCATGAAATTGTACGACCCACTTCAACCCATTTAGCCCTTGATCTAATACAAACACTTTTAGCACTTTCTGCAAATAATTAATCCAATTTGGATTACAGGGATTATAGATGGTCTTAGTCCTCACTTCACAACACTTCATTCTTACCTGACACTTTCCATTTTACCCAGTATTATGAGATACAGGAGACAAATCAGTAACTTCTCATTGTAAATGATCATATATCATGATTTAGTATGAGAATTGCTGCTCTTCTTGCGGAATCAGGGACAGTGAGAAACTCTGTTTCTTGCATGAATGGGATGACATTTATTACAAAAAATTGTGCACACCAAAGGAGCAAATGGTTGAATTTTAGGTTCTGAGGCTGCAGCATTAAAAAGAAAAAAAAAAAAAAAGAGAGAAATAGAAAAAAGCAAAAATAAGAGAGATGTGAACTTTGAGGAAAGGTTTATGGGTCACATTATCAAAAGTCACATTTCAGAACAGGTGGATGGATGTTTCAAAGCTCTGATCCCAAACACGCACTCTAACTCTGAACTACTGCTTCCCTTAAATCATAACCTATTTAATAACATTTGTGTAACTTCCTTCTCCTGCCTCCCAGGGCCTGGATAACTTGTGCAAACATCTATACTGCTGACAAACTGCGTGAGAGTAGTTTTTGTGTTCGTGCTACACTTTCACTCCACCTACCTCAGCAGGTAACTGGTCCCCATTTCTTCCCACCCAGTGATCCACGTCAGCAAGGGATTCTCCTTAGCTGGACTCAGAAGACCATCCTCACGTGTTTGCCAGGAGATTTCACATGTGAAACCATTGCAGTGAGGTGGGTAAAGCACAGAACTGCCTGTGTTCCTGCACACGTGTGGAGTACCGTTTTAGTAGTATGTTCCTGCACTACCAAGTTGAGAGTGTCAGAAAATTTGTCCAAGAAAATAAAACCACTGGAAATTGGATGGACACATTGCAGTTAAACTTGGTAAATTTGTTTTATTTTTCATTTCTGGAGAATTGAAGCTCTGCTCTAAATCAATTAGAACAAGCCCCAGGCAAATCTGAAGGTTGATTAATGAAGGACCAGCTTTGGCTGCTTGGGTTGGAAATGGCTGGGAAGTGTGTTTCCAAAGCAGGAGCAGGGCAAATGTACCACTGTGGCTTCATCTCTACCTTTTGCTGACAAATAAATATGAGTCATCCTGGATCTCATTTCTGTTCCAGTGGTGAAGCTGTGAAGGTTTGCACTGCATAAGCACACATACAATCAAGTGAAGCTTCTGTCTACACCAAACATCCATCTATTGCTCCACAAGCTTTGAAAAAATTATACACTTGTATGGCTGTTTTTCCATTCACACTTAGTGTGGGTGCTGTGCAGGTCGGACATCTTGCATCAGTGGTGATACAGGCATTAAAAAGCATGGAAAACTTGTACGTTCTTGTCCAAACAGTTCTGTTTCTTCTAAAACTGTTGCTACTGATTGCTTTACCTCCTACATTTCTTCAGTATAATCCATATCGATGAGCCAGTTTTTGTCTATTGCTGAATGCTAACAGGGGCGTTGCAGTGTGATCTGAGCGCGATTGCCCAGGGTATAAATTAACCAGGTGGCAGGACCTTCTGCATTTCCAGGGTGGTGGAAATGAGGCCTGTCAGATGTCAAATGGATCACTGACGGCAGCCCCCGTCCATGCTCACCGCCGCCTCGGCCTGGCAGAACAAAACTTTGCAGAGACAGTGAAGTTGTCATTGTCATTGTTGCCAAAGACCCGCTCCCTTACTTGTCCCTTCACAACCCAGCACATTTTATTCCTATGTTTACTCTGAGTTCTGCACGGCCATAAATCATGCAATACATTTGGAGTACCGTATTCCTGTAGTCCATCACGAATTAATGTGTACTGGCATCGCTACCACATTCAAAACATTATTAAACTCTGTACTCCAGCTGAATCTGTGATGCCAGGAGAGCCAGCACAGACATACATGAGCAGAATGTCCCCATCGCAGAGTCAAATCACATCCAGTCCTAGAAGTTAACACATACCAAGGCTTTATATTCTAAGTATTCAATTAAAAAAAACCTACTGTCTTCTAATGTGCGGGTGGCAAATAATCACTGGCATCACTCTGCCCTACCAAGTCGTGGTGCTCCCCCAGCAGAAAACTTCTCATGAAACATCTCCTCTCTATTTTTTGCAATTCCTGGAGAGCTTTATTCCTATCAACAGGCTTTAACTTGACCAAAAAGGAATGTACGTGTCCATGGATTCTGCAGGGTGTCTGCTAGATACCAGAATAACACCTTTGAAAATGACTAGGTATGGCTGAAAATCAGAAGGGTTGTAGAGATGCTCAAAGGAAAACTGTAATTTTTATTTTTTTAGCCATGAGAGAACAAAGTATTCAGCCTGAGAAATGGATAAACAATATTTTAATGTAAGACAAAACATGTAAGTTGCAAGGAATTTAAAAAAAAAAAGGTTTTAGAAAGAGTTAACCAGCTTAACCCATACCTATCCCTAGAATCCCAGCTGAAAATATCTTCTTATTTTGCTATAATTCTAGTAGAATCTGGTTTTTACACATTTTTCCGGTGGGAAATGTCTTTGCAACCAATAGCAAAAGCAGATGCATGTTTCATTTTCTTCCGTTTGCTTTTCCTTCTACCTTTAAGAACTTACTTTTTCTGCAGAGAGGAAGGGATGGAAACCAGACTAAAAGTCCCCCAGTTTTTAACAGCTGAACCAATATTTTAAATAATATGTACAGAAAACTTTGTCTGATGAAAACTAATATGTCAACAAATTCAGTCCAGCAAAATTGAGCAAATTTGGGCTGTTTTCATAGTCATCTTTTTCAGCCTGTAGTTTTTGCCAGGACCTGGCTGACAGAAGCAAGAGCTGGGAGCAATTTTTAGGGGCCCACAGTGTGAGCCCCCATCCAAAGACCTTTCCAGAGGTAAGAAAACAGTCTGACACTCAATGTAGGCAGTGTGTGGCTTGTTGGCGGTTGTCAGCTGGAGCTACAGGCAGTGATTGACGGAGGGGAGTGAAGGCAGACAACAGGAAGATAAGCAGGGCGTTCATACAAAAATCGAACACCCTTCCCTGCTAGGACGTGCGGCTGTGGAGGCATCAGGCAGGACCTGGGAAGGAGGAGATGCCACCAGACCTGCTGAGAGCACGATGGGGGAGGGGGATGCAGAGACCATCCAAGCTCCCCATGTGAGCAGCAGTGACCCAGGGAGAGCTGGGGACTGGGGTCTGCACACCCCCTGACCACTCTCCAAGGTGGCAGAAGGAGCAGCTTTTCTGGGGTCCTACCAACCTGCCTGGAGCTGGTGCAGACATGTGGAAAAAGGTGCTGGAGGCAAGACTGAAAGGGCACAGTGCAGGAGACAGATCTGTTTACAGCTCCTTTTTACTCTTATTCTGCCTCATTTTGTCTCTGCTTTAAGAAGATGACTTTTCCAGTTTCTATTAGTAGCCATGGTGGTGTTGGATTGACGGTTGGACTTGATGATCTTAGAGGTCTTTCCAGCCTTAAAGATTCTACTAGTCTATGATTCTATTCCAGTGAAAAACCTGTCTCCCTTTCTAAACTCCCCCATTCCTTTTTTAGGGGGTGTTTTTGATAGGAAAATGTGAAGCAGAAACTTTCCCCATAGAAGAAAAAACAGCACGTGTAATCTGGATGTGTGTCAGGATTTTCCTTCTCCTTCTGCACCCCAGCAAAGCCTTCTGGCTGGGGAACCCCTCCCCATCGAACTCTCTGGAGGGGCTGACCCAATCCACCCCACTGCCATCTGACTCGCCAGTAGAAACGTGGGGCAGAAGACTGCTTTTGACGGACCATATCTGAAGTGTTCTGACCAGTAGATCATATTTTCTTCCTCCCAATAGAGGAACAGCTTCTGATTATTTTTTTTTTATTATTATTTTTTTTTAGGAGGTGTAAGTAGACCTGCTGGGAATGAGATAACCCAGATGGCCCATTTTTCATCCTGGTGTGACTGCTCCCATGCAGGATACCTTTGCTTTCCCTGTCTGTATCTCTCAGAGCCTGCCAATTCCTGTCTGCAGGGCGCTTCGCTTTACATCAGTCACCGCATCACAATATCCCATCCTTATTCCCTACCCTGCCAATCACCAGTTACTGTCCCTGGACCTCTAAGCCCAGGGGTTGGGTATTTCTGGTGAAAACAGTGTCAGACATCAGCCCAGAACTGAATCTGGTAATGCCTAAGGCTGCGTCTTCCCTGCCCTAGTTTCCCAGCACTTTCAAAAGGAGGAAGAGTTGATGAGGAAGTGCAGGGTTGTTTCTGGCTGGCTCAGGAGAAGAATTTCCTTTCCTGTGTCTTTTAATGCAAGATGGAAGAGGGAGATAAGAGAGCCCATTAGTCTTGCTCCTAGCCCCAGCACTGTCCCTGTGGACTCCCCCAGCCCTCACACTTGATGCCTGTAACCATGTATGTGCTGCAGTCTGCAGCTCCATGCTGCGACGGCACGGCCATCCCCTTGCTCCTGCGCTACGCATGGGACTGCTCTTCCACCCACACAGAAATCCCTCTGACATGACTGTGCCGCACCACTCTCACAGCTCCAAGTGTGTTCTTGCGTGTATCTGAACTGGTGCTGCACCAGTCTGTCCCCGTCTAACCACACCTGAGCAGCCCTTGAGACTCCATGCGTGGTGGCTCCTGTTAGATCTGTGCCCACATCGTACGCTGCTGTGCATTTCCCCACGCTGACCACTAACATTTGCACAATGCAAGACTCGATTTTCCACTGTGACACTATGTTTGTCAAGGCAAGAAACGAGAAGATAAAGACTTTTCAGCAACAACCCAGGATTCTTCTGAGGTTACTTCTGGAGCAAGTTTTTCCTCCCTCCCTCCTTGTGACATCCAGTCAATATTTGAGTTGTTAATAAAAAACTATTTTCTTTTCAGCTTCCCTGACTCTGCTCCACTCAAGAACAACATGTGCCTTGTGTTTCCTTAGCTTTGCTTATCAGATCTCCAGCCAAAATGAATGGCCAAATCTCTTACAAACAGAGAAATTAAATGAAAACAACACCAGTGCCAAGTTCTTTGCAAACAGAGAAGTGAAATGAAAAATGCCAGTCACTGTAGGTTCAGCCAGCACATTGAATTATTATCTGTCATGGCCTGTTCTTACATTTGTCCTTTCCCTGTGGTTGATAAATAAGACTTCCCACAAGTTCTGAAGCTGTATCAGGAGTGCGTAGCAGATAATGTTAATAAATCTTAGGGGCTATCTCTCTGACTTGCCTGGCAGCCTAATAGCTCAAAAGTCTTGTGGTTTCTAATGTCTTGCTTTTTTTACACATATAACTTTGAAATCTTTCTTTCCTTGACCACAGGCCCAATGGCCAGGTTGATATGGACGTGACTGCAAGTCCTGATTTTCAAGGCAAGACCTCTGGGCTAATACGCCACAATTTTTTTGCCCAGAGTTTGTGCCTTCCCCTGGATGATAGGTGCCATTTCAGTGTCAGAGCTATATACAAGCGCTGTGCTTCGGGCCTGTGCAGCCCCAGGGTTTGGTACAGCGGGGTCCAGCAGGCAAAGGGCGAGCCTCTTTGTCGAGAGGTGGACTCACTGCTGTCCAGAAACAAAAATCCTCTCTCTCATGAGGGCCAGGCCTTGGAGGCACCATCTCTGGCTTGCTCCACTCTGCACTCCTGCCTCCTTTGCAGGCAGTAGAGAGATGTTCTCCTCCAACCAGGGGCAAAGGGTGGGTTGCATGAATTTCCTTGCAGAGACACCCATCTCTCCCTCTTGAAGGGGCCTGAGGGTGATGAAATTAGACTTGGACGTCTAATTTGTAAACACTGGAGGTGAAATGAAGTCCAAACATGCGACAAAAAAAAGAAAATAAAAAAAGAAAATACAATCCTAGATCATGCTTAACAAGAATCCTCCCAGACCACTTTAATGTTTTTTCTTGGAAGCAAACCCCTGTGAGACAGGGCTTAGGTGTCCAGGCACTAGAGATGAAGAGAATCTTCCTTTGTTCAGTAGTTTTCAGTAGGCCAGCTCCTCAGCTCACCTGACATTTCCTCAGCTTGGCTGCTGCTCACCCTGTGCAATTTCCACGGGACTAATGAGGACTCCAGCTGAAGACTCGCCGGTTCCTCCTCCACCAGTGCTCATGGAGCAACGCGTTCCAGCTGTCTCGAAGGCTGCATCAGGGTCTGTTTCTAGCTTGTGCTTGTCTGCTGGGCACCCACAGGCAAAATACTGCCTGATGTTTGGTTTGCATGCTGCCAGGTCCCTTCTGCATTATGTTTTATGTCCCAGTGTTGCCCTGCGAGCGCTGGCCACCAATGCCTTTCCGCTCACGGTTATGTTTTCCCTCATTTGATAGACCTCTTGGGCAACGACACCTCATGTTTTGTGACTTCTTTGTGGAAAAACTGCTTTATGCACAGATTAAGTTTTTAGAAATGTGCTTGAAAGAATTCATATTTCTCTCATCTACCGGTGTTGTGGGAATTGTATCCCAGCTGGTTCTGCAGCCCAGTGGGTAAGGGACTAGTTATCAGTCTAATAGCAAAGCTGAGAAATGCATGGTTGCAGATGCCTTCTGAGGATTATCTCTGGATCTGCTGAACTCACCTGGAAAATCTCTTCCAACAGAAGCCCAGATGCCCGTACTGCTGTCAGTATGGCAGTGTCACCTGGAAACTAAGTGGCATCACATAGGATGGGCATTTTTCTTCCTTTTGTAATTTTTTTTGTTTTGTTTTTTGGGTTTTTTTTGTTTGTTTGTTTCTTTTTTGCAATATCTGCTGTGGCCTCAGATGTCTGCAGAGAGAGTTAGTCTGTGACCATCTCCCATGCTGTGACAGCCCGTGCCTTTGTCACAGTCCTGCACTGGAGGACACCCAGGGAAACCACTCCGCTCTTGCCATAGTCCGATTTATTTCCTGGGGCAGTTCAATTGTCTGAGCAATCAGGCATATTTACCCGGAGTTAGATTTGCTTCTCCTAACTACTTTTTACCTTAAAGGTGAGGTTACATGCCTGACAATTATCTTGTCTTTAAATAGGGAAACTTCTCCACTTCCAGTGTTACATGCGGATGCCAGAGTTTTGCACTCCGATGCAACTATTTATTCCTCTATTTCTGCTTTTTTGTTTTGAATTGAAAATGGTATCCATCTCCTGTCTCATCCTGGCTGGAGCTACATTGTTCATCAGACATATTTATTAGCTTGTCTAGTGGCTTTGCTATTACTCCTCACTGAGTTTTCTCACTTCCTCTAGTTTTTGTTCCTTGACAAAATAACAAAAGCCTTACTTTTGCTGTCTCATTTTTATCCCTTCTCAGCTTCTCCTTATCACACTCTTTTCTTGTTTCTATTATCAACACGCTTCAGCAAGGTCTTCTGTCTGCAAATCCAGGATTTGTGCTCCGAGTCTGTCTGTACAGCATGTCTGGGGTCTTTCTAGGTGCGGCTTCATTTTCCTCTCGTTAAAGTTAGTCTCGCTAGACTCTGCTGCACACGTTCACGTGCTGCTGCTTGCTAAGTATATTTAAGATACTGAGTCTGTGCATTAAGTACTTCTGCAAGCAGCCCGGTTCAGTTAGCAGCCCAGCCCTGGGTAAACCTCTGTCTTTAGAGGGATCTCCATTGATCACTCTTTTCCTTCATCTACAATTTTTTTAAGCTTGCTGCAGTGGGGAATACTGTTAGCTCCAGATTGTAGGTGACCCTCCACTGAATGCCGGGAGCAACCCCAAGGAAGGGGACAGGCTGAGCAATCGGGCTCTTTCCCCATGTGTCAGGCAGCCTGTGCAGCTGCGGTCGTGGTGTCGTTCCTTGCGTTGCAAGCTGAATGTCTTCAGCTGGGCTGAAGATGGCACCAGTTGCCATCTTGTGTCTGGATCAATACAGTAAGACACACATGCTCGTGCACGCACACATCCGCATTTATAACCAAAATGTTCAGTTTCCAGACTCTTTTGGTGGCCTTTTTCCCCTTATTCTAAAGTAAGGGGGACAATCACATCTTGGTTGTGGTTTTTTTTTTTTTTTTTTAAATGGGAAACATTACATAGATTTGCTCCTAAGATAACGTGTTCTGTATTCCCTCATGCATCAGGTATACTTGATGGAGAAATCTGGAAGAGCTGGAGATGCCTGTTATTTAATTAAATAATCACATCAGTGGGTACACAGGAATTCATTGAGTACTGGCAGGTGAGTAAGCTCTCCTCGGAGGCAGCGGGGATGTTCCTGCTCTCCTGATTCATGGAAGATGATTCTGAAACCACCAGAGTAGTGTGAACGGTGACACATCCATCTGGGCACAATGGTACATCTAACATGGGAAACAACCCATCTTTGGTCCCGTTAGTCAAGGACTGTGGGGGGTGGTGATAAACTTGGCCTCCCCAGTGGGCTCTGTGAGGGTGACTGAAAGCCTGACGGCTTTGCAATCTCTGCATGGGCTCATGTGGGGGGAATGGTTTTGCCCTCATCTGGGCATGTCCTGGTTTCAGCTGAGAGAGAGTTAATTTTCTTCAAGAAAGTCAGTATGGGGCTGTGTTCTGGATTTGTGCTGGAAGCAGCGGTGATAGTGGAGATGTTTTTGCTGTTGTTGAGCGATGCTCGCACAGAGCCAAGGACTTTTTGGCTTCTCGCACCGCCCTGCCGGTGGGA